>KQ435794.1:7454324-7464381 GCA_001276565.1 Melipona quadrifasciata | reverse complement strand
TCTGGCATCACTTTCGTCTGCAACTTACACCGCCGGTCCCTCGACCTTTAAGCTCCTTCGCCGGCATGAAAAGCACGAGTGATTAAGTTATAAACTTGGCAAGACGTCCGTTTGAGTGAGGAAGGGGCTTACTTCATTTATGTAATTTATTGTACTCTGCCAGTCAGGCTAACTCCACGGAGCCTGAGCACTCTCGCCGTGGTACAAAGGCCATGCCCTGACACCGGTAACATTTAACTACTTCCTGTTGGAGTCTACCGAGCGTGCACGCAGCGTCCGGATGCAAGGACCGAGCCAGAGTGGGACATGGAGAGAGAGAGAGAGAGAGAGAGAGAGAGGAGAATACTCAACGTTCCGATATTATTCGTCTTTTAAAGCGTGCCCTAATATCCTGCAGGATATTACAAAGTCGTCTTCCTTTAAGAGGTATTAAAAAGTTATGACAGGACTGTTCACGCTCAAGGCCCACGTCCTTCAGTCACTTTTGCGCTGGGAATAAAGTCGACGGTATGCAGCCGGCGATATGATGTATGCGAAATATCGCATGAATTTATAATATGACCGACACCGTGTAAAATACGGACTCCACTCTTCGTACGCGCCAAATGAAATTACATTGTTTCATAAATTCCGGCCGCGTTAAACCGCTTCACGGTATTCCCCCAAGTACAATCTTGTTCGTAAGTTCGGAAACAATTGCGAGAAAACCGAAAAACGATCTGCGTTCTCTGAGATTCGGTATTCCACTTGAAACGAATAAAAAAAGACGTGTGCGTTTAATCTTATCAGCAGTGGTCTTGTCAATTTGACGAAACAGAGTCTTTCTATCTTTTTTCTGCAATTTTTCCAAACAATTTTTACATGAAACCAATGGGTTGTAGGTTTTCAAAGTTTCTAACATGGATCAACCGCGTCACGAGTCTTCAATCAGACCATCGCCAGACCCAAACACGCTTCAACACCTCGTGAAACACGTTGCTTCACGAGCGATTGAAGATACTTCGCTTCATGCGCCATGGAATATCGTCGTTCGAGGGATTTTGACACGACCGAGCGTTTACTTTTACCATCGATAAAACGAAGGTTACGTGTGCTGAGGGTCTCGACTATTGGACAGGATCGCCACGGGACAAAGGGCGAGGGAAAGGTAAGGTCAGCGCGGTCAGCGGTCTGCGAGCAGTCCAATAAATTTCCCAAAGAAAAACCAGGACCCCGTGCTCGAATTTTCATAAGGGAATTTATTTTCCACGGTGGGGTCTCGAGAAGTTCCATCCTAGCTCGGAGGAGGTAGCCAGGTCCAGCGACCGTCTCCGTTGGGGCATCGGAGGGACGGCCGCGAAGGAAAAAAGATGCGTGCTCAGCTGTCCAACCTCTCGTTGGACGCCAGATGCGCTCATTTCAATAAAAAACACACCCCGAAATATCCTTTACTCGTGGCGGCCGCCCTCTTATCCTCTTACCTACCGAGAGTTCCTTAAATGATCCATAAATGGTCCCGCCGGTGTGAAATTACTGTGGACTCGTGCCGGTTGTCTGACTTTCTCTTTTTCCCCGCTATCTTTCCGGAAGCGTCGAGTTATGGCCGACTTTATCAGCGGAGGGCAGCGAATCGAATGAAAATATGTTACTTAGCTATTAAAAGGTAATGATCTTTTCGATCAGGCAATGGATTTCGAGAAAAATTGTTGGAAACTCTGACACGTAATTTATTCTTCTCTAACGTTGTGCAGTTTACTGAGAATATATTTCGCTGTTTGATTTTTAATTTAAATTCCCTGGTTTTACTACGTTCTTATTATTGTATTTATTCACTTTCAACTGAATAGAATTCACAGAATAACAGAACGTAGACTGCATTTGTAGCAAATTTGAAAAGTACGAGAGTGGGAACAGGATACACGCAACGGACTATTTTTTCCACGTCAAACAATCATTCCAAGAATACAGTCTATAAAATGATTTTCTATCCGTCATATTCCCGAAAAATATGATTTCTCGTAAAAGTCCACCATTTCACGCTGCACTGACCGACCAAGATGACAAATCGAATCAGCCGTCGGTTCTCCTCAAAAAATTATCCAATCGAGATAAACCGCCGGCCGCGAGAGATAATCGAAAAATCGTCGACGATCGTTAAAGCGCCAGGGAACGATACATCGTGAAAACGACGTATCCAATCTCGGCGACGAAGTTGGAACAAGTATTAGCGGCTTCCGTTCTAGGGTTAAATTCTCTTGACGAGAGGAAAAATGGAGCTTGATGGCTCCAAGTGGCAGGCGTTGACGGAAGAGAGCAATTCTTCCCTGTTCTCCGCGACCATCGTCGTCCTCGCTCGGTCCTCGTCTTTTCCACCTTCTTTCTCCCTTCGTTCTCTTGTCTTCTCCCCCTCCCCACCCCCATTTCCCTCCTCGTCATCTCCACCCCATGGTCCTCGAGCATAATGCGACCCCGCCATTGTACCAGTGGCCATGTTAACGTTTAAAAGCCACGCTGCCGTTAAGCGCGTTTCAGAATTTTACCGTCTATTGAAGAATGGTAAAAGGTTTCTTTCAAAAGGCTCGGCTGGCAGAACGATTTGAAACTTGTAAATGGATACGGCTCAAACCTTCGCTACTCCGCCATTTCTATCCGTCGCGCCCTCCTCGACACCACACCACTGACGTGGTCCTACCTGTTAGGTGGCCGATTTCTTTGAACAGTTTGTTTGTCCGTCTGGTTAGCGAGGCTTCGCGCGATGCAGAAACACACTAGAAACGATCTCGACGTCGCTCGGTTTCCAGTGGAGTGGTCGATCGTTAAATTTCTAATCGCGGCGAATTTATAACCCAGTCGAATCGGACTTTGGGCGCACGAAAGTCGTGATTCGTTTCGCGGTCATTTCTCCGGAGGAACGAAAAGTTGGAAGAAATGGTAATTTCCCTTTTTCTTTTTTGCGTTACGGTGTTCTTTTACGAAGGAAGTTTTCGAGTTACGAGTTTCTTTTTTTTTCAGTCGTTCTTATTTAATCTTCTCGGTAGGACGAAGCACTTATTTCGCGAGAGTTGTTAGGAAGGATGAAGTTTAATTTGGTTTTCGGTTAAGCTGGAAATTCGTTCAAGTTTATGCCAGGGTCTCCTTTAATTTGCGGATGTTCGCATTGACGAATTCAACCCCTTGACGGCCATTTACGTTGAATAATTTTTGATGTATTTTGTTATATTTTACATTATTTTTAATATCTACTTTGTATCTCTTATATTTTTCTACTTTTTATTTCGACAAACATACTGCCAAAAACAGCGAACACATATTCTAACGTTACCTCAGAATATTTGACAGAAATATTGTCTGTTGTAAGAGATTAAGGATTGACGACGAGTTTATTTTAATGCGGAAAATAAAAAATACAGCAACTCTGTAATAATTACGCAGTTCTGGAAGATCGTTTAATGACGCGCATAAGCCCGCGAATATTTATCTTGGTATATACTTCTCGAAAACGTTAATCTCCGTGGAACGAGCGGCGCGGTTATTAAAAATTTAACAGCCACGACGCAATCTACATGCGTTCAATTTTGTGCATTCAGCGGAAAATTCGAGCGAAAAGGAACGATCATAAAGATCGTAATCTGTTATCAAATTTCGTTCCTATAAATCTCTGTATTTTGTATTTTCATACGGTTGTATCGTAAAAAGGAGAAGAGAATGCAGAAAAAAAAAATGAAAAATCTTAAAAAAATGAAAAATCTTAAAAAAAATATATGCAAGTACTTTGCCTACAATGAAATTAAATGATACTTTGCACAATAAAGTATCTGAAAAGTGTACATTTGTGTACAATAAAATTCACGTATATGTCATATTATAATTATATTGTATTACTGTATTGTCAAATGCACGTGTAATTTAAAAAAATTATCATCATCAACGACAAATGTGTCCCAGGAATTTTCAACGGGAGTGTATTCGCGTACATAAAACACTCTCGTCTCCATTTCCGAATTTCAACGAGATCCGGCGATCTGAAATTGCCAAACGCCGGGATAGAGTATTACTTTGGACGTCACGTAGCGCCAACAGATGCTGGCAGACACCACCGTTCACGGCACATAGATTGTCTCTACACGTAATGTCGTTATTATTATAGATTGATGATCGTCCTAGATTATTGATTAAGCAGTTTAGTGCGTGCTACCCAATTACCGATCGGAGTGCATACCAATAAATCAAGACTGCGATCTACGGGTGTGCAGCCAATTTGTACGCCATCCCTACCCGCTACCCTGCCCCATCTTGCGCGTTAACCTAATCGCCCAAGGTAACGCGAAGATGACCAAAGTTTCTGCAACCGGTACTCGCGGAGCCGGGCACGATAACATCGTTCTCCAACCCTGTTTTCTTCAAGTCAGACGCAATAACGAACAGTGTAAACTGCAATCCCATACGAGGGCCGATCGTTATCGATGGAAAGTTCGCTCGTAGATATACGGTTGTTAATTGCCTCTTTCAGAGTCCACCCGGCTTCGAAACTGGTTCGCCTATTGGCAAGATTACGGATCCGAGAGAAACGCGAGCTCTGGAGATGTCGAGAGTGGAGAACGCGATACTTTTAATTAGAAGAGGGGGGAGAGAGAGAGAGCAGTGCACTTGTGTAAGTTTTTTAGTAATTTAACAGCTTGGTTAATTAATTTAATTTAAAGATAAATATTAAATTTTTTTTCGGAATTGGAAAATTTCTTAATAATTTCGTCTTTTAATGCGTGGAATTAACGGACTTAATGTAGATTCATTTCTACATAATTGAAATGAGAGCGAAATATGCTTATTAATTCTTTTAGTAACTCGACAGATTAGTGACATAATAATATATAATCTCTCTCCCTAAAAAAGATAAAAAAAATACACATCTCCCAAGTGAGTGAATTTTCGCAATTAAATCCAGCGTTCAAAATTACTCGCCATTGTCACTTGAATATTCCGATATTAAAAAGCACACCAGAAACTCGGCCGACGCGACTGTTTCAAAATGATTTTTCAACACGTCGATTAAAAAGGGATTCGAAAAGCTGCCAGGCGAAAAATCAATTAAAGGTCACTTTTTGGATTTCAATTTCGGAAACTGTGCGCGTTCCACTCTTCTCGATGTGAGTTAAATGAATAAACCGCGATCCGATTTTACGGCGCGTCGATCACACGATAGACAGAATGCAACACACACACACACACACAGAGAGAGAGAGAGAGAGAGGGAGAGAGCGCCGTGAACCGATCTTCGATTAGTCGCCGCGAGAATTTTGCAGTGTTAGAATTTCGATGCGCTCGTTAGTGCGGGCAATCGCAAATTCGCGATCGCGAATTTCCGGTGCACTTGCTCGGTCTGACGGTGCGCGTGGCGGGATTCGCGCCGGATTACCGGAACGGACGTGCTCTCCCTGTTCCTGACCAAACTTTCCGTGCGATAATGCGGGAAAAGCTGACGTTAATTTCACATCGGACACGCCAGGACGCGTAATTGTTATCGCCTGTGCGACCGGTCCATTTTCAATTACATTATCGGGACGGGCTCCGAGTATTTTTGAGAAAGGTGACGCGCGTATTTTACCGATATATACCCCGGGCTGCCGGGCTCCGCGTTCACGGAAACGAGAGGGAATGATTTATGCGTGTTTGCCGATTTAATTCGGCTTGCGGTTGCTTCGGATGAAGATCCAAGGGAAAATTAGCAGTTGAAAAACGATCGAGTATATTAGATCGTACAGTTCATAACGTAATTTATAACTTTCTCGAACGTAATATCGCATTCGATGCAATTTGATCCATCACAAAATTTTGTAACGATTACGATTCAAATCTTCGTTCGAGCACTGTATAATGTAATTAACATTTACTGAAGTATCAAGTTTTATAAAAAGTTCACTGATGATTTGACAATCAGTTATAATTTGTCTCGACGCGTAATCTGTCTTTTTAGAATAAAATCATCAACAGAACACCGACAATTCGACAAATTTCAAGCTCAAAATCATTTTTTTTTTTTTTAATAATTCAATTTACACGCTTGAAAAACTCGCCACTTCATGCGCAACAATTTAATATAAAACTGAAAGTTATTGCTACTCGTGCGTAGGAAACGTCGGATGAATTTCTTTTAAATTCCGCTGTAATTATTAATTTCTTCCCGGATAAGCTGATTAATTTTCTGTTGCGAGATTTTACGTAACGCGATGGAAGGTCGGTGGAAAATGTCGAGGATGATACTTCACCTGTCTTAACTAACATCATCCGTTGTGTGAATTGAAAACAAGTTGTAATTAACTCGAAGTACTAGTTTAATTAGGCCATATCTTCATCCCTGTTATACGACTCCACTCGATTCAAGTTTGTTATTATTGAGTTTGCAAATTAGCAGACGTTGGAGTACCAGGTATCGTTTTATAATTTTCTGCACCATACTTCTCTCTCGCGCGTGCACACCGAAATCGAGGCTGCAGTTGCAGAAACTTCAAACTCAAAACACTATTAATATTTGATCGCTGTAATGTTCGTCTCTTAAGCTAATTATAACACGTACTTTATTACATCTGGTATTATTTGATATGTAAATTTCCATGCATCCGTGAGAAATTTTAAAATGCAAAAAATGGACAGTAAGTGTGATGATATTTGTTACAACACTCATTTAGTGAGTGAAACAAACTTTTCAAATTAAATTCAGGAGAATGTGAAAATTTTAAGCTAGAGAATATATAAAAGAACTCGAACAAAGATGTTATAACAAAATCATACTTTACGTTTTTCCAATTTCAAATTTTCCACAGATGCATAAAAATCGGTAGTCTAGTCGTTAGAAAATAATTCTTAAAACGTATGATTAAAAAAAGAAGTTACTTGAATTACCACCTATTACTTATATCTATGGTAATTTCATGCAAGCGGGAATGATTCAAAAGTTCTTGAGACGAACCAATATCTGCATCGCGTTGAGCAAGTGGATTAAGGCACAACCGGTCAGACGTAGAAGGCTACAGCTTCCAACCGCGGTCGGGTCGCGATAGCTTCTTCAAAGAACTTTTGAAAAAGGTCAGCCAGTAACGATTATTGCCTAGCAACTTTGAGCTTATCGAGAAAGGTTGTATGAAATATAGAGATATTCAATGAAGGATAGAAAAACGTTCCCAGTGACCCGAGAGTCGAGAGTCGGTTCTCTGAAACCTGCCGGTCTTATCTATAATCAATTGTAACGTTATCTCTGCTATTCGTCTCCATGCATCGACAAAACCACTTTCGAAAAAAAAAAAAAAAAAAAACGTGTATCACGAAAACTACGTGACAAAACATCGTATCACCGCGCAAATCTGAAACGCGGCGAGCGCTCGAAACGTGTGATCAAACGTTTAATAACGTGTCTCGCGCATATAATACCACGATAATGGACACGAAACCATTGATACGTAGTTAATCACGATACAAGCGATAACAGCACGGTGTTATAATTATTGCGTAATAATCTGCGTTAAACAGTCTCGATTCTCGGATGAAACAGGTGAAAATAGGTGAATACACAGTTCGACAAACGATTCCAAGGTGGTTTCTAGTTAATAGGATCATGTAATTCTGTTAACATTGTATGACCGAAGGACAGAGATATTTTCAAATTGTTATAAAAATAAATCACTGAAATATAAAGAAAAAAAAAATAGGTGAATATATATTTTGAAAATCGTTTACTTAATAAAATTACAAAGTTCTGTTAATTCTTGCGCAGAATAACCAACGACATTTTCAAAATTTCACCTACGAAATTTCTCAAACGTCTCAAAGTCGACTGGATATCGGGGTCATTATTAGGCTTCCGGAAGCTTTATTCGATCAGACGCGGTCTCGATTCGGTCGACTAACGAACATCAACTTGTTGATTTACAACGGTAGCCACGAAACTGTGGTTCCAGCTCCCCTGGCGAGCCATCACTTTCTAATGGCCACCCTAAAACTCCCCAACACCGACGTGTTCGTTCCGCCGTGGCCTCGTTCTCGCTGTCAGAGACCTCGGCCTCGAACGAGCCCAGGTCGTCGCTGGTCCCGTGGAACTTTCACGTTGCCGACGATATCCCCGTCGAAGCCCACCATCGATTCGAGCGGGGATTTTCTAGCTGTCTCGCTAGAACAACCGCCGAGGCAGACAGGCGTGAAACACAAAGCACGCGCGCGCGTTCCGCGCGTTGTTCATTTAGCCGCGATGGCGCGATCAAAACGTCTATGAATATTTAAACATCGGAACACACAGGTTGGCACGGGTCGCGCCAGTTTATTCCGTAATCGTCCGATCGGATCAATAACCGTTGTTTGATCGTGTCCTCGGTGTCGGAACGCCGCGCCGAATTAGCTATTTTACAAGTTAATTGCAAACAAAGGCGCGCGATAATTGGGTTAAGCGACAACGTTATGCTAAAATCGTCGGCGCTCTCGTTTATTAGAACAGATCCGGTGCCGCGCGAGCAAGTTGGGCGGTACTCGCGCGGCAACTTTTTGATTTCTCCCGGTTCGCGGGATAGTTTGGCACCGGCTGAAACTGGAACTTGCCAGATTATCAATGCTAATTAAGATTCGTTAATGCGAGCTTTATACGTCGGCGAGGATGCGACGTAGGCGACGGCGAGAAAAGAAGTTTGCAGCGCAGTTTAGCCCAGTTTTAAGCACCTTCCATTATTTTATATACACCAGTTCGAGAGCCGTCGAACTTGGAGCGTCGTCGTGGCTTTCCCTGGCCCGATAATACTCGGTAATGGAGCTGGTCGATTAATTATTTTAAACCTCCGTCCGCCAAAGTCAACGAGAAACTAAATTGAGTTCGAAACCGCGCCTTGCTCGTAGCTGGATAAAGGATAGTCGCACAATCAACTACCGGCGCGCAGTTCGATCGTTAACGAGCATAATTAAAAAATAATTGATTGTTTGCATTCGAATACTAATTCCCCGTAACTCGGAGACTCGGGTTTCCTTTGATCGTTAGCCGCTGCGAGCCAGTTTATAAATTAAAAGGTCGTGAATCCTGGAGGAACCATCGATCAGTTTTCGTTTTATGTTACATGAATATTTATTTAACGCTCTGGACTTGATATCAATCTTGTTTTGATTTACCTAATTCGATACGTCAATTAACGGAATATTAATTACTTAAACGCAGATGTATGTGCGTGCAAATATTTAGATTTAACTTTTGCAGTTGAAAGGATCGCTGCAAAAGAGAAAACGATTTCGTCTTTCGGTAATTCTTCGAGGAAACCAATAAACTCCTTCGCAATCAGACCAGTTTAAAATCTGGAAACTATTGCGGGTATAATTCGTCCAGATAAATCATTTCGTATTTTTATAATGGCTTGTCGGCGAGGCAATACGCGTGCGGAACAAAATATTCAAGATTCAATTTTCGTGCAATGAGCGCGCAAATTGTTTCTGGACCTGGCTTCCCATTGTTGCAAATCGTCCAACCGCACACGTAAAACGATCAAATTTCCCGCGACGCGCAATCAACCAGGCTCGAATATCGTTATCCAATGATAACGCGAACGACGCGAAAAACAGGCAGGGCCACGCAGGAAGATTTGATTAATCACAGTTAACGAGATGTAAGCTTCTTGGCCTGACTCGGCTCCTTTTTGCCTCGCAGCTGACAGACTTCATCAGAGATACGCGGAACTGCAAACTGCACTTTACCACGTTTTGCAATTCGCTTAGCATGCAGCTCCGGCTTCTGTCCTGTACTTCTGTCTTCCGTCTTCCCTCGCCCGAGTTTCATCTCCCGTCCCTCCTTCCTCCTCACCCTCTCTCCCCCGCCTCGCTCCGCGTGCAAAGCAGATTAAACGAACGAACCAAATTGAGGTACTTAAGTCGTCAGAAAGCAGCCAGGTTTGGGCGGCGAAGGAGGTCGGAAACGAAGAACCGAGCGAGATAGCGGAAGATTAGGCGAAACTGTGCTTTTAAGTCGAGCTGCTTTATGAATGGATTCATCCGGCACCCGAGACTCCCATGTCTCGTCTTTGGGCGATCAAACGAGTCTTCGGCGGAGGACGCAGAAATC
>KQ435794.1:7431597-7449643 GCA_001276565.1 Melipona quadrifasciata | reverse complement strand
AACAACACGTTCGCCCAAGTTTCGCGATAGTTCTCGCTGCCGGCAGCTCGCTTTCCTGCGAGAGTAAATCGACGAGGCGACGGTTCCGCAAACTTTTCCACCTTCCGAGCCCGGTGACTCGAATCGGATCGGATCGGATCTCCATAAAAGAGCTGAATACAGACGAAAATCAGCGAAGTGTCTCACCCCCTCCCTCTGTCAGATTTGTAAGATCGTAAACTGCCGAGCTATCCTGCCGCTTCTTTATCGCGCCAACCTGTCCTTACCCTTTTCTTCTCGCGTTTTCTTCTCCACCGCGCCCTCTCGCCCCTCTGCCCCTCTCGTCTATCCGTTGTTCCCCGCGCTCCTCTTACCGGGACGACAGCGAAAACTTTTATTATGAAACAATAAAATATGTGAAAATCCAAGTTACCCGAGGCGGGCGGGGGGGTGGAAAGCTGGTACAGGCTGGGTTAGCTTTGATTTACCGTCCAAGTTTTATCGCGTCGCGTAGCCAGAAGAAAGAGTGGTCGCCGTCTAACCCCGGTAATATTGCGCCTTGCATTTTACATTAAAAAGTTGAAGAGCTTTCTAACTCGTTGACGACGTCGTCGCGAACTGCGCGAAACTACGCGTGCGAGGCGAAGGAGGGAAAGTGGAACGCCAAGAGTTTCGCCTTAACTGGGCTACGATCCCTGTTTCATTATCTCCTTTGAATACCTCGCTTTCCGAACGAGGGTCCCCAACACTCCCTCGCGCGTGAAGTTTCCGCGATCAGGGAATTCGTCTACGGTCGACTGTGTCGCACTCGGCAGCGTCATGTATTTCTTGCAATTTTGATAAATTGAAGTCTCCCTGTCAGTTTTCTCCTAACTGACTCGCGGACCGTAATTCCGGGGAACATTTGAGGTTCCCACGTGTGATTTCATTTTCGTCGGCAAAGTTGGCGAAGTTCTCGAGCACTTGGGTTTGACTATTTGCTTTCGTTCTGTCGGTTTGGTGACGTGTCTAATGATTTGCTAGCGTACACTATAATATTATAGATTATAGCTACACTTTTTCGTGGGCATTTTTAAGCAATTCGTCCTGATCCTACAAAGAAATCTATCAGACAATTCCCTAATCGGAATTAATCGTCAAACCTCTCACTTTTTCACTTCTAATGAATCGTAGGGAGTTCAACTCACTCAGAAACAACCTTCGAAAAAAATTAAACGTCCGAAAAGTGCATAGACTCGCCAACAATCGATCCGTTCGTTCTTCAGCCTCACGAGCGGAAACCAAGGAGCGTGGAGTAAATTAAATCGCGCTGGCGCTTTTGATTTTCCCATCCACTTCCGTCTCTCGGAGGCGGAATGTAAAACATTAACATCGCAGCTGAACAACGCCGCGACGTCCCGGCGTGATTGATCGTCTCGCTGTTTCGGTTCATCAGATTTATCAGCCAGACTATCGACGGTATGCGTGTTTTCTTGCAGCATCACGGAGATTGCCGGTGTACTTTCCGTCCCCCCTCTCTCCCCCCTTCTGGTCCAGACATTACCAAGCTCTTCGCGTAGCGAAAAACACGTCGGTTTTCACCGAGCGAATTGCGAATCGAACGTAGCGTCATATAACTCGATTACGCGGCGCGCAAGGGAGAGTAAGAAAGGGGAGGAAGGGATGAAAGAGGAGCGGGCGGCCAAGGGGGTCGGAAAAGAAAGCCGAGCACCGGGTTCAATTATCGGCCGGTGGTAGTGAGGATTTCTTTTCTTCTTATTTCTTCGCTATACTCGATCTATCCTCTTTCTTTCTTTCTTTCTTTCTTTCTTTCCTTCTTCCTCTGATCTTTCAAAGTGGGAAAGAGAGCTAGATTGGAGAGTTGCTAACTCCAAGTGGTGCGCGCCGTTGCCCTGTTTCGCCCAGTTTGGAAAGGAGTAGTACCGTCGGAGGACAGTGTAGTCTTTTGTTTTAGTGTTTGAGCAAGTTTTCCTGGTGTAGTTTCCTGCTCCTAGGTTCTGTTGATGATTGAATTTGCGCAGGTCGAAGGGTTCCGGGTAACAGGGTTTACAAACGTCGTTGGCAATTAAAGTAGCGAGGGAATCGCATTTTTAAAAGGGAACCTGATTGCGAAGGAGCCGAGGCAAGATGACAGTGAAATTCGCGGGAGAAGTGTTTATTTGCGCCGGGCCCGAGCGCGCTTGTTGCCCATTTGGAAAAGAGTGATCCTCTTCGGGCGAACAGCGAGCGCTTTATCTCTGCATCGAGCAAGTTCCCCGACGTAACGAGAACGCGCGGCCGATTAAATTTGCAGAAGTCGAAGGGATCTGGATAATCACGTTAGTTCAAACTGCTTTATAAATGTCCGCGGTGATTAAACTAACGAGGAAATCGCGTTTTTAGTGGAATCTTAATCCCGAGAGCGAACCGAAGTCGAAGCTGAATAGCGAAATCGGGGGTGGTATTTGTACGCATCGAGCACGGTAAAATTATAACGACAGAAAAATGTAACGTGGAATATCCTGACCTTAATGAAGTCGTTTAATCTTCCGCGATGTAAAGTGTCATTAATACACGTCCTTCTGGTCTTTCATAGTCTCTCGCAATAAATGAATGAAAAGAAGATGAAAATTAACGATCGGCCTTGCAGAGAGCCTTTCTTCTGGGTAGAATCGAGATGTACCAAGTACCGTCGATATCAGAGACCAATCGAAACCTCGGTCAGCAGCAATACGCGAAATAATGTTCCGCGAAGCGCGTACATAAATCTTTCCCTCCGCGACAGATTGGAGGAAAGAAATCGTGAAAACGGGAAAGGCCCTCCCTGACGAAAAGAAGAAATATTACGTGCGTGAGAACGACGCGACGATACGGAGGGACCAGGCCAACTCCATAGGGGATTTCGAACGTAATAGAGGCGGATACTTTAGCGGCACGCATTATTCTCGTTACCGGGGCTGAGGCTGAGGTTTATGGCGTGGATGGTTATAGTCTGTGATAGCGGTTTACGCTCCCCAACGTCGCTTGCTTGCTTTCCACGGCCTTTCGAAAGTCGAGCGATGCCCGCGAGTTAACCACCTCTTTTCGCCTGCATTCCTCCTCCTCCCTTCCCTCCTTTCCTTCCTTCCTGTTTACCCCCTTTGTCGCGTCCGTGTCTGGTTCATCGTCGTTCCTCACTGTGTGTTATCGTCGTCGCTGCTGCAAGTCACAGGGATGTCGTTCCGCTACGTGGCACAATAAAACGAAGGGCTATCGACCGTTATCTGCAGACCACCACCGTACGACCGTTTTCGACGTTCGATGCGTTTGCTCGCGTAATCAAGTGTACGATTCTCCTCTCTCTCCTCCGTAGTCTCCGATCCCATTCGTCCGTCATTTTATTACCGCCAGGAATATCATCGTTATCCACGCTACGCTGCGCTATCGCATTAATTTACGAGCCGGAGAAATCGCGAATCGTTGAACAATTCGGTTCGAAATACTTTTGAAACAGTTTGTCGTATCAGGTGGGTCAGTATCACTCGAACGAGTGATAAAACAAAGCGTGCGAGTAAACGGAACGCGGTGGAAGTTACGTACGTCTGAATTATCGTCGATGGTAGATGATAATCAAAATTCGTTTGTTCATTGTCTATGCGATAACCTATGCGTTTCATACACTATGGCATAATTGTGACGCAATGGATTATAATCGTATTGTCCATGGATGATGTTCGAATACTTTACAAACGATTTTATGTTGGTGCAGATAATACGTTATGTGTGTTGTACGAAACTTGAAACTTCATTTTATACGACTATGATGATTATATCTATTTTAAAATCAATTAAAATCAAAAATACCTAAGTAGAAATTACGTATACGTGGAAGATGTTTGAATACTTTTATAATTCTTGTAACGCATAGCAATAGTAAGGATGTTTCGTTCACGAGGTGATAGCGAACACGAACAAATATAACAAATTTATATACAAACGCGAAATAGAGATTCCGACATATCGCGAAACTAATATCCCGGCCGTAATTCACGTAATTTACGTTATCAATTGGCGAGAATCTGTACCAGGGCCGTGGCTCACCCAGGCTCCGTTCGTTGATAATTTTTTCCGCTTCGTAATTTCCCGTGCTCGCCAGCGTCGATAAAACGCCCGTACATATTAAAGAATTATAGGGAGTATCGAATAATAAAAGCGCGCGCCTAAGCACCGTGTCGATTATTAATTACCCCCCTCGGCCTGACTATAGCCCGCTGGCTAGCTTACTCTCTTTCTCTCTCTCCACCGCTGATGATAAATCAGCGCCGCCGATGGCCAACGTTGTTTTTCGACCCATCGAGAACGATTAAAAGCCCGGGACCCTGGGATTATGATTGGTGCTCGCAATAAACCGGTCGCATAATTCCCGTGCTTACCGGGATTTCTCGTTTTCGAAGATATTCCCGCTCGAAGCCAGAAAGGATCGACGCGGGTCAGAGCTAAAGCTGCGTGCTCACCGAGGCACTCTGCGAGAGAACGTTTCGCCGTGCGTGTTACACGCAGTTGAGCCACAAACGAACATTAACTTGTAGCATGATTTCGTCCGTAGCGGAACGATGCAATTTTCGGAAACGTTCGAGTTCTTTAAAAATTGAAGTTGCACCAACTTCTGGATTGATTTTCGTCGATAGTATTTTAGTAGATAATTGGTTTGTTCTTTGAAACTGAAAATTTGACTTGCGCGTGCTGCAAATTGGGATATGAGGATTAAATGTGAATTACTTTGATCTGGTCAATCAGGGCGCTAGATATTGCCACTTGATCCGGTGGGTTTTCGAAGAAAAAGGCGAGTTTTGTTTCAATTTCAATAGATATTGCCACTTGATCCGGTGGGTTTTCGAAGAAAAAGGCGAGATTTGTTTCAATTTCAGAGCAACATTCCCAAGAACAAACTGCACGTATTGTCTTTTATTTTCACTCCTATTTTTCTGGAGCATCGAACAAAGGAACATTGAGCTTTCGTTTTTCGCCACAAGCCAAGCAACTTCTTCAAGGAACGCGTAACGTCAACGAGAAACTCGCTGCTCGTTGCTTCAACGAGGATAGAGCTTGACGAAACGCTAGCTTGCTCTTCTCCCTTCTCCCTCGGCTTCTCTCGCCCCTCTCTCGGTACATCCCTGACCAGTTCTCTTTCTCCAACCTCTCTCTCTCTCTCTCTCTCTCTCTCTCGTTCGCTCTCTCTTGTAAGCGTCTTCCTACCAGCATCATTGTAACAGGCCGTAGGGCGGCATTACATTAGGCCATAGTGGCCGCAGTAATCTCAGCTATGTGTATCCATTTAGCTCCGGGCACATAGTACGGCCTATCCAGTGTAATCCGAGCTTAATTGCCCGCCGAATCAATGCCATCCCCCGTATCCCCCCTCCACGCCCTCTATTTCGGCCCTCTTAATGCTACTGCACCACCCCTTCCTGCCTGCCTGGTACTTATTACGTATTGTGCGTGAGTTACACATATATGTATACCGGCCGTGCCACGATCGGAAGGAAAGGGTATTTTCGAGGGTTAAGGAGAATTGATGGGCGTGATACCCACGCAAGAATATTTCGGCGAATGTACACTTGCTTGGTTAATTGTTTGGTAGGGTACAGACACGATAATTCGCTCTTCTCGCGACGGTGCAACACAATGGACGATTTGTTTTATGACTGATGTAATATGTTTCACGTGTTTTGGTTAAAAGTTTTGGTGGTGTATATGCCAAGGGAGACTTGAGCTTTGAATTAATTTTAGAAATTATTGAAAATATTCGCAGAGATGCTAAATTCTGATGGTGGCGCACAAAGAATTTTTAGAAGAAATTTTAATAAAAGTCGGAAGAGAATTATTCTGTCAAAGGCGCTCGAACGTTTCTAACAGTTGCAAAAAAAAAAAAAAGAAAGAAATTTTGTTACGAAGGTTCGGTAATTCTTTAGCTGAACAAGCCTAATAATCTTCGAAGATTTCTTCGATACTTGTTGCCGAGTGGGAACGTCGACGAATGGAAACAACACCTGTTGCAAGTAATTAATACAGAGTTTTATCAAGACACGGTAACATTTTTACAGAGAGACGGCTTATATCATTGCGGTCGCCCTGTGCTCGCTAACTTTATCAACGGGGAAGGCGGGCGCTGATTAAAAACGTGGCTTAAGGTGACGTTAAGGATGGTCGTTAACGACGTCTCCTTCGCTGATGTACTCGGGAAGCACGAACGAAGATGGTAACAACCCCTTTGGGTGATGCGATCCTTTAAGCACGATAATACCGAGAGATGAACTAGCCAACGTACCTAGGGGAAATTATCGAATACCTACTCGATGATGGGATAAATCTCATCCTGCGAACAATCGAACACGGACACGGATAATAAATTTCGATCAGTTCCGATCGATTGGGAAGTGATGCGATACATACTCAAATATACACGTACACGGATGTTAGAATATTTATTGATATTCGATGCGATATAAATTTAATAAATTTTACATAAACATTTATAATTTAACAAAGAAAAATTAGACATAAATTTCGAAAAATAATAGTGAGATTATTCGGCAAATTTTTCTCCTGTAAATTTCATCCTACGTGACTCGTTCCTTTTATTTCATCTTTTATTTATTTTATCGCATCTCGAGGAAATATTAGCTAAAATATTACCAATTAATTAAATATCACGATATCTTTAAGAAAAATAACTTTTGAGAAAACAACAAAAGCAAAAGCAGCTTTATGAAATCCCGAAATCCCGAAATCGCAAGGGAAAAGTGTCACATCATACAAAAAAAAGAAATATGGATACTAAATTCCGGACACGAGGGTGAAAGAATCGTACCTTTCGGGACTTGACCTTACACGCGGTCAAGTTTCTCGCGAGGAAAGATCACAGTCTGTGGAACGTGTGGTAGGCGATTCGACTTTATCGCTCGTAAAACGCGGGAAATGAATAAAAGCGACAGTAAAAAGACCTGCGAGAGAACTGTATCGCGGCGGTTGGTACGATCGTGTCTTGGTTCATCGTTTCTGGTTTGTCGCTGCGTTTGGTACACATCGTTCACCGCGTCTTCAATTCTTGAATTGTCCATAAACGCGATAAATAAGCGTCGTTAAGGGAAACAACGCGTGACGGCGTCGTTAAAATTCGCGTGGCATTTCTTCCGTGGCCTGCGCGCACGAACGGGCGCGTACAAGCACGTAGCGATATTCCTGAAATCGCGCTGTTACACACGTCGACGATAGAATCGGTCGTTAACTTTACAATCGTTCAATCTAAATACAAATAACCACGGTCGCCCGGCCGGCCGGTTATTCCGCTATTTTCGTTATTTGTTGACAATTATATTTCGCGTTTTGAATATTTGATTTGCGAAAACAGGCAAACAAAATGAATCGGCGCGCCGGTTCGCTCCGCAGAACAACGAGGCTGGGTAAACTGAAAAACGAACAAACTACGATGACGTTTGCTGCTGATTGTACCGTTCGTGCGCGTTTGCTTGTACTCGCGATTGCCACTTTCCGACGGCTAATAGAAGAGAGTTTCCTGTCTTGTCAGACCTGGCTGAATTTTGCTGGGACTGTTCGAACGCAGTCTTGTTTAAACAAATGTAAATTTATAATAATTCTCATTACTCTACTTGTCACTTTTACTACTCTACTTTTATGAAACCTGTAACGACGAGTTACAATGTTACAATCTCAGTGTCAAGATCAATTTTATTGACACGCAAACATTTGAATCGATAGAAGACAAATTACAGGCGCGATCGCTCGGTACCAGACAACGCCACTCCCACTCGAGGTCTACGCCCCCTCGCGAATCACGTGACCCAAATCAACCAATCGCTAATTTTCGTTGCATCAGCGTAGCACCTGAAGTGGCCCGATTTTCTGGGTTACCCCCGCTAAAATCACATTCAGTGATAAAAATAAATTCCCTATTTACACTTTCGATACGTCAGCCGTTGACGAAATTGATTACTTTCACTCGAAGCGTCATTAACGCGAAAATAAATGACCGAAGCGATCGAAAATTTGACCGGAGGACAGCGGCCGAAGATACATTACTATCGATTGATTTACCGAGGCCTATACCGACGGTCCGCCACGTTCGCCGATGCTTTCAATTAACCCTCCGCGCAGCCAGTGACGGACAAACTGGAATTCCAGCCGCTTCTTGCCTCACCTTGACAAATGGCTTTCCACCAATCAACCTCTTTCACATTCACCCTCCTCTTCGCACTCGAAAGCAAGGGATTGCGTTCGAGGTGTGCAGCACGCAATATCGTCTGCGAATCCGTTTTCCCTCGGCGGCGCAGACGCGTCGCTTCTCTCTTCGGTTTCCTCCTTTCTTTTTTTCTTTACTTCTCTTTCTTTCCTTTTTTTTTCACGTTTTAAAATCGTGTCGGAGGTATTTCAGCCAACTCTCTCTCTCCCTTTCTCTCTCTCGTTCGCTCGCTCACTCGCTCCCCCAGCGAATTGGTATTCGTGCCCGTGCTCCGGCGAGAGTATTCGCTAATTAGCGACATTCATTCGTCACCGCTGACAGACGGAGTGATTACGTCGTCTGCTGGAATCAGCGCGATTGGGCACGACCAATCTGTCCGTTTCTCGCCGCGGAAAAAAATTGCTTGGCTACTGTTAACCCTTCTAATTAATTTCCCGCTCGCTCCTCGACGAATTTTTGATCCGGGGAGAGGAGGGGGTGAATGGAGGCTCGCTGCTTCGCACATCGAGATAAAAAGGGGAAAGAGATATTCTTGTGTGCACGTGTATGTATGTGTGCGAGTGTGACAGAGAGAAATATACGTAGGATAGACAAAAGAGAGGATCGTGAAACGGCATTATGTTATTCCCTTTGATGTCTGATCCTTTGTTAACGTTAAATCACTCTAGGCCAGGGCTCAGACGGACGCGTTTAGTCGGAACGATGTGTTTTGACGAGTTTTGGACGCTCGACCGCGAGTCGCGAGAGAGAAAAACGGGACGAACGTCTATTTTTGACGCTCGCGAGGTATAATCTCCGTGCAGAGATGATAATGGGCAATTGCTCTTTCAGTACTTTCACGTGGGAGCCTAATGAATTAATCTATATTCTTCGTGTCTTGTGATCGCGTCACGTATTAGTGAAATTACAAGGGATTATTTTCTTCTGCGAGCCACTGTTCTAACGCTCTTGTAACCTTTATCTCGCCTTAAATTACGCAGCTGAATCTTGACCTTTCTTTTTAATCGCGAATGTCGGAAAATTCTTTCTCAAGCTTTAGGTGGTTGAAAAGAGATTAAGTTCATTTTTAGGATCACGGAGGTTCAAATTGCAAAATAAAAACGAAGCTTAGGACGCGTTGTTCTCATTAACATGATTTGTTTCTTTTTCGGTGCACTCAGTCTGAATTAAACGTCCCGAATCTTCATTGACAGAGATTACAAGAAAGTATTATATATTTACGCGTGCTTTGTCTTTGCAGTGAAACACATTCGCATGAAAGTAGGTACTATTAAACGATCAGAACTTAGAAACTAATTCATCAAGTATGTATTATAAATGCTTATATGTAATAAATTTATAGCCGTCGCGACTTATCGCGATCAATTTATGCAAATAATTCAACTTCATCATCCTGCACGAGGAAATGCACACAGAACGGAAAACCTAATCTTGCGGCGTGTCTATATGTCGCCGCACATTTGAAGTGGTCTCATCAGCGACGCGTTTTGCCGTAACGGCGAAAGGCTTAAAATTTGGCGCATGTGAACGGAACGTGAGGGGCAGTTGACGGCGGAGCGTTCAATATTAACCGATATCAACCGCGCGGAAATATTTGTCGTGCGGATTACACGGGTTGGCTGTTGCATCGTCGCAGCCGTCACGCGTCTTCAGACGTCGGAATTATTCATGGCTCCGAAGGAAACAGTCCCCGGGAGCAGCGGGCTACACGTGACTGAAATGCTCAGCCAAATTGAAATTCGGTCGTGCCACCTTCGAGGCGGCCTGTGCCGCAAATCTGGAACACGCACACACATACGTACGTAAAAGCCGCTGCTACCCTACACGTGCATCCAGCTGCGACACTGCTCCGTCGTGAAGCTCATTTGACGAACGACGAAATATCCACGATTAAACGTCAACCGCGCGCGTGTCGCTGCTCTTTCGCTGTGTCGCACTTTTACATTTTTCTAGAAATTTGTCCTGTTGTAATAACGTATTAATTATGCTTGCTCGTCAAGAATCATTTTGAGACACAAGGAAAAATACTTTGGACGACGAACTCTGAAGTATCGAAGGATTTCAAAGATAAGAAAACTTCCTTGTTTCTAACATAGTGTCAAGTTCTACTCAAGATCTCTTTATAGATCTTTTTCTTTCCAAGTTTCATTGACAGGTATGAACAATATCGCGTGTTGGAGCTGCACATGTACGTTGCGCTTGTATGTTACACATCTTGGAATTATTTCAATTATGCACCTGATCATAATTCCCTCTTCCCCCTCACTTGTCTCTCGTAACGAAAGGTGAGTAATTTCACAACAAGTCCAAAGAAACGTTCATCGTAATCAACGCGAAGGCCGAAAGATTCGTTTCTAACGCGCGGGCAGAGAAAAGTTCCAAGAGGCAGCGTTTTAGGGTGGCACGAGTGGCAAGCTGTCAGGAAATTAACATTTTTTTCCATGCATAAAAGCTGCGGAAGTTAGCAGCTCAAAGGAGCGGAAAAGCCGCGGTTGATGCCACTTGTCGTCGACGCCGGTGTCGCCAACGTCGTCTCTCCGACGTCGATGATGCTCATTTTTGCTGGTGTGACGTTCTTAAACCCACACAACAATCGCCTCGTTTAACCGCCCGACGCTCGTGTCGCTGCTTTGAAGCTGCCGGTTTCGAAACCGACTCGAAAATTCACCCGTCGCCGAAACGAAGTTTGGCAAACTTTTTCCAAAGTTTACCACCCCCTCCCCCCTCTCGATCTATCGTTGCTATCGACGCGAAACACGCGGTTTCAAACCCGTCGTCGGATCTCCCTCTCTATTTTTTCATCGAATTACCGAAAGACATCGTACTAGCCTGGCTGGCAAAAAGATTAACATCGCCTTCGTCCGCGATTAATTTGATTTAACGGTTGGTTAACGTTGCATCGTTTCACCGAAAGCCCTGACAATAGCCCCCGCAGCACACAGCGTTGCGTTAACGACGTGAAAGTTAAATCGCTTTAAACTGTTTGGGGGGAAAAAGTTCGGGAAACGAGCAGTCCGGGAATACGGTTCGGTTCGACGTGCATCACGTACGCCAAATGCTTCGCATAATCGCATTGTTCGCGTCTTCTGTAATTAAGCACGTTCAAAGTGATAATGCGATTCCGATAAACGGCCACCATTTCCGCTTTCTAACTAATACCTAAATCGACTCGAATAATTGAATGCCATATACCCGATTCCGTCTGTCCCTTTTCGCTGTCCGCGACGAGTGGGAAGGGCCGATTGGCGCACGTTAAATCGCGAATAATTTCGCATCCTGATAAATAGTTGGATCGAAACGCTGGTAACCCAAACGTGAAATGAGAACGCGCGAATATTAATCTTCAATTTTTCTTCAACTTTGCCGCTATTTTTCAAGGGAAGGGAACAACAGTACGTAGTAGCGCGAACGTTGCTGCAATTCTACTCTCCCATTGCTCAACTGTACGGCAATTAGCTTCTAAAAGAAAACGAGAATATATGAACATTCTTGCAATCGTACTGTGTTTCTTTGAAATTCCCCAGTCCCTTTTAAATTATATGAAAATATTCCCAGAAAATAAAGGAGAATACACGAACATTTCTATAATGTAACAATTCTATCCTTCTTTTGAATTCCTAATGTTGTAATTTTTTCTTTTTTTCATTTTCTTGAGTGGATGTACTCGACATTTTAAATTTTAATTTTTTGTTTGCACGAGTGTAAAGGAATACCAGCATAACGTGGGTGTTACACAATGCACGAAACTATGTAATATAACTTGGTTTTGCACAATGTTGCACCAGTGCTACGTAGATTGTTATATTCGCACGGTGCATGTTCAACATCTGCAGCAAGAAACTGGAAAGCGAGAACGAATTATAGAGAAAATAGAATTATTTCCATCGCGAAGAAATAAATCTTTAGGTAGACAATTTTTCAAATGAGAGTCTTGCGTTTTAGTTTAGAAAAAGTTGTTCGTAAAAAGCAACCCTGTATAACGTGTATAATTTGTGTACGATTTCAATACGTGGGGTAGAATTATAAGCAGCTTTTAAGTAATATTATTTCCAAAAGGCATTGAAATATCAACACGTTCATAGTCAATTTCACTGACGCGAATTCGCGTCATTTTGAAAATTCTAGTTGTTTCCTTGCTCTCTGTTGTCTATCCTGCATTAAATTGTTTCTTTGTGAACGAATTATATCAAAAAATACAAAGGAGATCAACTTCATTTCATGGTGTGAAAAAAAGAAAGAAAAATACCAGCGTGCGGATGTGCCGATATTTCATTCCCCTCATTTATGACAATATTACAACACTTTCGACCAGTGAACACGTGAAATAATATCACCCGATTCCTCTTATCTTCCGCGTTCTGCATCCACATACCGGCCTCGATGAATAAATCTCGGCTAATCCGTAGATTTATTCATCCCTGGAAAATCCGCTGGGACCTACTCGCAACTCTGCTAATACCTGTGTGCGATGGAGAACCTACCAAACTCGTGGGAGTTTACACACACAAACACACACACACACACACACACACACACACACACACACACACACACACACAGACACATATACAAAAATGTAGAAAACTGATGAAGTGTGCTGTTCGTGAGAAGAAGCTCGAGACTATCCAGATGACATAAACCAGTAGAGATGTTCCGAGATGGAGATCGGACAGTACTTCGCCTTGTTCTCAGAACCATTTCCACCTTGGAATGGAAGGACGCGGCCAAGAGAGAGAGAGAGAGGGAGAGAGAGAGAATGGTGGGAGCACGTTCGATCGTGTTTCCTAACCGTGGCACCTTCAGATCCCGGGATTATGCGGAGCTGACACGAGACGTTACTATACGGCTCGGCCGTGCGATATACGTGGAACCGACTTGAAGGACACTTCAGCGAATGGTACACGCCACTAAATCCTACAGGATCCCTGGGCCGTTCCCAAAAACCTTCGAATCCTTACTCAGGACATCGGGTACAGGAAGGTTCGTACGGCAACTGTACGAAACCGTTGTTTAAGTGGCTTAGCGTAAGTACTGGCGGAGTATCCCGGTCGCTTTCAGCTAATTACTTTCACGGTTTACCTCCCGGTGACCTTTAATCGGGACCGCCGTGGAAAATTCCGCGGATCATCCACGAATACCTCTTGCCCTTGCTCGCGTTGATTGATTTCTTGACGTTGGGAAGTGAGTGGTTAATTTTTGTTGCGAGTGAAAAAGTCGTGTAAACACGCGAGGAGAATAATCGTGTGATTGTAAATAATTGGTCAGTGAAAATGTACATAACAGTGATATATTATTATCACTGAAAGTGATTTTGGCGGGGGTAACCCAGAAAATCGGGCCTCTTCAGGTGCAACGCTGATGCAACGAAAATTAGCGATTGGTTGATTTCGATCACATGATTCGCGAGAGGGCGTGGGGTAGGCTACGAGTAGAGGTGGCGTTGTCTGGTACTGAGCGATCGCGCCTGTAATTTGTTTTCTATCGATTCAAATGTTTGCACATCAATAAATTTTATGGCAAAGGGTCTTTCAGTGAGACGAATCGTACTAGGGTACAAGTCGTGCAGTTTTTTCCTCAATATTCATATTTATCATACGTGTTAAAAAGTGAAAATATTCAACGAGAGGAAAATTCATTTCAACTGCAACGCCGTGCATTGAGAGTTAAAAAAAATTCTGTTTGTATTGATTTTCTACTGTACATATCGTTAAATTAAATGAGATTGTATCCAACTGTCACGTAAAGTTATCAAAACGTGCTACCATTTGCAAAATTGTAACTAGATCACCAAGCGGCGAGAGAAAATCACACATAGTCCCACTTGCGATACAACACGGACCACCAGCAAAAACCCTGCCACGTCTTCGGTGAACCACAATAAATTCTAGCTAAATGCTCGCCGCGTCAAATTGGATTTAAGTACGCGACAAATTCCAATCCAAGCACGCCCACGCGTTTCGAAAATATCCAACTGGAAACGAAGAGAATCGAAAGAGCGTGCAATTCGTCGACGTTTCGAATTGAAATTCTTGCCAGTTCGCTGCGAGTAACGTCTAACGGAGTTTACTTATTTCGCCGTTGCTGAGAGCGATATATCGTTGTTCCGGGAACAACGAGGGGAAAAGAAGGAGAAAGGAGTTGGCAGAGTTATTTCATGAATGCCGGAGCAACCCTTCTCTCTCTCTTTCTCTCTCCGTCGGGTAGAAATCGCGCGAGAAGCAGCCCGCACCTGACACGTTCCAATTCGACGTCACCGATCTGACAGCACCGCCGACTTGAAACGTTTCAATCGACACCCTTTCGTTTGGAAAACAAGAGGCGGGCGCGCGTGCTTCTTCCACGCGTCCTCGTTGCCTCGAATATTCGAAGAGGGAAGAAACTGGGCTGAAAGGCGAAATGGAAATCGCCTCGAGTCCGCGGTGCAACGTTCCTACGAGTGGCAAGGTAGTTGAACAAACATCTCGTTATACGCTCGCTGCATACCTACGCGAACAAAGGCACCGTGCGTGATAACCGCGGAGAACGGTTATTTGCGTCGACGAGTGTTGGGCACGTTTTCGAGGTGAGCTGCTGCCACGATTCGGAAATTCGACGACTCCGATCATGAGCGATTCAAATCCGAATCAAATGAATCATTTTCGACGTTTCATTTCGCAGGTACGGTGGTCCGTAATTGACATAGTTTTGGAATATTTATATATTTCAGAATTTTTATATATATATATATTTTTTCCTTTTTTTGATACAGTTATCGGGGTTTACGGCGGGAATTTTGATACCGAAAATCAATTAAATATTTCAGTATTTTGTTCGCAGATTGAATCGTTTATAATTGACGTGGTTTCGTGAATTTTTAGAGTTTCGCTGCGTGATTTGGAATTTATTGGAGTGCATAGGAGAAACGTGAGACTTTACGTTCAACGATATACGATAGACTGAAACTATCGTGTATTCTAGCCGCGTTTGTCTTTTGACATAAAATTATCACTGTACGAGAAGTATGATTTCAAAGTAAATAATGAAAAAATCAATTAGAATAAATTTAATCAATCGGAAAGAACGAATTTCATGGGAAAGAATAACTTCAACCTATTCCGGCACGAAAATTAAACATTTCGCATCCGGTCTGAGAATAGAACGAAGATTCAGCGGAGGGAAGACTTTAAGTAGAATATCCCCTTATCAAGTCAGACCGAGCGACCTGAGATTACCTCGATTAGGAACAACTTAAAAACTTTCTGCCGTACTTTTCAGCTTCTTCGCGAAACGTATTTCCAAACGCCATTCACGTTATCAATGAAATTTTTTCAATAAATAGACCTTTCATCTGTCGGCTTTCAGCATTTTCTTCTTCTTTTTTTTTTTTTTTTTGTAATTTCGACAGCACAATTTTTAACGCATAAATAATTCATAGCGTTATACATTGTATGCAGCTTCTGTTTCAGAATATCTCGACAAAGAATACTCATTTGCAATTTGGGGAAAAGTTTTCAAAAGCGATGAAAACACACTGGCGGAGTTTGGCAAACCTTTCACCTCATAACAGACCGCGTAAAGCGTTCACGGTGCATTAAGCGAATCATTCAACAGCTGGCACTGGCGTCGGATAATTTATATCCGAGTGTTCCAAGATGAAGTCCGCGGCAGCGATGCGAATGAAAATTAATGAATTTTAATTAACGCAACAATATGGAAATCAGAATAGAAGGCCGAGCACGCAAGCCAGCTTTTCCTTAAATTATCCACCACAATATAGCTTCTATATTTATACCACTTTGTGTGCGATTTACGTCAGCAATCGCTCGCGTTCTAATATTACAGGAACAAACATATTGTCCGCCAGAAATCGCCAGAAATACTGCTTATTCACTATTCACAACGATTCATTCTACAATTCCCCGAAATAACAAAAATACGTGAAACTTCTGTGCTTTCAGACCTCTGGGTTTTCAGGTCTCTAGATTACCAGAGCTCCAAATTCTAATCCTCTAAAATTTCTACACGTTGTTGGATTTCGAAATTCTTCGATTTTTATTATATTTCTAACAGATATCTAAATTTCTCGATTCCTAAATTCCTAAATTCTTAAATCGCCACGTTCTTAATTTATTAAATGTCTAGAAATTCCCGAAATTTCTAGAGCCGCAAGTTTCCCAAATTCCAATTCGCAGCCGCGCGAGTGAAAGGCAGAGAATCCGATAGGCCACAAATCCTAGACGAGGGACGTTGATAAACAGAACTGGCACGTTGCTTGCGGATGTTCCGAATTAAATAAATTCTCGACGTCACGAAACAAACGGGCATCAGTCAGGGATGTTTAGCCGTAGCGTCACAATGGGGCGATACAGATTCACCTATTCAGAGTCCCGGGAGTCCATCAAACGAAATGACGTCTCTATCGTCCGAGAGAGTGTTGGTAATCGGTCCCAGTATCACGGGCCAATCCAACGTCATTTAATATGTTTGTCGTGCAGGGGGAGCCGAACGCGCCGCTCTCAGTTATGGTTTGTATGCGAATTATAGTCGGGGGATAATGCGAGTAGTCAGCTGTTACGCCAACCCCTCGCTTTATTGTGCAGAACTATGGTGTGCTGCACCTTCCACGATAGGATAAACAGTACCCCAGAGCTCGATGAAGGCGTCCCCCTTGATAAGCGAATCCGCGATAAACATCCATTACGATCCTCTTCGTTCTTCTCCTTTCTTCCGTTTATTTTTTCCCCTTTTTTCTTGTTCCTCACTCCTCTTCCCAACCCTTTCGACGGAGAAAACGGCGGCTTTGCTGCGAGAAACAATATTAATTCGCAAAACATTTAATTACACTGATTCGACAATATTGATTCGCCAATATTAACATTAATTCGGAAACAAACTCTTCAATTATTAATTCTTCAAATTTTGATGTTTGTTATCGATATTACCTGCGGACGGATTGAAACGTTAATAACGTGCGATGGTCGAACGGGGAAGAGAAAAGAAGATGGAATAGAATTTGAGAAAAAGGAAAAAATAACTTCAAAGTTGAAATTACGTTATGGAGAATTGATATGCGTTTAATTCGATAAAGCGATATATTGTACTTTAAGCGCGAGTGGTTTTTATTTCAGTCGATCGACGTTTGTTCTATGAACGAGCTTTATATTTTATAAAAATACGCCGGCAACGTGGCCAACGGTTGCCCGTATTTTCCAACTTTTCTATTTTCACCACCCTCGTCTTTCCCTTTTATTGACATTTGCTTGAAGAGAATCTTCGCCCTTCGGCCTCGATCCAGGAATCCGTCGCCATCGAGCCAGGAAATTCAAGCATTTATTACAAAAACAGGCTTTCTTCGGGCGCGGCGTGAACGCTATTTCCGCTTGGCTGCCGGAAGCCACGTCCGGAGAACAAGAGAAGTCGACAGAAGGGCCGATATAAACAAAAATAGCTTACCGTGAATCAACCGCTATCTCTGTTCCATCGAACGGAAGGGCGTGTGAACGCGACAAATCAAGGGAAGCCCGCCGAACTAACAAAAATCACCATACAAATATCCACCGTGTGTATATAATACCGTTCAATAAATGGAAACAAGAGCAAATAAAACAGAGAGAGAGAGAAATGTTGCAACGTTTCAATAACAGCAATGTCGCAAAGCTTCGAACTGAACCTTTACAAAATAATTTAAATATGCTCGTCGATTATTTGCGATCGGGAAAACATCCATCTGACGGGTATTTTAAAGTTGGAATAATTTCTCGGAATGTTTCTTAAATTCATTTTCCATACGGTATCCAGTCACGTAGTGTGGATTGTAGATTTCCTCAGCCCCACAAATTTATAAATGAAAAAAAAGGAAAAAAATTTTCA
>KQ435794.1:7407761-7426614 GCA_001276565.1 Melipona quadrifasciata | reverse complement strand
GACACGAAGGGGGAGGCTGACTGTTGGTCAGGGTTATCGTCATTTCCGAGTCGATTTCGATAATCGAATAATCAATGGGGACTGGAATAGGAACACGCGGGGCAGACGCGCGCTTTAGACTTGCCCCCCTTGCTCTCCCCCCCGGTAATTTCTGTCGATCGGAATTCGATGAAAAATTAATGGATCACGTCAATCCGCGACGCCACGTGAATCTTACGTGGCGCGGGTGGTGCGCTTATCCTATCGCGGAATCGTGTACAGAGAAATCGCACGGGAGTCGCGCCACGTCATGCTTTTATTTGGGAAATGAAGATAAATGAGACTCCGACGATTACCGGCTCGTTAGAGGAACGACGCGATAACGCTATCAATTTAGAACCTCTGGTATCCTCTGGTCCCTGTCTGGGTCGTCTTTCGTCAATCTAATCGATTTCCTCTTGAGACGCAATCTGCTTTTATTCAACGGGTAATTGCAGTTTTGATTGGCGATCGGTGGATTACCGAGCTTGGCAAGATGAAAACGAATCAAGAAGTAATCGCGAGGTTTATTTATTTCGTGTACTATTTCGAAGTTTGTTTATTTGAAAGATATAGTGAGATATAATTTTCGTAAAATATACGTCTGTATGAGATACAGGATTACAAGTAATAAATTTTTATGCGAACTCGTATTTTTGAAAGGATTCTTCGGCATACCGGAGAAATGTTTTACTTGTCACAAATAATACTAGTAGAAAGCATTATACTTTGAATATTTTATATTTATATTTTTTTGTATGTTTATATTATATTTTATTATATGCACTTTCGTACTTAAAAATTTCTTATGAAAGATAAAATGTAACCTCCAATAGTTCGTTGTTAGTAAGTGTCTAAATATGTGAAACAACTGACAAAATAAAATGAATGTATAAATTCGTAATTATTTAGAATGACGTAGATTTAAACTTCCTTAAAAAGATTATATCGTGTTATTAAATTATTAAATATTTAATTATAACACGTTACTGATACAGAGTTATCACAGTTAGATATTTATACTGAATTCATCCCAGAGAATTAATATACATCCAAAGACGCCAAAATATTTTGCTGACAAAGAAAATAAATAAATAATTTGTTTTAGCAACGTACAAGATCACGACGTGTGAGTAATGAAAGATCAGGATTAATATCGACTAAATGAATTATCGTTGCACTGAAGGGTACGTGGCTGATCGTTGGAAAATTATGAATTAAAGTTTGCATTATACGGAGCAAGGAGTAGGATGAGATTATACTATCAATTATGAGATTGAACGCTCGTTCCCATTCTCTGAAGATCTGCTTGAAAAATGAAATTACACACACACACACACACACACACACACACACACACACACACACACCGACGGAGGATAAATGAAGCAATTCGATTTTTAATCAATTTGATACTATTTTGTGTAAACCGTAGATAAAGGCGACCGTCGACCGTGAAGAAGCTGAAAGGATGATAAATGAAGAGGACTATCTGCAATGTTTCGGAACACTCGATGTTTCTTCCTTAATCTTATATTTCAGCTTGATATTAAGGTCGAAAGGCTCGTTGCACGTGAAATTTGAATTTCAACTTCAATTACGCGCCCGGCGCTCGGAACTCGGAATTAATAAAACCAAGTTCACGAGCAAGAATCGAGCTGAAAGTGCAGTCGATCTCGCTACACTTTCCCCGTCGCACTTCGAGTCGAGATTTATCCGACGAAATTTCCAATCTGACTCCCGATTCCCGATCGAACCTCCCGAAATTCTTCCAATATTCTGCGAGATACAGAATCACTCGTTGTCGAACTTGCACGGTACCGAAACGTTCTCGACGTTTCTCGTCAAGCAAACAAAGTCCGGACCAGTGTACCATGTTACGAATACCAAATTAAATATCGAAGTGGACTGCCCAACTATCAGAGTTTGTGGGGAAAGCTCGACCTTAACCTCGCCGGGTTTTAGACGGTTAACGAAGTTACGTTATGAAACAAGGTCTCCCGAAAGGCAAAAGAGAGAGAGAGTGTCGACGTGTCGACCTGTCCATTCGAGGGTTACATAGATAACGGGTGTCAATTAACGTGTACCGAGCTACTGGCTGGCTAGAAAAAAGGGATAATGGGCTTTTCCATGGATACACACTCGACATGCCGGGGATACGTACGATACAAATTATGCTAGCATTGATGAAACCCTGTTTCACCTTGCGTTACTGCTTCTAACTATTTTCTGGTGATGTTGCACCACGTTTAAACACGCGTGAAATTTTATACTTAACGTGGATATTCATAGATATCCATAACATGGATAATACTTATTCACTGAAATGGTCGAGCGCAGATTAATTTGTCGAATGAAAGGAGAATAATTGTACCAGAACTTCCCAGAATAATTTAAAGGATTTTAAAAGGATTTCTAACATAACAATTTACCCAATGAGTGAGATTTACTTTAGAGGTTGTAAAAAATCACGTAAGAATGTATCTTTGTACAACATGAACGACTAGCGCCTTCGAACGTAATTGCTAATTACCAAAAGGCTGTAAGATAATTTGAAAATCCCTAACGCGTCTCCTTTCAAATTAACGTAACGATGGAACTTCGTACAGTATAATTTCCCTCCTTCTGCGTTAAATTTATAAATTTAATGTTCCACTGAAGCTCATCAGGAAGTAGAAACACGTAATCGTAACGTACATATCATTAACATCATCCCATGCTAAAATCCCGTAATAGGAATTGCAATGCAACGCGTGGCATTAAAATACATTGGATATTAGTCCTCTCCTGCACCTTAACAGCATTATCATTCGCTAATCGTGCAATTTACATCTCCGCCGGCATCTAGGGCGCCGTTTGTAAATTCTCGAAATCCCCTACCATTTCGCTTATTACATCCGATAATATACCCTCTCTACGTTTCCACGGATCGGCCAGATTCGTTGCTGCCAGGGTGCGGGCGAGGCAAATGGAAAAACCAACGCGGGTTATTTCAATTGCCAACACTTTCCTGGAGGGTCTCAGGCTCGCCGGTTGGAACACTCCAATTATTCGTTATCGATACAATTCGTAAAACGAACAAAACCAATTCGATGATAAAAAAGAAAAAAGAAAAAAAAGAGAAGAGAAAAGGGGAAAGAAAAGAAAAGAGAAACGAACCACGAACCTCTATCTGGGTGACACTCATTAACGCTAGCCTCGTTAATTAGCACCGTCGATACGAGCAGATCGTCATTACACACATTGTGTTTTGATGAAGCGTGACTATTGGCGATATCTCTTATCGGCGAATGGATACAGAAACTCGTCAGGAGATCATCCTATTACGTAATTAGTCTTCGACAGAGGATCGAGAGATAGGTGTCGACCGAATTATCCCCTCGACCCACTTGTGACGCCACCGCACATTGTTTGACCTCGTCGAAAATTCTTTGTGCGCGAAACCAAAAGCGAGACAGCGGTAAAAAGGTACTGGGAGAGACGAAGAGAGAGAGAGAGACAGAGAAACCGCGAGAGATTCTTGCTGACAGATTATAATTGTAACTCAGTCGAACGGAATCTCTCTTGTCTCTCTGCACGTCCTCGAAAGCATTGAATTCGACAGAGGCTTGGATAAGTGAGTCACAATGAAATTCGACGTGACTGATCAATCGGCGAGACCAGCCCGTTGTCCCCCATAGAATTTTCGAAAGCTACTCGAAGAAGTTTTCGCTTTGTGACGCGGCTGTTCGCGCTCCACGCTTGTTAGAGAAACGTAACGAACGCTTTGTTTGCTTTTGAAACACGCCCTCTTTCCCGCTATTCGAGAAACGTTACGCATCTCTACGATTATTATCACTGAAAGTGATTTTAGCGGGGGTAAACCAGAAAATCGGGCCTCTTCAGGTGCAACGCTGATGCAACGAAAATTAGCGATTGGTTGATTTGGGTCACGTGATTCGCGAGGGGGCGTGGCGTAGACCTCGAGTGGGAGTGGCGTTGTCTGGTACTGAGCGGTCGCGCCTGTAATTTGTTTCGCATCGATTCAAATGTTTGCACATCAATAAAATTTCATGGCAAAAAAGTTGTCTTCAGTGAGACGAACTGGGATACAAATTGTACAGTTTTTTATCTGCTAACTGCTTTCCCTTTTTTTTAATTTTCGTTTCGCAGCGACGTTGAATCTGCTCGTTGGAAAATTTGACTCGTTAATCGTTAAATATGACAGCAGATATTGGAAGTAACAAAATTGGAACGGAGGATCAAAACGGTAATATTTATTTATTATTATTATTATTCATGTTCTGTGTATTCGTAATAAAGAATTTCAAACTAAGTTATTGAACGGTAGCAAATAACGAGTATCGTTTGAAATAACAATCGATATGAAAATTCTATGGGAGTAGAAATCTCTAAAAGCAAATCATTGTGGTATTACGTTCGTTCGCGATAATACATAGTACGATCGACTACTATATCCGGCTTGTGCAGCTTTATTGACACGTAGGCCATGAGTTCCAACAGTTACCAGGAGATGGCATACGGGACAAAGTAAATTTGCATAAATTCTATACGCCTCTTAACGATAATACCTACAACAATGATAACGAAACTGCTACAGCGTTACCCGATAAAGTTATCGATAAAGTTGAAAATGCTTCCAATTAACCATCATTCTTAAATCAATCTCACTGTGATTTGTCATTCTCGAAATTTATTGGCGTGTAAACTTTTGAACAAAGAGAAAAAGAAAGATCAATAAATTTTAAATTATGTCGTGAGACGCACGAAAGAAATTTTGGATCAAGATTTAAAGTTGACAAGTAATACATATTCGAAGCAATGCGAAACTGTCGCGGTCGAATTTATCGAGAAAACTGGAATGTCGCAAAAACTGGAATGTAATTCCGCGTATTGATGCGACGAATCGAACGAAATTAACCTGAACCTTGTCAATTTCCGGTGATTAATCTCGAAAAGTTGATCCCCCGTGCGTGTATAAATATCGATAAACATTTCGCTATTTATAACGGATAGATTAATTGAGGATTAAATTGTCCGGCAGCGCGCATCCCCATTGCAGATATATTAATTACACGATGCTTTTTCCATGTAGTTCTGATTTAAATCTATCGATTTTAACGTTAATCTCGCGAGCCGGAGCATCGCGCGTATTTCCACGTTCTTATCTTTTTATAGGTAGCCGTATCGTAAATATTTAATCGCAGATAACGCCGTTTCGCCATATCCGCGTCTTTTAACGCGCGAAAACGCGTCGAGTAAATGAACACAGTTTTTAAAACGCATTCTCACGAAGGCTGTTAGTAACACGGAAAAAGGGAAAATATATAAATAATACCACGAAAATAACAGAAGTGTAATACATAATAATATAAAGGTGTAATACATAATAATATAAAGGTGTAATATGAACATTTCAACGTGAATTTCAAATTGTGGCTGAAGTTAAATTGTAAAATTAATAAATAAAACTTTTCGGATAACAAGTAATGAAACAGAAAAAAAAAAAAAACACGTAAACGTAATTTTTTTCGTAATTTCATTCGTGAAATTTCTGCACAGAGTTAAATATTATAATTTGCAGACATGTCGAATTGTAGAAATAACTGTTTAAACAACAGATCTCTGCAATGACCAACATCGAAGGATAAAGAGGTACGTTTGTAAATCACGATGTAACACAGAGTATAACGCTGCAGCAATAAAAAGCATCTTTACGTTCGTAACACTTTGAACAATAGCGAGGCGCAGAAACGCATTTATCTTGAACGTTACATGCTGCGCAACATCGCCAAGGAACCGACCGCCTCGAGATTCACGTTCAGTTACGGCTAGAAGCATTTTATTATTATACATTATATTGCGGCTCGATGTACGTAACATGTGCTCTTAATCTCTCAGTATATCAGCAATAATGGGGCCGGGGGACTGAAAAGGGATACACGTTCTGTAAATCTCTCTTGAAATCCCATATAAACGACCAAAATGCTATCCCGACCTATCCTTTAACAAATGTTCGCTTAAGCCACTGGTTGATCGTTTAATAATTTCGCATAACTCATACCGAATCCCGGATAGCTTCATTTCACGTTTCGCGTAATCTACTATCACCGAATGAATTATATTAAAGGCGTCAACGTGATTTTGGCAGTGTGCATAATTATACGGCTATTAAATATCAAAGCAAATGTCGAAGCTATTCTGATCATTTAGCTTTATTTTTTGAGATTTCTTTTCGTCCTCGAAATTTCACCCTTCGCTTTGTAATATCTTTCGAATTGCGATCAGGTAGGTTTACGACTAAATTGAGTTTCACAAGTCACGAATTACAATTTAGAAATTGCTAGCAGATATTAGTACTGATCTTTCTTGTATAAAAATAAATAGTTTATTAACCCATTAAGAAACGAGCAATGATTAGAAATACTTCTACTTTCTAAGATTTCATAAAAATTTTACAATTTGTTGCTTGATCGTATTAACAAATTGCCAATTTACACCACGAGACTTTAAAAATCAAATAAAAGACTTAACTCAAAAAACTGTACGACTTGTACCACTACGAGGCACAGAAGCAACTGTTCCGACTAGGAAATGAAGACGACTCTTTTTGCTATGAAATTTTATTGATGTGCAAACATTTGAATCGATGCAAAACAAATTACAGGCGCGATCGCTCAGTACCAGACAACGCCACTCCTACTCAAGGTCTACGCCACGCCCCTTCGCGAATCACGTGACCCAAATCAACCAATCGCTAATTTTCGTTGCACTAGCGTTGCACCTAAAGAGTTCCGCTAAAATCACTTTCAGTGATAAAATTTCATCTCTCGCAGATAGACAACTTTCAATGAAATGAATTCATTTTATTCGTTTTTAGTATACTAACTTGTATGTTACTTCAATTCAAAAGATAAAAAATCAAACGACTCGCATCACGGAATTCTAAAATTCCATTCGCTGAGAAATGTAACTCGGAAACGGGGCAGTCGAGGTACTCGAAAGAGTTTTCGATCCCCGGCCGCTTCTGGGACGACGAAGACAGGAAACGATGAACAGCCCCGGGGGAAACTTCCGGGCTCACGCAACGCCTCAGGTGGTCTAATGTCTTATCGATGGCGAATGTAACTCGGATAAGCATCCGAACTTTCCGGTATTAATCGCCAGGTGGCACGTGATGGATGCGATAGCGCTCCAGAAGGCACCGGCACTCCTGACGATGGTGCCGTCAGAGGCCCCTAATTACAATACCGATGGCCTACGTCTAACGTTATACCTATATTCAAGCGAGCGTGTTATTAATCGCCAATTACTCAGCCCGGATCTAATCTAATCCGACGTTCGAAACTCGAAAGTCATTGGCGAAAGCTCGGTTGATAGTGCGGCGGTGGTGCCTCTTCCACACTCGCCACCAGAGTGGGATCCATACCTCGGGGGCGGCGGAATTCTCGAAAATCCACGTCTGACCGCGCCGTCCATATAAATGCATTGTCTGACCCGACCTCAGTGGCCTTCGCGTCTAAGACTGGAAGTTTGTTAGGAATGCAAGTTCGCCGATAGACTCTCGATCAAATGCTTCTTCCTTCGCTTGCGTCTCGTCTCCGTTCTTCTGCTGTACGTGTGTGTAATTTTATGTTTAATTAAAATTGTGGATATCCTTATAGAAAAAGTAGCATTCAAGTTTGTTTCATCTATCAGATATCGTATCAGTAACGTTTGTACATTATGAAGAATAGATTTTTTAGCAATTTAAATTTTGTCAAGTTCCATTAAAATCACACGTATCGTGCCTGAATCGTGATTGTATTGGAAGAATGATATTCGTTCGAGCCTTGGATTATATTGGCAACTATTTCGAGTGATTTCAGAGCCGTCGTAAGAGAGTTTGGATTGGCGAAGAAGTTTTTCTGAAGCGGTTTGTTTCTTTAAGCGATTAACAGTGTCCTCTTAGGATCACCGAGCCACTAGTTTGGATTAGACGAACTAATCTGGCATGTAAAGAGTGTTGTGTTTGGAAATCAATTGCAGAGAAAGAATTTATCAAACTCCATATACATAATATTACAATTCTCATTCGATTTAAATATCTGAAAAGTTGTTACGTATTTTGGTGCACGACGTCTTCAGAGAGAGAGAGAGAGAGAGAGAGAGAGAGAGAGAGAGAAATCGTTGGCCGTGAGTCGACGCGTGTCCATTTATGACGCACAAACTCGTTCCATTTCGCGCCGAGGCTCGTTCAACGAGGCGGCAAAAGCAAAGACGATTATGACAACAGTTCGAGAATCGCCGTTGCAAATCCTGGGGACAAGTTTCGAGTTTCTAAAGAAAGAATCTCTCTCTCTCTCTCTCTCTCTCGATTGTTTCGCCAAGTATTGTCTCGAAATTCGTTTCACTGCGTCGCCGCGGATGAAAAACGGTCCTAGGTAATGAGGGCCGAAGTTCGAGCCCCTGGAATAAAATAAACTGCCGCGAGTCTGAAAACTGCTGATCGTCGTGAGGCATTAACGTAACTTCGCGAAATCGTTATCGAGTTTTAATTGAGATTTCGTAACGATCTATCTGCCCCTGGCTCGGCCGACGCGATACGCATCGAACTTCGGACGGTAATTAAACTTCTTGCCGTTGTTTCTTTTTTTTTTCCCTCTCTTTCCTTCTCCCTTCCTTTCTTCTCCGCCCTTTTCTCTCCCGCACCGCGGGAATTTCAATGAAGTCGATACAAAAGAAACTTTCCACCCCGACCACCCTCCTTTTCTCCCTTTAACGTTTACATCTTACCGAGATTGGCGAATTAATCGAATATTAATTTCTCACGTTGCGATGTCGCGCCTTCGTCAATATTGAAATTTTCACCTATTTTCGCAATTTGGATCCGTGATGTTCGTTTTACGCGTATTGCAACATCGTATCCCGGCGCCGGATATCGAAATGATTACGCGGCGAATTTTTACAGTTTCGGCGATTCCAACGTCCCCGTTCCGATCGAATTTCAATATCCACCGTGGATATTGAAACGACAATGAAACCAATTTTCACGCCATTTGACGATTCATCTGGCAATCCGAATAATTTTCTAGATAATAACTCTCTACGTGCCTCCGAAAATCACAGCTCGATCGTCACCGAGTCCATATATAAATCCAAAAACTAAATCTCTATCCCGCCTGATTTCTACCCGATTCCCAGCTCGAACTCGAAAACACACCCGGACAATTCGAAACGTCTTGCGACATCGTGGGATCGATTGCGAGGGTAGTTCCGCCATGTTACACGAAAGGCGGCGCGCGTCTGTCGAACGTCGAGGAGGTTTAAAGAGACCTTGGAGAGGAGGCAGCGCGATGGCCGCAAAGCGGTCTGGAAAGGGGGATTATTCGAAAGGCACGCGATAATTGATACCTAAATGGCATCCCATTCCGGAACGAGCAGTCCGCCGTTAGTAGCTAGCCAGTCTCTGTTCTGTGATCGTGCTCCGTCAATCAGACGGCTCAGTCACGTGGACAAATACATCTCCCACCCTTCTTCCTTCTCTCTCTCTCTCTCTCTCTCTCTCTCTCTCTCTCTCCTAATCGATTCACACTTTGGAAGACAAGGCGAATTTACCGATGGCACCCTTCCACCCGTCTCGCCTCGACCTGCTGGTTGGACAGGAGTAGCGTCATAGAGGTGAGAGAAACACCGGTGTCGGTGACCAAGCCAGTCCTTGGCACCCCTGAAACCTTCAGCAGATCCAGCCAGCAACAGTAGCAGTAGCGGTGGCGGTAGCAGTAGCAGTAGCAGTAGCAGTAGCAGCAGCAGCAGCAAGAGCGGGTGGGTAGCCAGCTGGTGCTCCCCGTCGCTGATTGGTAGTAGCAATTAACGTCCGGTCCTGATCTAACGGCCCTCCGCTGCGCACCAACACGGAAACTGGTCGTGCTACATAGATCATTGTTGCACGGGATGCCATGGTTAGAGGAACCTCCGTGATGCAGGAGGAAGCTGCGGTTTCAATAGATGCCTGAACGTTGTAGCGGATTAGCATACTGGCATCGACCACAGAGGAAACTGGGTTAGGTTTTAGGAAGCATCGCTCTATGTATCCCGATGAGGTTAGCCGACAGCGAGAGAATAGAGAGAGAGGAGAAAGAGAGAGAGAGAGAGAGAGAGAGAAAAGGGGACCGTCGGGACTCCGAGTGCCTTGTCAGTGGATAACGAAGCCTTTTGCCGAAACTTCTACCCGGCTCTAGCTCCCCCCTCCTCTTCGTTCGTTCTCTGTTCCAGCCACTCTAAATTGAGAGACTGCCGCGACGCGGATCCTCCCTTCGAGCCGACACGTTCGGGATCCTGCTGATGAAGGTCCTTTCTCCACGACCTTGACTAATCGCCGCGGAAGCCTTGAAACGATAAACCTACGTGATCTCCGGGACATCCTTTCAGGGCCGAGACAGTCGAAATTCATCCAGATCGAATGAATTTGAGAGAAAGACGTTCTGAAGATGTAAACTCGTTCGGAGAAAGTACGATATTTTCAAAAGAAAAGATAGTACAAGCGGTTTTTACAGCACGAATGACACCGTCGAGTACGACGCGTCGAGTCAATCGAAAAAGCCAAAAGCCACTAACAACTTTATTCTTTACACGGGAAAAGGGAGAAGCAAAAGCAGCGACAGCGGTTCCATCGAAGAATCGGTTTCCGTGCGAGCGGCACGGCCAAAAGCTGACGTTAACGCGACGCCTGGCTCGCAAAATCGCGAAAAAGCCCCGTAACAATTAACGTCAAACGAGATCGCCGGCTGGTGAGTTCAAATACGGGTGGAAAACGCTGAAAGGACCCGAAAACGCTTTTGCCGGCTACGCTCTAATACCGTTTGAAATTCATTCCCGCAAAGTTCGGGAAGTTAGGAAATCACCATCTTCGTCGTCCTTTTTCTTCTTTCTTTTCTCCGTTCTTTCACCCCTTCCTCGTTCCATTCTCCTTTCCGTTCTTCTTTTTTTCTTTTCTGCCCTCCTCTTGTCGAACAGTCGGTTCATGGTAGCTTTAACCCGGTTCGTACTAACGAGCAAACACGGTGGCTCCGCTCGTTTGTATGCAATCGCCTGACCCACTGACATGTCCTGGATGAACGTGTCGGTGCACGGAGCAGGCTTGCGCCGAGAAGGTGAATGGGCGGTGGGTCGGGCTTCAATAATGATGACAGTGCCTAGAAGGACGGAGCTTAACCAGATATCGAACGAGTTAACGATACGTTAACGATTCCTAACCCTCCCACCTCGTTGCCATCTGCTCGCGCCGAGTTGGCACAAGTCAGGAACAAAGATAACGCCAACTATCGGTGATAACGCAGACCGGGGATTAGAGATCACCTGACGCGCTCGATAAGAGGAACGCATTGATATTTTCCAGTAATCTGCTAACCTCGTGCTCCAGCAGCGTGGAATCGATGGTGGAATGCGAGCGATTCTTGCGAAGGGATCGATCTTGCGTTTGGCACTGCGCAAGGTCTGTTTAAAATGGAGTATTTAACAACTTAATTTGTAATATATGTATCATGTGTAATACGTGTATAAAAGTATGAATTTTATTTTTTTAACACTTTCTTTTGGTATTTTTTAATTCTTATTTTGCTGCGTTAAAAGCAAAATATTTTATTAAACCAGAATGGAATGAACCTGTTTGTAACAGTCGTACGCTTAAAATGTGCATTCTCTTTGTTAAATTACTCGCAATCAGTATAATGTTCCCCTGGTATTTGATTACAAGACGCAGGTATTTGATTACAAGAAAGACCATAAAGTTTTGGCTACGTAACAAAGGATTAAAGTTAAAATCCGCTGCAATTCTTGACATTTGTTCTCGCTCTTTTCAAGCTACTGATTAAATAAAGGTTACGCGGAAACTTCATTCAATTGCGATCAAAGTCGAAAGTTTTCGTGTCTGCTCGGTTAAATTTATACAGAGAGGACAAATTAACAAACAGTCAACAACGGTTTCAAATCAACATATAGTCACATTAATGAACGCAGGCCACGTGTCTGACCGTTCCTTGCATAATCTACTCAAGTTCATGCATTGGAGAAAGAACCTGTTGCGTACGATCAAAAGAGTGATTGTCGATCGTATTTAATACGTAATCGCTAGCTAATGAGGGCTTTGTCAGACAGAACACTGTGTGTAATTTTTTTCTTTTTTTTTTTTCTGCCAACACCAACTCTCCATCGCGATAAAATATTTTCGCGATAACTCACTCGGGTGTCACGTTCTATTTTTTCGTCGTGACTATTAACGCGTTTATTTCTAAGAGTTCAGATTAGAATCTAATGCAAGTAAGAACAGCGTGTAGTCTGTTATATCAACTCGTTATCTTCTAACTTATTACTTTCACCTCTCTATCATCCTTCCAGCTCGTTAGCAAGTTTTCAGTTACACGCCTTTCTCCCTCTCTTTCCTCATTCCCAATGTATTCTTGCCTCGCAAACTGGCAGCATATCTCGACATGGTTAATTACCCGATTGTTGGCATTTCAACCCGTGTTATTTAATAACGCCTACCCCGAGACTGCTATTCAAACAGCGGGAAAAGTGACGGTATTGTTACAACGATGTTAAACAAATCAAACTTTGCGCGGAGTTTGCTGAACAGCTTTTGTAAACTGTAAACTTTCGATCGTTTGCTCACGTTTCGAACGACTTCACACGATTCCGGATTGTTTGTTAACCTTTGTCACGTTGATAAAAATATGAGATATCTTCATAGAGATACCTTCTAATATAGATGACACTGTAGCAACGTTGAATTCTACTTTTTACGCGCGTCAATTGAAATTAAATTTCAAAATTAATTTTTGGAATTTAAGCCATTCAGCGTTCTCTAATAGCATCAGTCGAGAATCAATACTAACGACTATAAATCACCATTTCAAATCAATCAAAATTTATACGAACATTTCAATAAAGAGGAAAGAATTTTCTTATTTTGATCAGAGCAACTTCCATCCCGATGCAAATCCTATTAGCTCCTCTTTACAACGCATTACGAATGTGGCTTCGCACTCCAATCGAATTTCCATCGATAGCGTGATCAAAGAAGACCTTCGACCAGTCACCTTCGAATTATCGTCCTGTTTCTCTTTTCGCTCTGCGTTTTCCTCGAGAGAAAAAAGAAAAGGGGAAAAGAGAGAAAATAGACAGTCGCTAGCTCACCGGTGAACGAGTACCGGCGTTAATTATCAAAGGGTCCTCCTTCATCCAATTAGCTGGTCCCGCGAGAATGACTTGGTAGCTCGCCAAAGTCACACCGACCATGGTCGTCGGCCATCCTTGCGCGTGCGACTTTGAATTTGCATCATCAGCTTGCACGTGTGACTGTTAGCCTTTATTTCGTGGCCGTGTATTGGACAGGCAGACGAGAGGAGAGGAGACAGAGGGAAACGAGATGTCAGAAGAAGAGATAAAGATAGAGAGAACCGATGAGAGCGGTGTGAGAGGGGTGGTGGTAAAGGGAGGGATTTCCGCGCTATAGACGTAATCCTTTGCTCTACGGCTTAACGCTACGGTAGACCAGGTCAAAAGGGGGTAAAGGGTGGTTGGCGGTGCTTGTAAACAGCTGAAACAGCAGCCGCCGATACTGATACCTCCACCTACGTGTTATACTCTGTGAATGGGCGCTGCCTGAGATCCGAAGTGTTCTCATAACTTTCGCGCCATCCTCGCTATCGCGGACATTCCTCTGATCGTCCACGGAATGGATATTACCACCCTCTTTCTTCTTTCTTTTTTCTTTTTTTTCTTTTTTCTTTTTTCCTTTCCGCCGATTTCCTTCGCGCTAACGTTCGTCAGCTCAGCTGAACTTTACGTTACGGTTATGCTTATCGTTTTAATGACGCGTTTTCGAGGACGGATTCGCGTTGGCGCGGTGTCCGTTTCTTCTCGATGGCGACGTTCGGGATAATTGCACGAGATTCTATTCGTCGCTACAAAAAGATGAATTCGTCGTGGATTTTTATGCAGAACCACGAGCAGTTCTTTATTGACCTAACGGAATAGAAATGGAACGCGAACGACGATTCGTTTGACTTGTTAAGAATCGTGGCAAATGCTGTGTTTCGAATATTTTACAAGTTCTTTTTCTTTTTTTTTGTATTGTATTTTGTGGATTTTAAATATTTAATAAGTATAATGCACTTAGACGGCTGTTAATGTTGGCGAAAAGATGTCTAATACAGACAGCTAATTTAAACTTTCTTTTCTCTGACACTTTAGTGTTTTAAAGGCCTTTATTTTACACTAACAATTTAACTTTATTTTACACTATGCACGAGTAACAATAATAATAATAATGGTGATCACAATAATACCGTGATTGCGTCTAAATACAAGACGGTGTACGAAAGTAATAATTATTATTTAACGCGAGAGTTATGTAGGAGACACTGCAGACTGCACACTCACCAGACGTGGACTGTCGAATACTAGACCTTCAAGAACTGTTGTCTTAACGCGTCGAAGTCCTTTTATACTGTGACTCTTGTTATGTCCTTTCCCCTCAAGGGGTCGGAAAGCGGATGTTGTCTATGGTCAGGCCCATGAGAGGCTTTTGACGATTGCCTCATGGCCCTGCCGATACTGTAACCTGGGTCCACATCGTGGGAATGTTTATATTGTAGTCTGGGTTGTGTGTCCCCTACAGATACTATAACACTGTATCACATTAATTGAAATACTGATGGACATATCGTTGAAAAGATTGATATTTAAGGTCTAGATTGGTTAAACACTTTTCATTCCTCTTTGGAATCTCAATTTTCTTTTTGTAACGTGTTCTGCACACTAAATGGCCTGTTAGCTGCGTACAGTGGAAACTATAGGCTCCAATAAAAGATTCAAACGAGAGCCCTTAACCAATGATTCGGCAATGAAGTTTGGTCGATATCTTATACGATTAGGCAGGAAATTCTGGAGGGAACGACAGGTGTATCCGCGTGACTAATGTCCCGCTTCGAGGTGATACGAAGCGATGATGCCTAATCAATCACGCCTATCTAGCCGTCAGGATGGTCGAGTTCACCGATTCGCTGTCTCCAGCAACGTCAAACAGCAGACAATCTAAGTTGAATTATCGTCATTATGTACGTCGTTACGTCGTGCAACATTACACGCCATACAAATCCAAACATTAGGTCCTCCGGTCTACAGGGTGACTCTGTATCATCATCAGGGTTTCCCTAATGTAATCTTCGAGCAATTAAACGAAATAGCGTTTATTGCCAGAGTCGAAACCATGTTTGAAAATTTTGGCTTCACAGTGTTTGTCTCATCTTAAAAAAGAAAAGAAAAAAAAAATAACTACGTCGTCAAACTACAAAATAGCCACGTTGCCTTTGCCATGCAAAAGTTTCTTAAGAACGGATAATTTTGTTACGACGTTTGTTAAAGCAATTCTGAAATTTTACGAACCATAAACGACGCGCAAGTCACTGTTTTCAGCACTCTGTGATATCGATTCTACAGGTAACAAAACCTTTTAAGTTGCGCTTCTACATTCACAGACATTCGCAAATAATTTGATTGACAACATCGAGAAATTGTGCTATTTCTGACGCAAGGGTCAAGACGCATGTTAAGTATTTTATGCTAGATAAGTAACTCGGACTGCGTTAACGGAACTATTAATATTTTTTAACACTCCAAACAGTCTTCGTAACGTCGACGGTAATTGAAAATTGTCGCACACTTGACGCAGCAAGAGTATCGAATTTACCGAGTTGAAAAAATCTCCGAAATTCATTTTTCTCTTCGCGAAAATTTATTTACACGGCCGACGTAATATCAACGAAACGTCCGGTTCATTATTAATATCGCGGGCGCAACGCGTTCGCTTCGTCATTCGGCCGACGTAATTAATGAGTATTTCGGTTCGCAGAAAAGTCAACGGATATCATGGAAATTCTAATTCGAAACTTCCATCGCGGATACAAATACCGGCGACGCGGCTTCTGGTTCGGATGCGAGATAAGAGTGCGCGGAAAATACGCGATAATTAAGTTAGCAGTGTCTGTCGCGAAATAGAGAGGAGCTGTTCGCGTTGAACTAACTTTCAACAGACGTGGCGACTGCGAACGCAGGGGGGAGGAGAGTTGCATAGCCGGAAGTCACGTTCGCGTTGTTACGTCGGTATTAACATATAGATAAACTCGCTCGCGACGGATCCTAGTCTCGCTATCTTAGAAGGACGGCTGCTAACTTTTTTAATAAAAGACAGAAACTTGGGCAGCATCCGGTGTTCTCGCCTCCCGGCTCCGACTACCACCGAGCATGATTAATTATGTAACAGGGAAAAGCACTCTTAATCGTTCGGATATGATCGGCCGCTTCTCCCCGCGCGTCGGCTTACCGGCTTTTGCATTTGATAAATGTTAACGTCACGGAACTTTCGCGAGCATAATTTATGTAAAGTTTCATTCAACTCCCGGATGTTTCATTCTATTTGTATACTTTCTATCCAACGCGAGATTGAATCGAAGGAAAGTTGAATTAATTCTAAAAAGGAATTGATCGAATTAAATAATCTAAATTAAAAACTACCCGTGACACACTGATCGAGGGTTAACATCGCTGTAATTTCCCTTCAACCCCGGGAGGAACGTGAAATATAGCAAAATCAATGACAAACACATCGAACGTAAGACTATATATGAGCGAGGCAATCTGACTCGCTATCAAGCGACTGAAATCCTTACTACCATCAAGGTGTATGTTACATACACGCGCAGAGTGTCTCTCACAAAGACGCGAAGCTTGTCGAGGCTCGTTTCGAGCTCGCGCGTATGCACGATTCTCCAAGCTGTGCCTCGTGACACGAGCGTCTAGGAAAGGGCCTGTTATCAGGCTGGAGGCGCGTGAACACGCACGTTACGTTTAATGTCGCTCACGAACGTGCGTACGATAAGGGTGCTTACGATCTCGAGGCTCTGTTCTACGCGCAACACGTTGCGGGAATTCTAACGTGTACACGCGATAATTGGTCAGATGAACGTATGTAGCCGCGTGCTGGTGCGACGCACGATCGCGTGTTATTTATTAACGTGCGCTGCGCGATTGAGATATCACGGATAGTGACAATTCAATCGGTTAATGCACGTAATCAAGTAAATTATGCCCCCCTTCCGTTGAGAATAGCTTATACGACGACGCGGCCCCGTTCATTCCGAGCTGTACTTAAACAGATCGACCGAGCGATATATCGCGCGTGTACTTTAAAAGTGAATTCCTCGCTTTCTTTTGCTTTCTGAGAGAGAGTTGCTTCACGGTGTGCAGTTTCGACGAATTAATTTGCCTGGATCGTCAAGTCGAACTTGCACGATTTAGGTTCACCAGGTCTAAGAAGATTGACTGCATGTTTGATCATCTCTTTTCTACGTTACTATGTTATTACACATTGTACGAAATATTCTTTCCAATATAGTTACAGTCGAATGTTTCATTATCGATCGACAAGAAGAAAAAGTACAAGCAATAACCGTGCAGGTGGAGAAAGAAATCGTTTTAAAATTTTTTTCCCAACATTTCAACGATCTTTTTACTGTCACGGCAAAAGAATTCAGACCTTATCGACCAACGTTTTTTCCAACGCGGTCTGATGAATTTGCAAGGTAAACGCAACGTGGGCAAACGGCGATAAATGTTAAACAAATTGACGCGCGCCGATCGATGGAGCGAGAGACGGGAAGAAACGACGCGAATGAAAAGGAGCAGGTGATACGAAGCGATAAATGGCGAAGTTGCACGGAAATGGCGGAAAGAACCGAACGATACAAGGTGATAAACGAACCGGGACTGGAGATAAATTTGTTCGATCCGCAATTAACGTCTTCCGTCTTTGATTAAAGAGATTTCCTGCAACGTCGTTTCGCGAGTTCGGCTTGCCACGCAATTTTTAATCACCCTTATCGTTCGAGCGACTCGGGGAGCGGGGGAGGGAGGGAAAGCAAGGTAAGGAAACGTCGGGGACAATTTGCGCTACAAATAGGCAGGGAATGTCGTAATAGGTAACAAGAAGAAAACTAAGCGATCGCATTAATTGCATCCGAGGTAGTCGAGCTCTTTTTCCCCTTTCTTCCCTCCACCCCGCCCGGAACGTTGAGGAATAAGAAACCGTGGGTTAAGATTTATCTCTTCGTTAATTCGGTCAAATTTCTGTCTCGTCGATGGTCGACTGCGGCGGTAATGCAACCTCTCTTAGGAATCGATATTTCAAGCCATTTCTTACGATTCCACTTCGAAAAATTCAACTCCAAGTTTTTAATTTGATTTCCTTTAATTGTCGTTAAACCGAAGGCTCAGTTTAAGACCAGACTGCGAATGTTCCTGTGAATTCGCGTTTCTGTGAATATTGCTAGAAGAATGGAATCTGGGCAGAGATTTGCTTCATTTATTTGTTACTGTACTTTACGCAGTAAATTATCCGTCAAGTACTGGAGGAACATAAGTCGTTGCTTGTCCAAAATTGGTGAATCTTTCCATATTTTCAAATTCCTCTCGTAATAACAATTTCTATCGTTCTAGGATAATCTCTAGAATCATTAATATAGTTAATCCAAGCTGCGGTGCGTTTCATCTGTTCTTGTCCATCGTCTTCAAACTGTAAGGTCGTAAAAACCTTAATCGTACGCGGTCACGAACAGAAGTACTTTCACGAGCAAACAAAATTTTAAACACAGCGAGTGTCTATAAAATGCCAGTTATTGGAGGCCCGAACAACGCGAGCGTGAAAAAACGGTCCCCGACTGTCGAAAATATCCCGCACGATCCAGAAGCAGAAATTTTTACGACCGGCGAGATAAAATTCATTTCACCTGGATAAGGG
>KQ435794.1:7370896-7384142 GCA_001276565.1 Melipona quadrifasciata | reverse complement strand
GGGGGGGTTAGGGGGGAGGGGGAGAGGCGAGGGGGCGGTTCATATGTTCGGCCGTTTGACAGCGAAGCGTTTAAACGCGAAATACGATCGGTTAAGTGCACCAATCACTGGCAGGGCGCTCGAGAGAGTCAAATAGAGCCCGGAATTCGAAATCGCGTCGTCATACCCCGGCGTGAAATTACGAGGATCGCCGGGGATCGTTCGAGAGCAGAAGAGAGAGAGAGAGAGAGAGAGAGAGAGAGAGAGAGAGAGAGAATACAGGCAGATTTGTAATTTTATCGCGACTGCGTGGCATCCCTAGTCTAGAGTTTGTTTACGGGGTTGAGGTACTTTTGTTGGCTCTTCGTCTGCAACTTTCGCTGAGGCTGAAATAATGGGTCCTTTTTGGTGTAACTTTGACCATTACGGGGAGAATCGTTGACATCGCGGCACGATTTTCTTGGCGAAATTTTGAGAAAATTGAGAAACCAGTATCAGGTGGCTTTGGTAGAGCAAGTTGATAGAGCAACTTTTGTTCAGAAATTTGAGGACAATGAGGCACGAGCGGACTACGTTGTAACAGTTCGTGAAATTTGACGACACTTTGCACGATAAGAAAACCACAGATTAATAATTTCATCGATAAGAAGACGTGTATTTTTCTCCTACTGTCCTACTTTTTCTAATGAAATTTATGAACTTTTCACAGATTCGAGAGAATGACGCGATTCTTAAAATACCTCCTGGGTAAATGATTGAAAAGTTGAGACGAATAATTGAGGGAAGGAAAATTTTGGGATCAAGTCGGAGATCGATGAGGTACGCGTGCGCAAAGGGGAGCGTTCTGGATTAGTGCAGTACGTGTGGATTGTTGACACGTTGTATTAGGCGGTAATTCCATTGTACACTCTTCCGTTTAATTGCGCTCTTGCGGCAGGCCTGCAACTTCTTCGAAGCTGTCGGAACATCCCGTCTTGTTTGGGTTGTTGCGCGGATTGGTTGAGATTAACTTTCTGCACTCTGTTCGTGCTGTAAATCAGCCCCAAGATGCGATACATTTTCGCGTTTCAACCTCGTGACCTAACATGTCATAAGTGTCAACGTATCGACAGTTCGCGCACTACTTAAATATAACATTAACGATGAAAAGTGCTTTTCGACTCGAGCGAAGAATGCGCGTATAAAGGTTCTCTAGTAAGTTGATACTGACACTTGTAAAACAAGTGTCTTTTCTACTTTTCACAATTTATAAAATTCTATAAAATTTGTTTAAACAACAGCCGTGTCGTCCGCCACGCAGTCCAAGCGCGACTCGAGACAGAAAATAACGCACGAACGATCGTTAGTTTAATCGTTATTCGCGCTCGGTTCGGGAGTATTACGATCGGCGTTAGGCGTGCGGGAAGAGCGACGGGAAGTCGGTCGATTAGCGGCGTGTACAGGTGAATGGAATTACTGGCACTGACTGCAGGCGTCCCGCTTTTGTATCCGTGCTGGTAGCTGCGTCGCTTCCGGGCTGCAACTCTTACCTCTTACCCCTTAGTCGGGTTTTCGAATCGACGAATCGATCGAGCGAATCGGGACCGGCCGGCAGAGGAGGCCGAGAGAACTTTCAGGGAGGCGGGGGGACCTTCGGACGAGTCGGAGGCGTTCAAGTAGCCCAGGCTCGTCGGGCTCGATCATGCTTCGCGGGACATATGGCGCGTTTCATGCACGATGAAGATAGGAAAGTATCGATCCGAGCGTTACGTATTGCCCGGTCGTGCGGACTTTACAGCCGGGTGAAACTTTGGGAAACTGGCGTGGAACACGTTGTCGTAATAGCGTGCACGCGCGTGGAGCGCGTTCGGTTTGCAAACGGCTGGATGGAATTCACCGATCCACTCCGTGTGGCCTTCGCCGTTCGATTCCACGGAGCCTGTTATTATTATTATTTCCTTGCCTGTTATTCCGCCGATTGTTCCCGCGAACGCTGCGAATGTTACTTACACGGCAAAGGGCTGCTAAGACTTTTGAAAATCCGTTTTGGTATCGATGAGATTCGAGGATCCGGAAACTTGAGAGAGTTGCTTTTGTGTTGGACGAAGATTGTGAAGGGACTGTGGGTTTCGAGAAAAAATTTATAGAGTGAAATAGTGGGTTCTGACGAAGAATTACATCTCAATCGAAGATTCTCAGATAGTATTTAGCAGAAAGCTCGAGAGGGACGATTAAGATAGACTTGACGAAGCATAAAAAATTGTTGTTTCACGTTGAATATTGATAAATGTCCTGATTATAATGGTAAAATTTGAAATACATAGAAATTACAAATTGTAATGGAAAAATTACTTTTACGACGCTGCTAAATAATTCTGTTTCAAACCTAAGTAATGCGATCGTTATAGCGTTTGCGAAATTTCGAAATACTTTACACACATAACGCACGTGACATATTTCTACAAACGTTCGAATAGCAACCGTGGAAAATGATGGATTAAGACGAAAAGTACCGACGCATCGATATTCGAGAGGAAATCGCGTTACACCGACGCGCCTCTAAAAGCGAACACTATACAGAACGAACCCAACCCAGATCCAGTAAACTAAACCAATTACACTTTCCACAAAGAAACTCGCGCCAAACATTCGCGCGCAAAGAAAACAAACGATTTCCTAAGTGCAATCTTCCTTCAAAGGCGTCGAACATTTCGCTCGAGCGCAATGCAAACGGAGAGACGCTGCGCTCCTCGTCGGTTCTCCGATAACCCTATTGCTATCCAACTCGCACCTGCACCAACGCCAAGAGTCGGCCAGATCTCATTGAATAGTAACACGCACGGAAACGCGGTGTTTGATAATGAATATTAATGCTCCTTCGGTTTGAAACTTAACGAGGCAAGTGACAGACAGAGACGACGAATCGCGCGACGCGGACTGCTCGAGGATGCAATTCGCGACGCTCCACTCGCCGCGATCTAGTTGATTTCGGCTTCGCCTTCGCTGTGTCGAGCTGGCAACGAGAGCGAGATCCTTGAATTATTTAAAGAAATTTCATTTATCGGAGCTTCGTGTATTTTCAACGGGGTGCCCTTATCTGCGATCCTCAGTCGTCGCGAGCGGGTCGCGCTCCCCCCCAACCAGTCCGCTCGGCGAGCGAAGAACGGCCCCCGGCCGACTCGCGGTACAAACTATTTCCCTCGGTTTCTTCGTTTCTTTCTTTTTCTTTTCTCTTCTTCTTTTTTTCGTCGGCGACATTTTTGTCCGTCGGCTCGGTAAGCGAGCCGAGCGCGCTCCCGCGACCTGCAAGACCTGCTGCTGCTGCTGCTGCTGCTGCTCGAAATGCATGCATCTGGAACGACCACGCCTCGAGGGTGTCGGCGACGGGCCGCGAGACGAAAGAAGGCGGAGGGCAGAGGGTTAGAAAAGAGGAATTGCGCGAAGCAGGACGACGTCGTTGACGACGACGACGACGACGACGACGACGACGACGACGATGACGACGACGGCGACGACGACTCGAGAGGGCCACTTACGTTTGAATTTTAAATTCTCCCCTCTGGATGGAAGATTTTCCGGAGGCGAGGCATAGCGAGGCGGCAAAAGAAGGAGGACACCTCGGCGATGGATTAAGCTCGCCGAAGCACGAACGAGACGAAGGGGTCAAGTTGGCTCGGATGAGATCAGCATTCTGGATAGCGCGGCGAACATAGACGGGATAGAACGAAAAAGGACCGGGAGTGGGAAGACCCGAGAAGGAAACGACCAAGGGAAACCTTCCCGTGCGCGCACCGGCAGACCCACGAGAGAGAGAGACACTTCGCGACCTTCCGCACCTCTGCACACCGCTCCGACCGATCCCCTTTCCCCTTCCTCCGTTCACCTTTTTCTTCTCGCTACACTGAGAAATCGACGCCCTCCGCGCTTCCTTTTCCTCGTCTTTGCCTTCTTCTTCTTCTTCTTCTTCTTCTTCTCCATTCTGCGCTTCAAAAGATTCTTCTCTCCTTCTCTTCGAACTCGCACCCCGCCCCCCTCCCGCGCCCCGCGAGCCGTGCACCAACGATCCTCTTTTTATCCAACATTGAAAGAGCGCCGATGGATAGGGGCGGAAATTCGTGAGGCAGCTTCGATCGCAGCGCAGCTCCACGAAATTGCAGCCCGGGCGACTCAATTCAATCGCGCGAGAAACTCGCGCTACCGATGCTTCGCGCGACCCTTCCAGCGATAGATAGCGAAAAGTAGAAGGCGAAGAGAGAGAGAGAGAGAGAGAAGAGAGGGAGAGGGAGGGAGGGCGGCGATACGAGAAATACGTTTACGTCTATGGGATCGTGGATTATGTGGCAGACGGAGCGGATTCGATGATAAATATGTGCGCCGACTGTGCGGCGGTCGCTGCGGGATGACGCGCCGACCGAGGAGAGAGGAGAGGCGCGAAATACCTCGCTGAGAATGAGATTCACCGGCGAAATTGAAGGAAAGAGATTTCGGCACTTCATTGTCTCCTCGAGTGTGAAAATAAGATCTTCTTCGACCGTGCGCGCGCGGATTGCGGAATTGCAGGATGCGGGGGGATACATCGAACGTTACTTGAATACTAATTTCATTGACACGTGGCTGAAGAAAGCGTTTACACTTGCATTTCCGTGAGAACAAATTTTCACCAAATATAACACGACGTAGCTGCTTAAACATTTAGGAATATTTCGAGTAAAATCCTTGTCCCAAAAACAATTTATCAAGTTAGCTGTTGGTTGCGTTGAACTATATATATTTCCGATGTAACTTCGAAACGAAATTATATTTTCGATTTTTCGATATTTCGGCGAAAGAAAGACTGTTACCAACAGAACGGATGGGAAGAAGTATCTTGAAACAAACTAGACGAAATTCCTCCAATACCAATACTAAGGAATCCTCTCCGTGAATGATCCGCTCAATACACACATTCGTTCCGCTTGATTTCGCCAAAAATTCAAAGTAGAAGAAGAAGCTCTTAACCAGCATCCTCCAGCCTCCGACCTCGCACCCTGTACACGTTTCCCGTCGCGTTTCCACCGACTGGATACCTATCGTTCAACGAGAAAATATTAATAGAGGGAAAGGGGGGGGGGAGGGAGGACTCGAGGAAACTTAAGCGGCAGTATCTCGACGATTTGATATCGAGGAGACGCACCGGGTCGGGATTCGATGCAATCGTGCGCGAAATGCGCGCTGCGTCTGGCAGTTGGTTAAATCGTTGTAGCCCGATGGAAGTAAGAAGGGGTGGGAGAGATAGGTACGGAAGAGGGTAACGGTGGGAAAGAAAATCGCGAGAGCGACGTGGCAAAGGAAACGAGGGAAAAGTGGCGGAACCTTCTTTCAATATTTCAGAATCTTTTTGCTCTACTTCTCTCTCTCTCTCTCTCTCTCTCTCTTTCTCTCTTTCTCTTTCTTTATCTTTTTCTGTCTCTCCTCTTAGCCATGCGACGATTCTCTTCGAATATAGCGGACGGTCGTAACGCAGGTGACAATTGGAGCGTGTCAATGCTCCATTCCGAGATTCCAATAATAGAACGAAAAGGAACCTTCCCTCGGCGCACCGGTTCTTCCTCTCTATCCGAAAAACCGCCCCCTGAATTACGTTATGCACGCTGCACGTCGCGCGCGTTCCCTATCTCGCTGATAAAGATTCGCCATCTCGTCTCGTCTCGTCTCGTCTCGTCGTGGATCTGGATCCGAGAGGGAATCGTTGAAGGAAAGTCCGAACAGAGAGACCGTCGACTGCTCGTCGACGCAGAATCACCGGGATCCCATTTCATTTTCTGCGAAACCGAAGTCTGTCTCTCTTTCTCGCTGTTGGTCGAACGAGATTTACTTTTCGGCGGGGATATTGATTGTTGAAACTTGACAGCGATACTCGAAAGTGGGAAAAAAGATTTACAGCTTGCTCATTAAATCAAGAAGGAGAGAACTTTTTGTAGAGGAGCGTGAGAAACAAATTTAAAACGGATTTCACCACGGTCGTGATTTCTTCGATATTAGAAAACTATGCTGACGAAACGAAATACTTCATACTAATAAAGAAAATCCAATAAAGTATTGTAAACTTTCAAGGTGTAATTTTCAACATCTCGATTTTCAAATAATCCTCGTACATTTATCGTAAAATTTTCACTACGATTCTTAGATTCTTCTCAACCAGCAAAAATTGCTTATTCCTCAGCTCCTTTATCTTCAACCAATTCCAAAGATTCAAGCTCAGTTCATAATCTGACTGAAAACAATTCTCACGATTGAAACTTTGTTTAACAAACGTTTTCCGCGTGGAGATGGCTGAATGCACGTTTGAAAGAGCTGCCAGATTCGAACAGATTCTCCGTCCGCGAATCCCACGAGGAAATAGACGTTATTTAAGTTAAATTCGACATCGAACGAGTCGTATGATCCTTCGTTTCGCGTAACATCCACCAGTCTAAAACCAACGATCGTTGAGAAAGTTTCGCGTGCGGTGGCTGGTCGACTTCCGGCGGCGGAGTTTTCGAAAGTTGTAACGACGCGCGAAACCCTATTCTGATAGCGGCGTTACGAGGCAGATAGTGAACCGGTTGCTCATTCCCAAAAGACGCTGCCTTTGGAGTTTCTTTGGACGATTAAAACTCAGCTGCCCTCGCAGCAACAGAGAGGGAAAAATATTTCTTGCTCGACGCCGGAAAGCGAGAATTCTTCGTGAAAGACACGATATTTTCACGAGAGCTCGCATCAAGCTCGCGCACCGTGGGGAAAACTTTTCGACATGCTTCGACGCATGCGAGAATCTTCTTCTTTTTTCACCCTTTTTTTTTTTACAACTCTTCCACGTCCCTTGCTTGTCGGAAACACGTGTTTGCGCCGCATTTTCAGAGCGTTCACTTCTGTTTCTGATGATTCTCCGGTTCTCTTCCTCCACTTGAGAAGAAATTCCTTTTTTTTTTTTTTTTCTTTTAGAATGTTACTTTTTTCTTTTAGAATGTTACTTTTAAGCAAGAGCAATGAAAAAAAATAAAATATTCCCTTAACAGATTTCAGACCAGCGATTCTCGATATTTGACGACGTTCTTCCATTTACAGTGAAATTAACGCAGACTAAATTTCCGTTGAAATAAGATGAGGATATTTTAATACGATTCCTGTTTAAAAAGAACATCATCAGTTAAACGAAATCATTTTTCACGTGGCTGACACTACATTTATACGTTTGATTATTATGACATGACGTTAAAAACAACCCACATAAAATGCTTTGACAATACATCACAGATGATTCAGATTGCAATCAAAGAACTGAGTAATCATCAAACTGTTGTCTCTACTTTCTCTCTCGAATATATCAAGGAAGGAGAAAGAAGGAAAATACCAAAAGACCGTCTTCTGAAATCCATAATACACAAACACGCGCGAGGAATCTCTTCCATCTCAGAAAGTATCGCGTCCTTCTCATTCGCACGTCCAAAAAAAGAAGAAAAAAAAAACTGCAAGACTTGTACCCCAGTACGATTCGTCTCACTAAAAAGAAGCAACTGTTCTGACTAGGAAATGAAGACGACTTTTTTTCCATAAAATTTTATCGATATGCAAACATTTGAATCGATAGAAAACAAATTACAGGCGCGATCGCTCGGTACCAGACAACGCCACTCCTACTCGAGGTCTACGCCACGCCCCCTCGCGAATCACGTGACCCAAATCAACCAATCGCTAATTTTCGTTGCATCGGCGTTGCAATTTTCTGGGTTACCCCCGCTAAAATCACTTTCAGTGATAAAAACGTCTACACATCAGCAACAGAGTCGCTGCTTTCATTCCCTTGACTCCTCGTCATCTCCGTGAATCGTCCCCTCTCCTCTTAGCAGGCATCCGCGAGGGCGAAGCGCACGCAGAAAATCGCCGATAATACGTTGCAACGTCGCGACGCTGCTCCCGTGACTCGCGTTCCACGAATTTATCGATCGCGGCCACGCAATTACTAATCAAGAACCAGTAACGCGCAACTTTACCGTGGAAATCAATCTCGGCTTTCCGCTCGACTACGCGCGGCTCACCGATTCCACGCTAGTTTACGGGCAAACTACCCGAGCGAGAGAAACGCAGAGAGCACGAGAGAGAGAGAGAGGAGAAGGCGATCTTACGAGTTAGGTTGACGCGTTGCGCGCAATGGAGAACCGAGCACGGAAACCAAACCGAGTGGTGGAAACAGCTTCGAAACTATTCCGAAGCGATCCGCGCGAGCGTTCGCAAGTTGCGAATTGAAGCGACTGTTGCAACTATTCGGAGCAATGGGTGCGGCTTCGGTTGCATACGTGGGCGAGTTAGAACCCAGGCCAGCCGGGTTTACCGCGCGTCATGCGAGTTGGCCCGGCCGTGAAACGCGAATTTCACTAGATCGGAAACGACCGGTCCCGCACCACCGCCACCGACTTGCCGACCGTCTGATGCCACGGCAGCGGCGGCGGCGGCGGCGGCGGCGGCAGCGGGGATTACGTCAAACTGGCATAACGTATCCGGCGTAGCCGGCACGCCGACTGTTGAGACTCGAGCTTCGCCAAACTTCCCCGGACTTGGACGGAGATTCTCCTTGTCCAGCGAAGAGGAAAGCCTCGGGTAATTGCGTTCACGGTGCCTGGGCGGTGCCTGACCGCCAACCTGAGACACCCTGGGATTCCAGGCTTCGTTAAGTCGAGACTTTGCCCGCTCAGTTTTCGTCTGTCGCGATTACACCGTTTCCGACGAATCGGCGATTCCTTCGTGACTGTTCTGCTCTTTCGTGGCAGGTGGAAGCGATGCGGGAAGATTGCGGAATCTTCCGTCGGTGATTGGAACTTGTAATCTTTCGATAACTGCAAGAATCGATCGTGCTGTTCTCCCTAATCTAAGAGCTTTCTTTCTCGCAATAATTCCTTTATCAAGACGACCGTTTTTACAATTACGTTGAATATTAAAAACAAACGCGCACTGGGAAATTGTATGTGTTTTTAATAGTATCTGTTGAAATATTCAGGATTATCAACTGACAGTTGGTTATTTTATTAACTGGGTTGTTCGATTTAAAGGCAATTCCTTTCTTGTGAAAAATGTTTGAGAAGAGAAACGGAAACGATTTGAAGACTATCACATCGTTTTAAAATGTTGGAGATGTTGAAATGTTGTCTCCTGTTGTTCTTTTGGTTCTGACAAGTTCCTTTCGTTTCAAAATTACATTAAATTGTACAGTTGTGTATCACTGAACTCGCCAAAAATTATGACGAGTATCCACAATTTGAGTACTTTTTGCACGTTATATAAATACATGTATTATTTGCCTCATTGTATCTTTAGATTTCACGTAAATGCATGAAAATCCGCATGAATATTCACGTATGAATAACTAATGAAACGTAATTAATGACTATTACAACGCGGCACATGCCACATGTGTTACGTTGCGTTTAATCCATTAAACTGACTAACGCAGCGTTAACGCAATATTCAGTTCTTTCCAATCTATTCTGTTTACAGTTAAGACTATGAAAAAGAAAAATTTTGTATCTTGTACCGAAAATCAATTCCATAGTTTTAGAAAATTTGAAGAAACTGAAACATCACGAATTAAACTAAAATATGAAAGGCAAGGCAGTCGAATCACAAAATCACCGAATTCGCATAGAGATCGTATCTCGTCCAAATGAACAGAGATAAAGATAAAAATAATTTTCGTTTCTTTGCTATACTTACGTTTACACGAGTGAACTGTCTTCGTTTCGACTCATATTTCCAAGAACCGAGAATACGTAGACACGTTAGGAATTTAGGTTTGTTTGCTGGTATTACAACGCGAAACGTTCTCTGACAGTAAATTAACGACGGAGTAACACATTGAATGTTTAACAGAGCCTTTATTAGCTGGAAGTCGAAAGAAGTTTCTTCGCGTTTGAGTATAAAGTCACTGAGTCAACGTGTTCGAGAGAGACAGAGAAAAATTTAATAAAAGATGCTGGATTTCTAGTCACGTATAGACGTTGACACGCAATGTTTCGACATGACAAATGGTCCCGCGCATTGACGTACGAGTTGCTTATTGAATAATTCAGACAAAAATTAAACGCGATTGTGTATTGAAAGCGGAAATTTGAGGAGTGCGTATTTAGCTCGTCCTTCCTTTGGCGGTTTCCACGGATATCCCTCTATACGTGCTATCGACATTACGAATTCCAACGACGTCCATCAAAATCTCCGCGCGAGACGTTAACATTCAAGCGATTATCTCGTCAGCATTTGTTCAAATCGTCAAACAACAAGATGCTATTCTCGCTAAATCAAACATTGAACAGTTGCGACAGATTTTGCATTCAAAAAATAGCTCTGGGTTTTTACGTGCAGAAGCTGGAAATTTCCAACATTGCGGCGTTCCTGTGCGTTCGTGTTTTCCTAACGTTAAAAAATACTTCAAGTTTGTACGATATCTGTGAAAGATATCTCGTCAATAGACTGCGGATATTTATTCACTCGTAAGAAATTTCAAAGTGCCTTCCATGACACCTCTTCACCGAAATTCTACTCTTTCCTAATTACACTCTCGAAACTACGAATTTACGGAAAAATCTGCAGTCTCTTTGTACGACTTTCGATTAAATTTTCTTCCTTTAAGCGTCTTCAAAGTCGGTCTCTCTTCTCTTTTCAACATGAGTAACGTAAGATCAAAATTTGATCGCGCGACGTCTCGACGCAACGCTGACTGTATCGCAAAAAACGCGTGTCTCGCGTCATCATCCACGCCTTCCACCCCCTCTAGAAAAGAACGATCGTTCGAACGACTCTATAAAGCTCGCTGGGCGCGACTTTGCCCGGGGGCCGCCTCGAATCTTCCCGATCGCCGACGGTGCACGAACGAGAAGAGAGAGAGAGAGAAGGATTCAATGAACGATCGAAGAAGCTGGACGCGCGTCCCTTTGACGCGTGTGTTCACGCATGAGTAGGCAACTCCTTCTTTTGGACCATCGCCGGTAGGCAATCAAGAAGGACCGGTGGAAGCGGTCCTGGCCGATGCAGGAACACATACGTTCCACCCAGCAGCAATGTGCCAGCAATTTATGACAAGGTACACGCGCCAACACACACCCATGCACCTGTACCATACACTTGACCGACTATATAGACCCGTCTTCTCCCGTGTGTGTAAATATACATCCATGTATGCACTTATATCCGCGTTCGTCTTTCCGTTTGCGTGTGTGCGTGTGTGTGTGTGCGTGTGTGTGTGTGTGTGTGTGTGTATGTATCTACACGCGCACGTGTAGTTACCGTGTGTAGGCGGAGGCGAAGCTACGGAACCGTGGCTTGCCTCTGCCTTATAGGTGCCCCTTCCCTTCTCTACCCTGCTCCTCTCACCCTGCCATCCTCCCCCGCGTAAGGGTGGAGCTCACGAAGAGAAAATCCTTTGGCCAGCCAAGCTTGGATAATCGCGCCTCGGAGCTATAGTCGCGCCTCTTCGTCGAGGAGAGGCTAGCACGGCAGAGAGAAGACACGCTTTGCTGCAATTGCACCGGCTGCCCATCCGCGTGGAAATCATAGCTCGCTGCGGGACTCGAAATTGTCCGGAAACGCTCGGATTCTTCTTTCACCGGGGCTTGATGGTGGCGTTGGCGGTGCTGATGGCGGTGGCGACGGTGGTGGTGGTGGTGGTGGTGGTGACAAAGACGACGATGGCGTGGATAAGGGAGAGAGAGAGAGAGCAGGCAGGAGGGTTCAACTTCTTCGGGGATTTGAACGCAAAGGGCACGGTACCATCGACAACCATCTTTCCTCTCTCTTTGTAATTCCGCAAGCAGCTCAGTGCTGCTGGCTCGTTGTTCCGCTTCGCGTCATCCGAGCGTCGGTTCTGAGTCGTTTCCAATCGAAATCGGATCTGGGTTAGAAAGCGTCGTCGAACGACCTTGAACGAACGACGGTCGCGACGAGGAATGACGATTATCCGGGAAACAATCTCGGTGATTCGAGGAACGATCCGAGACTCCTTTTATATTGCCATCGACGTATGTTTCGTGATTTCGGACGTGCAGGGGAACATTCTCTGTTCGCGTTACTGTCGGTCCTCCTCGTTCGGCGAGCTAAACTCTGCATTGGCTCCGCAGCCAATTTCTGTCGAAAGAGTTTTTGCAGATGTTACGTCGTTACGTTTCGCTTGACTTCAGCTTCGATTTCATCGATTACTGACGATGTCTAGATTTCGAGAATACGTAGATTACCTTCGTGGCACAATAGAGCTCCTTATCAGAAAATAATTATCACAATAATTGTCACCAAAATTACAAACAAATATTCGCAGTTATCAAGCAACTAAACGATAACGAAGCGAAATCTTCCTCAAGACCCCGTCGAGCAGTCAAAGATCGTACTACTCGGTTGTATCGTCTCGCGATCGTGAAACTCCGCAAAGCGACGAAGAGGTGACGCGAAAGGACCTAGAAGATAAGATTCATCGCCCGGTGTCCCGTTGATTGCGTCCGAGCAGCCCGCTGTTCGCGCATCGTTCACAGAAAATCCGACGATAATCCCCTTAGGGGTCAGAGACCGGCTATGGAAGTACCATATTGTGAAATCTGCCGGAGAGCAGTAATGTTCGAGGTTTGAGGTTCACAGACTCGTCCGACGTTGGATGGTATTAGATGTCATCGCGAGAGAGATTACGCGCCGCTTTGAAAGAGCCTTTGCCATCCTTCTTCCACTCGTCTCTCTCTCTCTCTCTCTCTCTCTCTCTTTCTCTCTCTTTCTCTTTCTCTTTCTCTTTCTTCTCCAGAGGTACACCGCTATTTCACCTATTCCTTTCCTCGGTGTCGGCCGTTTGCCGGCAACGTGCGACGCGAGTTTTCCCCCTTTTTCACGGCTAGTATCCTCCCCTGCCATCCCCCCATCCCTCTCTCTCTCTCTCTCTCTCGATCTCAGCCCTCCCCGCTCCTCGAGGCGGCGGGTAGACCCCTGTGGCACATTGAAGGGAGCCAGCTTTCATATCCCATTTGCCCCTATTTTTCATAAGCGATATTAGAATCTATCACCGAGACCCCGGCAGGCACTCCAACTGGAGAGGCAGAGGGGGACGGGAAACGAATCGAGGGCCGCACGGTTTGAAGGAAGAGGTACGGATACCGTTAAAAAAGATAGAGAGACGGCCGATTATCGGCCGGGTGGGGCACTTCGATCGCTGACGATTATCGACTCCATTCAACCAACCCGACGTGAATAGATCCAGCCTCGCGACAGCCCAGACCCCCTTTCCATTCGTATTCCGTCTTGCTTCCTT
>KQ435794.1:7355777-7370839 GCA_001276565.1 Melipona quadrifasciata | reverse complement strand
GCGTCTAGCAGCCTGATATTTCATTCATCTTGAACGTTGAATCCTGGTGCGTCGTGTCGTTCGATTCGAGGGATTGATACATCGCCTCTGTTTGATCTCTAGATACGTTTTAAATACGCGTGGTTTATGCAAGTTCCTCTTCATTTATATGTGTAAATTTGTCAAATTTCTAAATGAAAGATCACATCACGACTTTATTCCTCAACCACGCTGTATAATTCATTGTATATGGTCTCAGTCACGCGTGACGTTCAGAACAATCGTTAATCTCACGCGAAACTTCGCTGAGATTCCGTGGAACTTCGAAAGAAGTATCGTATTACCTCGAACTCCTTCGACGAAATATCGTATCAATCATCCACAGTAGCCACGGCGTACAAATTACTGGTGTTAAAAGAAAAGCCCCCATCGAATCGGGAGAATCTCGAAACGAAAGCCAGCGCCTCCTCGTTTCACTCGCAACGATTTATTCATACGGCCGTTTATCTCTCAATCTGGCGCTATCGTTACGCTAAAGACGGAAACGTGGAGTGCCGCGCGAGACATTGGGAACGACCTTCGGCTGGGCTCGAAAGAAAGCGCACGATAACAGATGGTGTTATGCAAATTTCAAAGGCGCGATCCCGGTTCCCTTCTCTACCGTTTCTCTCTCTCTCTCTCTCTCTCGCTTTTTACACAATAGCCCCGCCGTTCAGCTTCTAATCGAGCCACGATGAATTTACATTTTTCGTATTTTCCCACCGCGAGCGAAATTCTTCCGGTCGTTTGTACACGCGGTACGCGCGCCGGATGTAAATGCCCGCCGTTTCGATTCCTGGCACGCGTCCCCTTCCTTTATTCTTTATGTTAATCGCACCTGAATGGAAGCTCCGCGTAAGATCTCGAGAGCGATTGTTATGCCCGGCGCGATCCACTCTGGAACTCGAAGACTGTTGCGTTTTTACGCTCTCTCGTGGAATTTTCCCGCGTCTATTGATAATACGTAGCTACGACCGATGTCTTCGAATCGTGGTCCAATTTCGAGGGGCGATTCGATTAAATTGTCGATCAAATTGTTTAAAAGTGGAAAATTTATATCGTGCGAATGTTTCCACTTCGTGCCACTTTGTTATTTGATCCTCGGATCCTCGTGCATTTTTGTATTTTTACGAAATAGCTAACTGAAGGAAGGAAATCCGAATTTTCGTCATATACAAATTTACAAACAATATCACATCCATCCTCAAACTTCCTCAAAAGTATTGGCAGATTGTTCGATTCTCAGATACCACAAAATTACCAGAAGCACAGTCCAAGATTGAACCAATTCGAAGCTCCTTTTGTTAAACGTTAAACGTGTCGAAAAATGCTTTTCGCCGATCTCGTTTGGTCGATGTTCGATCGGCGAAGAACACGGGGGAAATTTCCTGGACGACGGGCGGGTCGTCGTGGATAAGAATCACGCAATCACCGTCGTGATTAACGGTCCGATTGATCGGCGGCGTCAAATTAATGTTATTTATCTTCGACTGCAGCGACGTTGGCGCATCGCCGCCGCGCGCGCGCGTATTACCGTAATTACTAATTATAGTTTCGACTCGTTAATTACCCGGTGCGCGATCCGCGCGAGCGAAACACGCCAGTATTATTGACTCGCTAAACAGAGAACAGTCTCGACCATATTTTCAGCATATTTGCGCGGGGGCGGTGAACTTGCGTGTCACGCACACGCGCACACGCGCACGCACAACGAAATTTCGCCCGCGGACGAAGCACGACGTCAGCAGTCCTCCGGCGCGAACGCGAGCTCGCGTTTTAACGATTACCGGTGATTAAACAGCAATTACCGCCCCACGGGTATCGAATTATTGTATATATATATATGCGGGGGAGAGGAAACTCGGCTCGTTCCACCCCGGCTACTCTTCTTTCGGAAAGAAAATCGGGAATTTCACTCACCTCTGTGCCTGTTGGTTTGCTTATCGAACATCAGCATGGCATCCTCGATCTGTAATTGCAAATAAAAAGAACGTCGGTTAGTTGCGTCCCTCTTCGAGGCCGGCGTTAATTAATAAATATTAATTTGCATCGAGTGAAAAGATCTGGGGGCGGATCTGCTTGAAATTTGTCGCAAAACGTTGCAAACGTTGTTATCCGCGGAATATTACGGAACGAGATATCGAAGAAAATAAAATACGAAATAAAGTGACGATGTTGTGAACATTATTTTTTACATTCGCTCTTGATTTTGCAGTTATCTGCGAAATGAATATCAGTTACGTACTTACGATGAAAATATGGCGAAAAATATGTATAATATTCGCTGATTTCTGAAACGAAACGTTCGTTAATCTTGAATCAGCGACGAAATTGTTCAATAGATTTTAGAAATTAAAGAAAGAAAGAAACGAGTAACAAACGCGAGAAACGCTCCACTGGCACGCTAAAATACGTATATCATTCGAGGAACGGAAACTGTCCACGGTTACATTTCCGCAGATTTCAGAAACAAAAGCGTGTGATCGCGTTATAAACAACCGTGATAAATGCACGAGCTGAAAAAAGAAGTACGAGCGAGGCGCAACAAGACGTCAGAACTTAACGTCATAAATTAGTAGCGACCCTTTCTCGGTGTTGCTAAGAACAAAAAAAAGGACAACCCCTTCTACGTGGCTCGCGAGTCTAAAGTGGCTCGACGAAGGCGTTATGGATCGTAAACAACCCCGTGGAAACTGGGTACCGAAACTCGAAGTGCCGCGACAAATTTTCAAAAGCGGCCAGCTATCTTCATCCAGGAGGCGACTATTGAAATTGCACGAAGACAAATAAAAACCTTCTGGTTCCTGCAGGCTGAGTTAACTGTCGAATCAACCGACTCTGTCGTCGTCAGAAAATTCAGGCCATTCGATTTGAACATGAATAAAGTGAAATAATCTTCGAAACAATTTTTACTCGTTCTCCTTCGCGACGATTGCAAAACCAATCGGCCCCCTCGAATTATAATCAATAATCGACCATCTACAACCAATAAAATCACTCTCGTTGAACTTCCACGGTTCGCTCTTCAGAGGGTAAAGAGAAAGGGAAGCAAAAAGATTCTTCTGACGTTACACGGATCGAGCGTTAACCTAACCATCTAGAGCGACCTGGCACGGGGGCGGTGGTGGTGGTGGTGGGACGAGGCCCCTTGGAATCGGAGATAGGATCGCTTGTATTCTTCCCGGAAGTACATGTGTGCCGTAAAGCACAGCTGGACCGAGATTTACGAAGCACGCCGAGAAAGGCGTAGCAAGGGGATTGAGAATAGCGGGAGTTGTAGCAGGTTGGGGGGTAGAGGCGAGGGTGTGCGGGGGTGTGTTGTCGGTAAACCAAAGTGCGCGCGCGAAAGAGAGAGAGAGAGAGAGAGAGAGAGAAGAGCGGAGAAGCACAGGAGGCGGGAAGGCGACGCGGCTAGTAGGATTTATGGGACAGGAGAAACAATAGGGATTACCTTTACCCCCTGCCACCCTCGGTGCCAGTCTCGCTGCTTTGTTCCTTCCCACTCCACGCTGCGAAAGGACCGCAAGCACGAAACGATAGAAGTAGCGGCCATGCGCTCAACGGTAGCACGTGAGAACGAGATTCGAGAGTTATTCGAGAACGCGCGCGCGATGGAATCAAAGACGGCGCGCACGATGCAGAGGAAGAGGGGATGAGGGAAAAACTACGGTGCACGCGGTGTTGTACAGGCGAGGGTAAATATTAGATTATGCGATTAACATTCGATGGACTTCGCCGGCGAACGCGAGGGGACAGTTTCATCCCGTTTGCATCTGTCAACGCCGGGCTAATTCCGTTTACCGGGTTTTACGTAACGCGCTCGGCGAAAGTACACGTCGGAGGGGCGTGTCGCGGGTTGGTTCGGAATCGCCTCGCGAAAATATCGGTCGATCGAGATAAAGGACGATATAAAGGCAAAGCGAACGGAAGCGTGTGCGTAAGCGTTCGCGCGTGTGTGTATCTGTCGCAGCTCTCCTTTCTCCACGTTAGAATATCCAGCGAGAGGGTTGAAATTAATCGAGCGGAATGGTAGGAATTTCGCGGAGAAATTTGCGTGAAATTTCTGTTGCTCTCGTTATTGGGTGTTCCGCGTGCGTTCGGTGATAATTATCGAATATTCTAAGCCAAGCTATCCTCGTTGGTGGCAGTGGGTTTGTTTTAACGCCGGGAATAGCAGAGTGACGAACGCGCGAGTTATAGCGGAATTTTAAAATGCGCGGAATGTACGTAAAATACTCACGTTACACGGTGTAACGTAATTGCGAAATAATCTCAAATAATCATTCTTCATTAACCGTACTCTGACAGAAATATAAGAGTCCTCGGTCTACTGGTAAAATTAAACGTAAAATTCGTAGCCAATCCACTTGTTAAGTATAAAATTCGAAAATTTATACGATGCACCTGGGAGAAAACGTACGTTGGAACCATCGAGAAGCACGTTCCCTCAGCACGCGATCCGCTGCGAACTCTGATCACGTGGTTGAAGATTGATATCAAAACATTCATCCACGTCTCATCCGGCTTTTAGACCTAGGCATTCTCCAGGCGGTGGTTTGTTTGAATATCGTTAACCGTTTTCGTGGACGCGACACAGAAACCGGGGAAGGTTTCCGCGAACGAAAAACCCGACCAGCAGCTTGTTCCTAACGAGAGAGCAGTCACGTGTAAGGTTCGCAGACGCGGCGTCGTTTTCAATGAAGAATGACTCAAAGCCCGATCGTTTTGTCGTGGGATCTGCGTCTTCTTTCTTCCCCTTTCTCAGAGAGAAAAGAGAGAGGATAACGATTCGGCGAATCGATTCTTTAGAGACGAGAAACGGGCGCAGAGCACCGGCGCGTACCACGGAGATGATGATTATCCATCGAAATAATTCGCGAAAGTCGCCAAAGAATCGAGTCTCTTGGACGACATTCGTCCTGTTTTTCACTTTCAGAAGAGCGAGTGATATTATACGACGAAAGGAGGAACGATGAATGACGGGGGAGAGAGAGAGTGAGAGAGACGGAGAGAGTAAAGCTTTTAATAAAAACAGAAGAGGCATCGCAGCGTGAGGGAAGACTGACACCAGGGACCCCTTCGCCATTGCCAAGTCTTTGCCTTATCCGCCGTTTTTCACAAAGTATATACGTCTTTTCCATTATTTTTCTTCTTGTTTCGCTCGTAACGCACCTTTGTTCCGGCACACTCTGTGCTTCTGCCAGTTGAATCAAAGTCTCAACATTCCACGTTTGATGATCCTGCATTCCTTCGGGAAGATCTCTGTGTTTCTCTTTTTTCCTTTGCGGCGTGGAGGTGGCGTCAATTAAAATTTGGCGCGGCAATGTAGAAAAACGTGCGCTGGGTATTATCCTGAATGACACAATCGACAGAGGGGATTCAGTGCAGGTGACTCGCGAGTGGGCTCGACTCACGTTACAGGTAAAAATAGACGTTTGAATAATCGATGGACGTGGGATGCGAAGCGAGGGCGGGACACGAAAAGGGGATGATTCGATCTCTCTCGAAGCAGAGACAATGATACAATTCAATCTGATGAAAGCCGAGATACCGCGACGAGAGTGAAAAACGGAAGGTTAGGTTGAGACAAATGGCAGCGACGCGGAATAAATAAGAAAACGTATGCAATAGAGTTTACGCTACTCGCCCGTGAATTCTTTTGGACACGTACATAAGTGTACAAGATATATTTCAAATGGCACGTGCTCGATCCAATTTTTTTGGTCTCTTTATTTCAGCCATATACAGTATCAAATTATCTCAACTCGGAGTATTTATTTAAATACTTCACTGTCAAAAGAGATCTCGCAATTGGCATACCGATAGAACCTAATGATAAACTATTTGAAGATTGATGAAAATTTATCCTGCAGAGACTATCCATTTAAGTGACTATCCATATTAGAGCGATTGAGATAAACTATGCTGCTTATTTAAATTTCAACGAAGCGGATCATGCGATTTAATGCAGCAACAATCAAATCTATTTGAACAACAGACGGCTGAATAAGAGTGGAACATGAAAGATGTATCGAATAAATCGTTCGATAATTATATTCCAAGTAAGCAATAAAAATCTCCATATAAAATATCTTCTCTCCCTCTCTTTCTCTCTCTTTCTTTTCTCAAGCAGAGAACCCATCGGATTTAAAATATTAAAAGAATCAAGAATTTCGCGTCTGAAACCCCTTTTTGTACGGGCGTAATTAAAAATAAACACTCGAAATGAGACAATATAAATTCTTAAAAGATCCGACGGTGCCTCGGGTTGATCTCTTTGATCATTCCAGTATCTGGCCGGTCGCTCCGGTATTCCGTTAAACAAAGGAGATTGTGCCATATTTCCCCGGCGCGGAATTATTTCAACTTTTCTGCTCTTTTGCCTCTTCCCGGTCCGCGTAATATCCTTAGGGCAAGAATGGCGAAAACCCTTGCCGATATACTTTGATGTCCTCCGGTTGTTCGACGACGATCATCCTCCCCTCCCCTAACCCCTCCTCGTTCGCTTCGACTCGTTGAATCGATATTAATCTTCCTCTCGGACTGTTTCCCGCGTCTCCTCGCGGCCAAGTAAATGCATTTTCGTTTAAGCGACAATTGCAGGGAACATCTGCTCGATTCCGCATTTCGATAGATTTTAGGCGCGTTTGATAGACCAATTATCGAAAACCGCGAGAGAAACCGTGGATATTAATTTTCATCGCGCTTACTGCGCACACGTGTAAAATACCGAAGGTTTATTTCGAGAAACGAGAATTCGAAAACGATCTCGTCCGAGAGATGACTTTATTGGTAATTAAACTGAATAAAGTAATGAATAACTCACTATAATGAATAACGAACAGTTGAGCACAAAGAGCCTGCATTGTCGCGACGTGATTATTATTACCCAAAATTTACGACAGGAAGCGTATACCCTTAATTAATATTTTCTAAATAATAACAGTTAAATGTACTCTCGCGATGGAACTCGTGCGAACGAAACACGTTCAAATAATTGCCGTTATTAAACACATTCTTATTTATATTTTCTAAATAATTACAAATGTTGAAATGTTTAAACGTTTCAAAATCTGCGCCTCCTACGACCTCTCCCGGTGAAACAGATTCATTCGGTTAAAATCCCCCCCCCATTGCACAAACGGCGAATGAATCGATAAACGCGAAGTATAGTGAAATTCGAAGCGTCGCCGTAATTTCGCCGAGGTTTCCGCGTTTTCACGTACAGTCGATTCGCAAACGAACAATATCGAAAGGTTATAGAAGGAACAACCGTGGAAAGACGCGAGGCAGGGTTGTTGTCCCTAAGGAGCAATCGACTTCTGGTGAGTGGGCGAGATGTACCTTATTACAAGTTCGATTCTAGTGGTGTTACAGCTCTCGGTGGACCGTGTTGTAGATTGCTGTCTTACGAGTCCTGCCCTTTCTGCTACCCGTCGTTCCCCTTTTCGCAGATATACACGCACGCAGACACACACACACATACACCTCGTATCATTTCCCGCGGCACCTTTCTTCCTCCCGTCGCTCTAGCTGGCTCCTCTTGTTTGGCGAACTAATTTAAAAGGGCGGGCGGGTCGGAACTGGGTCAAGAGTGTACCCTTTACGCGGACTTTTTACATTTCGCCACCACTGACATTTGTAACAAAGTTGCCGGGTGTTAGAGCGCGTTGAGGAAAACCGGCGACCTCCACTTACGGGCGCGTAGCCAACGACGTCGGTGAGAATTATTCGTTTCGAGAAATAAGAGACACCGAGCGAGGATGCAAGGGAGAATCGTGCTCCACGATGTTCTTCGCACGAATGTTTGGTGTTTATTATCGATCTAGCGCGGTTCGAGCACGGGTGTGAATGCTTTGGCCGCGTGTCACCATTCGTTACGCGAAATTTATACGAAATTTATACGATTCGCGGAATTTATGAATTTTGAGCAAATCTTGGTGCAAGTTATCTCTCGATTTATTCTATTTTCACTGTTACGTTAACGTTTTGTTGCTGGATTTTGGACTGCGCGAGAAGTTCCTAGCGGTGGAGTAACAGGAGAGTAAGTAGAAAGAGGCGGTATATAGTCAGACGTTGTCTACCGGTATATAGTGACAGTAAGGTACGAAAAAACCTTCGTATGACAATTTATAACAACCCAGGGACGTGAAGAAACGGTGTTAACAAACAATATTTGTTTATTGTTTATCTATTGTTTAAATAAACTTTTGCACAGATAATTGCGGAACGTTGCTGCCGATTAATCTAAAGTGCAAGCAGTAAAGTGCGAGTAGTAACATAGCAGTTTACATCTTTATAAAATTTCCTTTTTCTCTTTTTCTTTCCCTGTGCATTCGCGTGTACTTCTAATACAAGAATTATATATTCGATTGAATTCGAATTAAAGGAAATACAGCGTATTCGTGTAATGCAAACCTCGTCCGGCCGAAAATGTTCCCATTTAAATCCCCGCCGTTCAAGAAGCCGATGCGTCGACGGGATAATCTAATGTGATAATCGATTCCCGCAGGAAGACCGTAATTGCATTTACGGAGACGAACGAAGCATTCTAAAATAAACACCATTGGCGGAGTAGCGCGCGCGAGCTCGCCCTGGCGTCTCGTGAAAGGTTTCCCGCTCTTTTCACCTTTTTTTTTTCTTTCATTCTTTCTCCCTCTCTCCCTCCCTCCCTCTCTCTCATTCCTTGCACCGCCGGTAGCTCGTAAAACGACGTGGATTTAAACGAAACGATACCGATTTACCCCTCCGGTAACAGAAGCGCCGCTATACAAGCAGCTCTAGGATTTCCAGAGAATGCTCCCTTTCCTTCCACCTTCCCTCCCTCCCTCCCTCTCTCTCATTCTCTCTCTCTCCCTCTTGGCCTCTTCCTTTCCTACTCGCTACTCGTTTCCTGTTTCGTTCACTTTCTCCTTTCGTTCTCGCCCCCTCACCTTGGTGTTCCCTTTACGGACGATCGAGGGTAAAAGCGAACCAGCAGCCAGGGACTTCGATGAGTTTCCCTTTTTTCTCTTTCTTTCTTTTTTTTTTTTTTTCCCGGCCATTTCGCGTTCCACGTCGCGCCCTATCGCAACCGACGCTCCTCTGCCCTTGCAGATTTAGTATGCAGCGAGCTGTATTAAATCCTCGCCCGTTCGACGGATTTCGTACTCTCCACGCTTTCCAGCCTTGTTTCTGATTCCGGCGCGCGCTCCACCCGCGAGAAACCTCGTCGATATGCTTTTCATTTCACGGATTCTTCGCTCGTTCGTTTTCAACGTTTCTAAAGGCGCGTTCGAGGTGAGCGCGTCGGACGATAGTGTTTCTCCCTCTTGCTGTAACGCGTGACGATTTCACGATTGGCTCGTCTGCGGTCGTACTGGTTTATTGTTCCGCGTTTATTGAACAGCTGCGCGTCGCGTGCGAAGTTTTAGAAATTGAATGGGTTCCGATTTCGAAGAAAGAGAAATGAAAGAGTAACCCATTTACGAAATATTATTCGTGACGCACCGCTTTTGGACCAGACATTTTACAACATAATGTCACTCGTGTGAGAACTCGTACAACACTGTACTTTTCGACATGATCAACGGTTATTAAACGGTGGAATCAATTTAGTCAAAGCACGAGAGACGAAAGGGAAGAAGAGTATCATAATTTATCGACAGAGACCGACCCGTGGTCACGTTGTCAAACTTGCGAAAGCGAATTTCGGAGGAAAAACAGCACTTACCGAACCGTGCGCAATTACTTTACGGAGTGTCAAAGTTTGGTATCCGGAGATGCAGCCTGCAACGAGATAGCGCGACGGCAAAGTTGATTCTATTTTCGAAATTGTCCCTTAGCGGCAGCCTGAGACCATGAATGTTACAATGAGTCAGAGCCATGACAGCGAATAATTCCGCTGCAGAACATCAGCTGCGTCGAGTCCCGCGTACAATCAAGCGAATTCGGTTAGCGACACACTTTTGACGTGACTCGTTGATGAAACGGGAATTTCTCTGTCGGCTCTGTCCTCTTTGCACGGGATTATTCGGAACGTTGTTAGATGCTAATAGAATGAAGTCCAGGCTAAACAAAATAGGGACGAGTTATACCGTGTACACGACCAACTTACAACCTAGTCGAGCTCCAACTTTCGGATATATACAGCGGCGAATTTGTTTTCGAAAAATTACACGAGAAACATTGTCGAACGTACGTGTCTCCAATTAGGGGACTTGGGACAAAATTGGACAAAAGTTAAGTAATATAAACTTTGTGCAACGAAGAGTCTGCAAAGTATTGTTACACTCTATCAAAGTGCTTCTTTGTACACAAGCATATTATAAAAACTGCACGACTTGTATCTCAGTACCACGCAACGCCAATACTCCTACTCGAGGTCTACGCCACGCCTCCTCGCGAATCACGTGACCCAAATCAACCAATCGCTAATTTTCGTTGCATCAGCGTTGCACCTAAAGAGACTCGATTTTCTGGATTAACTCGGCTAAAATCACTTTCAGTGATAAAATGTACATGTAATTGAAACATTTCATTATTCACGGCAGAGACTCGATGACGTTGATGCATTTATTTAAATATACATATTTGTTTATTTTTATTTATTTAATCGTTTCGTGATCGAGTTATCTGTGCACAGTAAAACATAATTAAATTTTGTAAATTCTTGATGAAACTTAACCGATCCCTTGTAAAAATTTGTTAAAGTATTAACTACGTTAACACGAAATTTGATTCAGTTCTGGATTCATCGAGTTTCGTAAAATTTCCTCAAAAGTATCTCAAAAGTTCCGTCTTCGTGCGTGATATTTTTTTTCCTTTATTCAATAGCACTCGAGGATTCACTTACGATCTTTCGTCAGCACGAAGATCGGCGGAGGGGGGCAGATTATTTACGTTAGCTCGTTCAATTACGCGAAGCCTTTGAAGGCCATTAGCGTTAATTGAATAAAGTTTTCATCGAGGTACCATTAAATTAATACCGGTGCAATTAAAACCGGCGGGCCAAGTGTTTCCGTTTCCTCCAGCGGAAACCTCGTGTTATTTCGGTAACTCATTTCGAAATTGCCTCTCTCCTTAATTCGAGTACACGGATTTTGCAATTTCTTTTCCTTTTCCAACCATTTTCATCGATTCTCGCCGATTTATTTGCCGACGAATTAAAACCAACGAATCACTTCCAACTTCCCGCTCGCTCTCATTTCGCCAAGGTTATACGAGACTGGCTGGTTTAATTCAAACCAAATTGGATCGTTCCGCAACAACGGAGCTTGTTGTTGATTCATAAACGCCCTCTATTTTTCGTACGCTTCTTTCTTCTTTTTGTCCTCGTAAATCGCTCGTACGAATTATAATTGGCCGGTACAATTCGATTGATTGGACGAAACGCGAAATAATAGGGTTTGCCGGCGGACACGAAATTCTCGATTCGTTCAATTACGCGCGACGAAGAGACCAAATATCGCTCGACGAATTTATTTGGGTATTTTTTCTCTCCGACTGATTTTTCTCTCTCCATCCTTCGCTTCTCTCTCTCTCTCTCTCTCTCTCTCCCTCTCCCTTTCTCTCTTTCTATATATATATATTTTTCCTGTCTTCGCTGTCGGTAATAATTAGAAATAATAATTATCGACTGATGAAAGAGCTCGGCTTGTAAGCCGACGACCGAACCGAGCTCGGAATAATAATAAATCACGGCGATAGTAGGGAAAACCGGGCGGCCGGGTTAATTTGAGAGCCGCGCCAATTAGAATTTTTCCGATCGCGTCGGTAAAAACATAATAATCGTGAAGTACGCGACAAAGGACTGAAGGCAGTGTGCGCTGGTGACGGTTTTAATGAAATATATATCCCGACCTCCTGGTTAACTGCTATTTCGTTTAATTATATCCCCCCCCCCTCTCTGTCTGCCTCTAATTTTAAGAAGAAGGAGAAAGAAACAAATCGTACGTATCGCCACTACAAAATAACCAACAGTTTTCCACCGACGCGAAGAAAAATAAAAGCCAACGCGAAATAATAATTATTCCACCGGCAGAGAAAATAAAGATAAATGTGAAGTAACGATTGTGTCGAACAGGGATCGGGTCGAATATCTCATTTGTGGATCACTTCACGAGAAACACAAGTCGCTAATTTATTTATCTTTTGCAGAATATTTCAAAAATATCACGGATATTAATCGTGCGGAGTAACATTTGTTTCTTGCGCGAAACATTGCGAATTTATTCTTTCGTTAAATGATTTCCCACTCCGATCGTTTCGTCAATTTATTTATATTTTCTCGGTACAATATACATCCTTTGTTGAAATATTTTTGATTTCTTAGACCAAACGAACGAGTGCTCGTTTGTTTGCAATTTCAACCAAATTCGCGTTCATTTATCGTACCAACACTCGTCCGGTGTAATAAGCGAACGCGAGCACGAATTTGTCCTAAATGCGCTGTAACTCAATAGAAACTGTTAGAAATATCATTACGAAAATTTGACAACATGATAATCACGGTCTTTAATGATTTTAATACACGTTTTCGTTCGTTTGTATTAATATTTGAGCGACCGCTTTGAATTTGTTGAAATATTCATTTTCAGTCGCCAAGCGACGTAATGTTCGTAAAATCGACGAAAATAGACTCATCGCGTTTTCCTCGCGTGCTCTTTGTTTAATATCTCTCGTAACATCTGACCGAGAACCTAGCCCCAATCTTCGTACGTGTGCGCACATACGCGCGTAACATATTTCACAGAAAGGAAAAACAACGAGTTTCCATGGGAAAAAAGAACGAGAGAGTTCCACGTTGTAAATAGCACGTGCGCGTGCACGGATTCCTCCTTCCTTTCATCGGCTACGACATTTGAATCCACCGCCTAGAACACGTTCGCCAAACATCTCGCGCGAGCTCGAGAAAAACCCCCCAAGGTTTTCGCGCGGGCGAGCGACGCGCACACCGCACACCGTGGAACGAAAATTCGTCTAGTTGTGGCGCGCATTTAGAAGAGAATTAAATAGAGGCGAGCCCCGAGAGGAAGGGAGCTCTCTCTCTCTCTCTCTCTCTCTCGGCTCTCGGGGCTGCGATTCTTCCTCTTTTCGCCGCTGCGGAAAAAAGTCAAAGAGGAGGGACAGAGGGGCGGGGAGGGGGACAGCAGCGCAGGAAAAAGGACGAAGAAGCGGGTAGAGACGAAGAGCGGGGAATATGGATGGAGGGCGTCTGGCCCACGTTAGGCAGAGAGTGTACGCGCATCTCACATAATTTTCCGCGAAAGTTTCCGGCGCTTCGTGCAGCCATCGTTCAGCTTAAATTCATTTTTGAGTACCAAGCTCGCAGGCTCGGGTTTCCACATCTGCGTGTGCGGAACTCGTTTCGCTTCTGCCACCATCCCCGCCGTCGTCTCGTGTCCCGCTCTTGTCCTCCATTCCTCTTCCGCCGACTTCATCGGTGCCGCGACTTGAAAGGTAAACTCGGCAGTTTCGCGGTGCTTTTTCATCGGAACGCGATTCTTTTTTCTCTCTCTCCCCCCGTCCCTCGGTTGGCAAACGGGAAATAAGAGATCCGAACGCCGCCGCGCCGGCTCTGGTTACCCAGAGCGAGCGGGATCCATCCGGGGCCGAAGTTTCTAAGGAAACGCCGTGGCAACCCCACCGATAATTGTCCAAAGTATACAGTTTCGTCGGAATAATTTCGGCGATTCGACGGATTCCAGCAAGCGGGGCGGATTAGATTTTGTTGTAACGCGATTCTTTCGAGGGCCCCGCACCTTTGGAAGAGAAATATTTCTGAATTATATGGAATTCCATTCGTTTAAAACTCGTCTTTGATTGAGAAACGCTTTCACGTACGTAGTTTGACTGAAAGATTCACGTAATTTTCAATCGTCTCGCGCTCTAGAAATTTATTACATTTATTATTATTGCTGCTGCTGTTTTTATTATTAATGTATTATTGGCCTCTTGTTGGTTTTTGACCAACTTCGTAACTTACACTCAAATTTGAAATTCAATTAATTCAATTTGACCGTCAATCGACGAAATTAAAGTAACTTCGTAGATTCGCGCTGTTTGTTGGAGAACGTTTTTACTGAAAAACTTTGGTATTTCAACCATTTATTTGGTGATTATTAAAACTGAAAACACAAAAAATATCTGAAAAACTTTGGTATTTCAACCATTTATTTGGTGATTATTAAAAATAAAAACACAAAAAAGAAAACCAGAAACTGTAACCCAGAAATATTTTAAACACCGAAACAATTAATTACCAAATTACTGAATTGAAAACTTTCCACGAGCATATTTAGAACAAACGCGTGAAAAGCTCGCGACGGGATGCCGATTTCAAGAATTTCAATTGCACGTCCGGCGAACGTCGACAAACATCCGGCGCTCCTTTCGCGGATCTCCGAAAATACTGACGGTATTGTTCAAACAGGCCATAACTCGCTAATTCCGACGACGACGTTGCCTCGGGCCAAGTTTTCCCCCGTCTGTGTCGACGCGGTTTCCGCGTTCTCTGCGAACGTCGCGACGAATAATGACGCGGAACGACAAGGGACGAGGCCTCGCCGCGGGATGGGGCAGCGGTGAGCAAAGAACTTAAGTAGCTCGCAAAGAGATGCGAAACGCGGCAGGGTTGATCCGTTTATTCAGCGGCACGTAAGCCGGCTCCAGCTTCTTTGTCGAAGAGAGAAAGAGAGAAAGAGAGAAAGAGAGAAAGAGAGAGAGAGAGCGAACGAGCGGTAAACTTTCACGGAAAATTCGATGTTTCCAGCAAACAAGCCGCCGCTGCCACGACTATCAATACACGTCGTGGCTGTCGTTCGATGCAGGATCGATAGCCGAGTACCGTTGTTCCGGGAATAAGAAGTCCCCTGACTGGAACACCTAGTGCCGATCCGGACGCTTTTTCTCGCGGGGATTACTTTTTCTTGCCGGGGGGAGAGAAAAGAAAACGATGCCAGAGGGAGAAACATAAGGGAGAAAGGAGGAAAAGGATAGATAGATAGACAGATGGAGAGAAAGAGAGAGAGAGAGAGAGAGAGAGAGAGAGAGAGAGAGAGAGA
>KQ435794.1:7318684-7355680 GCA_001276565.1 Melipona quadrifasciata | reverse complement strand
GTACCAACGTTTCAGAGAGTAATCAAGCCTCGACTAATTATTCCAACGTAATTCTGGAAGTTTATACGACCGCTTAAAGCCATAGTCGCTCCAGCCACCGCTGACTGAACGGATCTCCGATTATTTCTCGTGTATTCCGCCCGCAGAATGAATTCCGCCGTCTTATTTACAGACAGTAGGTATTGAACGTTCTTGTCAAAATTTTCTGATTAGAAAAGATTTCGAAGGAGATACTCGAGCGTGTTTGAAGATGGAATTTTTAGTCGAATTGATGGACTGAGGTCGAATTTTTTTTGGCAAGAATGTTTTTTTTTATTAATGAAAGTGATTTTAGCGGGGGTAACCCAGAAAATCAGGCCTCTTCAGGTGCAACGCTGATGCAGCGAAAATTAGCGATTGGTTGATTTGGGTCACGTGATTCACGAGGGGGCGTGGCGTAAACCTCGAGTAGGAGTGGCGTTGTCTGATACTGAGCGATCGCGCCTGTAATTTGTTTCCTATCGATTCAAATGTTTGCGCATCAATAAAATTTTATGGCAAAAAAGTGGTCTTCATTTCTGGGCCTTTCAGCGAGACGAATCGTACTGGGGTACAGTTTTTTTCTCTACTACGAATGTGCATAGAAGAGTTAATAATAATAATGATCGACTCGAGCAATTTAGATAAAAGTGTCGATAACAACTGTAACAAAATCTGGATGAATTTAACGTATCCCATATTACTGCAGATTGTAAACATTCTTGTTGAAATTCTCTGTCTCCAGATTTAAAGAGAAATTTGATCGACAATTGGTGATTCAAATGAAATTTTTACCGACATTGTTAGATTTGATGAATCGCCGCGGCATCGTTCGTTGCAAGAAGAATGATATTCCGGTCCGGTCTCCTCTGCTTTTTATTTCGGAATTCCTCGATTGTTAAGGATGCACGGCGAGTCGTATATTTTCCACGATCGGTTTCTACGTTTCGAATTCATTATTAAAGAAACGACTCGGTACGAGTGGATGGAAACGCGACGGTGGTTAGATGACAGGAGGACTGTCAAGCGGAGATTTAATATCGTAGCCAGACGGATTCGTGGTCGGGACGAGGGTAAACCGGGCGTTCTCATATTTCACGACTTGATACGTAAGAATTTTCTAACGAACCGGTGGCGTTTCCGTCTCGCAGCTAGCGCCCATAGTGATCCGCCATTACCATATTCTCTGACAGTAATTGCTGCCGGAACGGAGGGAGTGCACCTTTTTACGCAAACGATCGATCGTTGCAGCCTTAATAGATAACCGATACAAAAATTCCATTAATATTAATCGTTTATCACGACCGGCCAACTGTTGTTTTCAAACAAAAACTTTCCATCGAAATAATCCTCCGGTTATTCGATACTCCCCGATTAAATGTAACGAATTTCCAACAAATACCCGAGCTCTGCGAAATGAAGCAACGTTGCGCAATCAACGTAGGAAACAAAAATTAACGTTGCAAAGAATCGCTCGGTTAATGAATAAAATCCCGTGGAAGAACCGTGCGCGCACGAATGGCGTTCGCGAGTCTTGCCGACTACCAAAAAGGGGCAAAGAAAAGGAAAATTCAACGGACGCATATATCAAAACCGTATTATTCGCCCTTTCAGTTTCGCGCGAGATCTCCGCGAACGTTCCGCGTAATTTGCGCGTTTTCGACCGACGTCTCGCGGCTGTGGCGTGCGCATAAATAAAAACGCGGGACGCGGCTGCGCGGAGAAATGCGAGGAATGGTTTATTTATCGACAACGATCCGATGTCCATTCGTGAAACGCGACCTATCCTTTTCCTGAAACGCCACGCTCGTCTCTCCACCCTTTCTCTGAGCGGCGAGCGTTTTATACGGCTAGATAGCAAGTTCGTGACCCACGACGTGCCAGGCACGAGCACAACCATCGCGAACACGCGGCATCAGCCTGCTGTCTTATGTATTTTCGCTCTATCCTGACGATGCGCTCTAGAATTTTCGCCAAACTCGTTCACGAACGTTCTCCACCCCCCCACGAACGTCGTGTCTCTATATTTCCTCTCCTATTTTCTATTCGGTCGTGTTGCAACGGGAGCTAGTGGTAACTTGGTTGCATCTATTATTTCCTCATTTTTTGTCAATTATCTCTTCGTTCTTCCAAGACACGCCAACGTATTTCAAGCCTCTTTCTTTTTTTTAAATAAAATTACAGAAACGATTGCCGTCTTAAATTGAAAGAAAACGAACACGACACGAAAATGTAAAATGTAAAACTTCAGTTAGGACAGTGCAAACGAGCAAAGTGCATTGTCGAATATTTCGAATTCACGTGTGGTTATCAATGTTGTGGACATTTTAAATGTTTTAACGTTTTGAAATTTTCGCCACGCAACGCGTACAAAATCTAAACCGCAATAAACGGCAATCGTGTTGTTTGAATTCCGCGTGCAACTGCAATCATCAGCGTTCATCCTTACGAATATCGGGATTGATTACGAGACGGATAAATTTTCTTTTCGAACGATCTCCGGTCGCCGCCTTTATCAGGTACTATCGCTGACAGTCTCGTGACTTTTGACAGTGAACGGCGGGACAATAATGTAATGGAAATCGTGATCCAGCACGACATTCGCGTCGGATAAATCATCATCGACGCTAATGGCGAGTAACGAATTTTTCATTGGAATTTAACGAACGTGCACTTAATTTGAAGTGCGTTTTTTAACGAACTAACTCTAGAACTACCAAAGTGATCAAAACGATTGATCAATTGGCAATTTTTCAAAATGTCAATTCTGTCTCATTGATTTGGATCATTTTCATGGAATACGCGAGTAAAAGTATCACAAACTTCTTCACTTTGCACTCTAATTTCTTCGATACGAATACGATCCTCACGATTTAGTCGTCGATAGTTCTGTTAGCCATAGACAGTGTAATTAGTGTTGAAGCAAAAGAAAGGTAAACAAACTGAACATTCGAAAACATCGGTTCGAACCGTCGATATTTCCACGCGATACTTTCGCCAAATCGCATCTTCCGAGCAACAAATTTCTCATAATGCAATCTAGTTACAGAGCCGCCAACAGGCGAAAAGCCTGTTTACGTTTCCACAATAGGCGGTATTCCAGTATTCCATGAATTTTTACGACATTGCACGCGCGCAATATCGGCACATCACGTGATGTCCAGGAGTTCCGCAGAACGTTTGATTTCGTGCCCCTCTGTCCTTTCCTCGCCGCAGGTCGCAGAATATTCAAAGAGCCGGACGAATTCGCGTGTCTTTCGATGCTCGTCCGCGTGCACACACGCCATGCCGGATGGCGTGCACCGGAAGATTTACGTTATCGGATATCGTTTTCCGATTGGCTTTCGGCTTAACTTCCGACGAAAAGTAATGAAAGTTTGTCAGTTGGAGGTATCGTCGTTCGAACGTTCCCCCGTAAACTCTGCCGTAACCGGGCCTCGGTTCTCGGGGCCACGCGATCTCCAGAAAATTTTCGACGATTAACCACCATTCGTTGCTTCGCCTCGCTGTCCCGGCCGTCGTTACTTTTCGAGCGAAACGCGCAAAAAAGAAAAGGAAGAGGCACAGGAAGGAGAGGGGAAAGCGTTCGAACGAACTCGTCCAAGTTAATACGATAAAGGGACGTGGAAAACGTGTACCGCGCGGTTTCGATTTTATTAACGTCTGCGTTCCACCCCATTTTGGCGCGCGTATTAGCGACACTTTTCGACAATCGCCGCGGCCATTGGTGAATTCCTTCTTTTTTTTTTTCAAATATCACAGCTCGATAAACGCACGGCGACGCGAGCGTTTGCAGTGCCGAGTTTTTCCCAGCGATTTTTACGACTCCCCCCGGTGTGATATAAGGAGATCGGAAAAACAAGCGTACGTAGGTCGAGAATGAAAACGAGAGGGAGAGACAGAGGCAATTGCGTTCGTTCTCGTTTCCAACGACGATCGACACCGTCGATCGTTACCTTTTTGCCGCGTAACGATGCGACGAACCCCTAAAGGGTTTTCCTCTTCAACGACGATTGCCGGAAGAAAGGAAGATTTGAAAGAAATCTCGTTGTCACCTGGTACTCGCGCCAGGTGCTAATCGTTCAGCCACGGTTTTGCGAGACGAGATTGATTATCGACCACGAAATGGCTCGGTAAAGTGGACCGACTGAGCATCGCGCTTCGTCTGTTCGCAAACTTCCTCCAACAGTTTAACCAATGTATATTAAGACGCGAACTTTACCACCAATTTGCACAAAGTGCTCGTAAACTGTGCCGTAAGTTCGTGCCTGCGTACGGATCCGGACCGCCTAGCGCGCGAAAAATCTTATCGTTGTCTCGATAACGCCGGCGAACTTGCTCGAGTGATGTAATTAGGTCGGTCGGTTGGGTAATCGGCAGCCGTGTTTAGAGGTATCTTTAGCGATTCCCAGAGTGGAGTTTAAAAGTAAGCACCTCGGGCTCGAAAGATCGTGACGAGAGTTTTCGGAGCGATCAAATTGCAACGATAATTGTCACGTTGTCCCAAACATTGTTCGTGCAACGTTTAATTGAATAAATGGAATCTAGATATTAGATATTTCTTTAAATATTACAATAGAGCTATTCTACTTTTCCTGTTTTGTTTAAGAACAAAAGAAAAAAAAGAGAATTATTTTGCTAGTACAAAATTTACGACAAAATTGTCACTTATCATTGAATTTATTAAACATATTTTTTCCTAAACTCTGAAATGAACTTCATTCCACATCTTCTTACGAGTTTTCAGAACATTTCGCGCGTTTCTTTTTCCTTTGCTCTCGTTAAAAACACACGGGCAAGCGCGAGTGTGATCTTTGCCCCCTTATTCTACGCACGTTTTCAAAAAAAAAAAAAAAAAAAAAAAAAAAAGAAAGTCTTCGGTCCATCGAGCAAGTTCGTTCGTTAAATTTAATGGTGTCACTCATTCGAAGCCAGATGCTACCAGGTGATTATCCAGCCTCGACATCGACGCCTCGCTCCGACGATCCTTTCGACATGTACAACTTGATCGGGAAAAGAATCTGATTCTCAACCCTTACAAGATCGTCTCGCCAGCCGATGTGTGGCTGTCTCGAAGCGGGCAGGCCAGTCGGATCTGCTTAAAGCGAACCCAATCTGTTCTGTGTACAAGGTGGTGCAATCGGTTATGATTCTGCGTGCAAAAGTAAGTAGGTAACATTTTGATTTAAAACTGAGTTTGAAAATTTGTCGGGTTACAGTTGAATCCGATTCGACCGATTTCAAATTGGCAAAATTGTTCTTGTTACGGGCAAAAGCTAAATTTCGAAATAAAATTTCTTGACAAGACGCTTCGCTTTTCCAAATTCTATCTTTACGAGGACAAGTTCTTGATGGGGAAAAAATGTTATTCCACGTTTTCCACGTTCAATTTCGAGCAAAAATTCAAACTCTCTCGAAAACTTTGAAAGGAAATTACTTTCTCTCGCTCTTACGCGCAAAACCACCCTCTGACACGGTGATCGCAGGGACACCCCGTGTAGTAAAGTTATCACTGTCGTCGTTGACGCGGTCACGGTGATCTGACCGATCTGAACGGGGCCGGAGGTGCGGCGTGGATTGAACAGAGGGCAAGAAGGGATGGTTAACAGTTAGGCGGCTGCAGTCTCTGGCTCTCAGGGGCTTCTTAATGCCATTACTTCTGGTTTTGTCCGTTGAGACCGTGCCACGAACTACCGGGGAGAGCAAGAGTTTCCGATAGCTGGCTTGCGCTCCCTCCTCTTCCCATGCCCGACGCGTCAACCGGGGAGAATACACCGTCGATAAACGAGTTACGTGCCACGAGGAGGAACGCGTGTCTCCCGTCTCTGGGACTCGATTACAACTTCCATCGCAAAGTACTAACGAGAGATTGCGGTAAATATCCGCGGTGTTTTTCCTCGCGAGAAGCGGCCAACTTCGTTGGAAACCTCCGCGAACCGACCAACTTCTTTGGAAAAGTTCTCGCAGAAAGATCCTTCTTTCGGTTCGTCAGGGTGTAGCCTTGGAGAAACGGATTCTCCGCCGATTCGGAGCGGACGATGGCGTGACATTAGGCTCCGAACGTTAATTATTTGCAAAAAAATTGGGAATACGACGAAATCATTCCAGGTTTTCAAGGAAATTAATTTCCAGCGACGAAATATATTTTTCCTCGTGCTTTGAAGAGGCAAAATTCCAAATTCTCATGGTGTAACTGTGAAGAGTTTCAATCTCAGTTAGAAATTAGCTAGATTCAAGTATGCGTAATTAACGAATTTCCAGTTCTCGACTGAAAAGAAACGTTAGTCTTCCTACTCTAATGACAAGACAGAAGTAAACTTGCCGATTAATTTTTTGCAATTGAAATTCTCATTCGCCCCGAGAGGGCGGGGGAGGACACGGAGAATCCGTATCCATTTAAATTTCGTATCACAGCCGCGCCGCGCGAATTTCGCGATAAAAGTCGCGGATTTATTCGTTGGCGGTTCGTGCCTATTCGTGCGCGTTTCGGCTCCGGTGATTTATCGCCGGTGAAACGCCGTCGATTCTCACTCTATTACCATTGTTATTATTATTCGCTAATAACTTAACATTTATATCAATTATCGGGCCGCGCGGAATATATCATTCATCGCGTCCACTGAACCGTGCATTGTCGAATGCGTTTTCGAAACGGTCTGCTGCGAAATTTACCGCCGCTCATAACGCATTCATTTTCGTTCGGCTAAATATTGTAAAGAAACGCGGCGTTTAAACGCGGCCGAATTTCAATATCATCAGATATACGGCTGCGTGTGTGCCGCTGGTCGGCCGATTCGACCGCGGGAATCGAGAGACGAACACCGCCGATTGTTCGGAAGCGGCTCGCTGGAAATTGTCGCGATGTCGGCTCGTGCTCGCCGCATTAATTAGCAATGGGCTGCCAAAACCTCCGTCCTCTCTTTTTTTTTTTTTTTATTCCCGTTACGTCAATGAGATGCGCCGTGCAAAATTTATTTCACGGTGAATTTATCTAGTCGCGCGACGAGACACGTTTGTTTCAAGATCGCGATGAATCGTGTTTTCCGCGCTTCACGGGGGAATGATTTCGAAGTTCGATACATGGCCCCTTTCGTTTGATTTTGGTATATAAACGCACTTTTTAATTTTCATCGTAGACAAAGTTTCACACTGTGAAAAATTTATACATATAAAGTGTAACGAATGCTGACTGACTGATAATGGAGATATTTGTGTAATTTTCAGATTCGTTTCAAACATAAGTAGTACAATTGTGCGACACTGCATTGTAAGAATATAATGTTGGCATACAGTATACGTACAGAATACGTCGTGCTATTGGTTCACTACGATTGATCGTGCTATCTCTGAAAAAAAAGGACTTTTAACAAGTTCAAAATCAACAAAAACGAAATTACCCCGTTTTTTCACCCGCGGTTTTCGTTCGAAAACGTTGCATTCCCGCGTTTCCACGTTGCCCGAAAGTACGCCGTCCACGCGACAAAAACCCAATTCGCCACCGCGGCGAACAGAATTTCTGTTAAATTCGAGACTGCGATTCGCCGAGCACGGTTCGGTTCGCCGATCGATCCGCCGCGTCGAAGATGCAAACCGAGGCTCCGATCGTCCTTTCCGCGTTTTCATTTTCTTTGTCCAGCGAATGGTTTATTCAACGTACGTCAACCTCGTTTTCCGATCCGGTAACAGGATAATCGTATCCCTGGCTGCGGCAAACACACGCGTTCCCGTTCCACGCTGGATTCCAATGCATAAAGTATTCAGTATGCGACGATGCCGTCTGTCGAAGAAGGGCATCGCCCAAGTGAAGAGTATTACGAACCACGTCGCGCAGCGCTCATTCTTTCGTCGTTCACTTTCTACTTATCTCCGTTCTCCACCCTCTGTGTGTCACGGTCCTGCAGCCTCCCATCGTAGGATTCGTAAACACGCTTTCGCCTCTAACTTTTGACTGAATCGCTCGTAGGACCAGTGGCTAAAGTCACGGCCGATCGATAGATATAATAGAACTGGCGTGGGTGGCCGCTGTACGTAGATGCGCTACGCCTACACACATTACGGGCCCACGTATTCTCGTTACATTCGTATCTACTTGTGCAAGTGCACGTCTCACGTGCGACAAATTGACAAGTTTCTTTCACCTGACCAAATACTCTCTCCGATGGACAAAATATCATTCGTTCTCTCCGACTTGGTTTCCGCTTCTTTGTTCAGTTGTGTAGGCCGCAGACTGCAGAAACACATAGACACACGCGTGCCTAGGTGTGTGCGCAACGATCGCGGCACACGCATCGTGACTTCGCATCGAACGGCGAGCTCCCGGCCAGCAGCCAGCCGGAAATCAAGCCATGCTAATAGTGACATTGATAGCACCGGGTCCACGGTGAACGAGACCCGTGCGCGTGTGCGTGTCTGTGCCCGTGCCCGTGCTCGTGTGTAAGTACGCGTTTTGACCGATCCGAGCGTGTGTGTCGCGCGCGAGTCGTGCGCGTTTAGCACAGCGTTCGCGTTTATTTGCCTGAGCTGGGACACAGAGCCTCGGCGAACGCAAATTGGGACTCGCCGGTGCGCACCGGGGCCACCATGTAAGAATCGCCTCTAACGAGTTCATTACGCGCGCCCGGCTCTTTCGCCGGGTTTTTTCCCCTCCCCCTCCCCCTCCCCGTCGATTTATTTCGTCGGTCTCGGGCCACCGGCCGTTTACCTTGCATTAGCGCTATCGAACGCTCCGTCTGCCAGCAATTTGCGCCGGTGTAATTATCGCATTATCGGATGGTGTATCGTGGCAGCGATTCGACTTCCGCGGAGCGAACGGCGTTTGGAAATGCGAGTGACAGAGAGACGGGAGGTTTGGCGAGGAGCGTACGGTTGTCCAAAATTTTGAAATAGAATAGAGCGTTCCGATAGACTGAAAGGAGCGAGAGAAATTGAATTGTTCGCGAAAGTATTCAAACACTGCTTACGAAACATTTCAACATTTTAACATGAACGCTTTGGGGAAAAACCGATTGACACGATTGTATCGGTTTTGGCTAACTTTTCTATATATTTCGCGGAGATCACAAAAGTATTTAAGTCTCAATACTCGTTGTAACGATTACTGCTGCATGAAATAAACATCTTGCAATTGCTGTATATTGACAATTTTAGATCGATACCATATTTCACAAGGAATAATAGCAATCGTGGTAGTCTCGTTACAGTATTCGTGAAATTTCAAAGTATTCTATGTAATAGACGCAAAATGGGTACGTAAAAAATTCTCTTTCTGTTCAAATATTTCCAAGTTAGTGTAAATCAAGTGAGGAAAGAAAAGAAGGAGGATAAGATGAAAAATGTTGGGTATCATTACGTTGGTCGAGTTATTCTTTTGTTAAATAAATATCATTCTACCGTCGTACTTGAATTTCAACCGGCCATTTTAACAATATCTACATCGTTTTTCCATTAGAAGATCTCTTCATTAATCGAGTCGGAAAAAGATGGAAAACCGAATCGATGGAGTATTTTTGCTCAAAGATTAAATTTTAATTAAAACATTGGTTTCACGTAAAGTAACGGAAATAATTCGCTGATATTTATGGCCAGTCGAGTTCCTCTTTCGTTTGCCATACCGTCATCGTTCATGACACAGCGAGAACATTATCATTTAAGCATTTTTAGAAAAATTTCAGAGCTAACATTATCACTGTCTATTCGACGTAACAATTTTAATACTAGTAATATCAAGTGGTATTAATATCAAACAGCGTTCTCGAGTCATAAATGACTATGACAATTATTATTAAGGTATTCGGTTACATTCTCCATGATAGAAATCATCTCTCGCGATGAGATAAAATTAAGTCGCAAATTCTAAAATTGGGTAACACTCGAATCTTGAATTATCGTGATCCGCAGTGGCTCGATGACGCTAGTTAAGTTTTAAAAATCGACGATCGTTCGCCGCGCGGTGCAAGATCGTGCGACGATCTCGTGGATAATAGTTAATTATTGAAATAAGAGGAAAAGTTTGGAGAGACGACGCAGCAACGTCGCGGAAAATATCCCTGCGAGGGGATTAATTTTTACTACGTCGTAAAATTCCCTCGGATGATAAGGGAACGGCAAAAGTATGGTGATTTATGTATGATACTCGCGAACCTGGCTTCCCTAATACTTTTCAAACGAAATTTCCCGAGAAGCACGGGACTTGAGAATTTATAGCCGCCGGCACTCGCAACGTGCAGCGTCGGCGTCAAATTTTTCGAAGTAATCCAGACCGAGCCTCTGGAATGGAAGGATTGAGACGTTATCACGGCGAACGAGAAAAAGAACGTGATAACGACGTTGAGCAAACCCAATCATTCTTCGACTTTACTAAAATTCTACGTATTCTTTATTTATCGCGTTACAAATTTTCAAAATCCAGGCAAAAGTTTCTCAAAACCGATACTTTTTAAACAATTTTCATTATTGAACTTGCGTCTCCAGCTAACGCTGCTGAGGATCGTTACTCTGACAATTGCAAAATATTGCTAGAGAAATTCCAGTTCAATTTCAGTTCTAGCAAGAATTACCCTAAAATCACGAAACCACCTTTATCCGTTTCACGCAACGCCTGTATCGAAGAGAATGTTATCACAGAGTTCGAGATAAATTCCGGGATAAATTCGGGCGAGTGGGAGGTGTTAAGTCGAGGATAAAACCACGAACGTTGGTGAATTTCTAACGAAACAGAGATACAGAGGAGCGTGAGGGGGGAGGGGGAGGGGGAGGGCGAGCGGAGGCGATAGATTAACCCGACGTATAAGCTATCGACGAACGAACGGGCCACGGGAACCATTCGGGAACAGTCGAGTGTAAGTGGACTCGAGGGGGAAAACGCTACGGAACGGGGAATTCGGTCTGGCTCTGCACCTCATAAATTTGAGTTATTCTCTTCGGCCGTCCCCCTTTCCTTTCTCTCTTTCCGTTCTGACTTCGCCTAGGCGCCCTTAAGGATTCTCCAGGAAGTGAGTTATCGCCTCCGGTCCTCCGGCTCTTCCTCCTCCCTTACCGGCCGCGCCGCACCGCCGCGAGACCGTGAACCGGCACCACTGCCGGAGAAAAATATTAGCAATGATACGGCTGATATTTTACTCCGCGGCTTTCCAAGCCAAGACGTCCCCGTATTATCGGCTCATGAACGTCGTTCCCGCGGAAGACGAATATTACACGTGGCCGGCCCGGGTAATAAGGATAAATGAAATTGCCGCGAGATTCCCCGTCTCAATACGTGCGCGGTGGAAAATTCCCAGGAAATTGCGGGACGAAACGACGCCGGTATTCTTGGTACGCTGCTTTCTCTTCGAATCTCGTAATTTGTATCTCTACAATGTTGCTTTTCCTACAAGTGACACTCGAGTAGCTAAAATTGATAAATTTTCTTGTAGTTTTACATTTTCCGACACGTCCGACGATTGAAATCGGACTGAGACGATTTTAGATTTTATCCAAATGTCACTTCGCCCAAAGTATTACGTTGTAAAACGAGAGACAAGATAACTCAAAGCTTGATAATTTCAAGCTTTCCAAGACACATTCTTCGCGAATAAATTCACTCTGGTTGATCTGCATAATATTTCCATGTAATTTCCACCGTGAAATGTGAATTTTTAAAGTCCGCGATGAAACACCGTGTTTCGTCATTTCGCAATTCCCAAACTCCGAGCTTCGTGCTTGAATCAGCAGAAAATACCTCGAATAAATGGGACCTCAAACATTCGTTTAATAATCATTAACAACTTGTCAATAAATTGTTTCCATGACGCACTTCGACAATAATTCACTCTGCTTCGTCTGCGCGATATTTCCACGTAATCTGTACGATAGAGATAAAAACTTCAACGTCCGCGATAAAATATAAGCACTATTTCATAATTGACTATAATCCCGTATTTGAATCAATCGAGAATTCTTCGAATAAATGCTTAATGATCGTGATAAACAATTTATCCTATGGCAAATTATTTCCAAAACAAGTGCGCCTCGTCGATAATTCCGTCCATTTTATCCGAATAACGTTTCTATGCGACGAAATAAGAATTGAAAGACCCTGCGATGAAATATCAAATATCACGTCGCGTTTTGCCGATTCTAAACACAAATTCCCGAATAAACGTTTGTGACAATGATCAACAATTTACGAACGAAACGTTACTCGTTCATCGAAAGCAGGCCAAGCGCGTTCGTCTCGGCGTCGTTATCGCGAAAAACGTCTAAGGAAGATGAATAAGCCAGCCCTTCGCACACATCGGCGGCGCAGTTTTCATTCTGAAATATGTCGCAGCTGTCGCGTGTTCGACGGGCCGGGTGATTCCAAGGGAGGCGCGCATTTAAATATGAAAGAGGGTGCCTCGAAAGTTTAGAATCCATTCTTGGAATCGTGACGCCGCCAACGAAATGTCCCGCAAAATATTGGTTAATGGAAATTGCGCCGGCTACGTTTAAAAATATTTCAGCGATAAAAATCCTCTCGCGTCCGCGTTCCTTCAATTAAAATATCCGGCCACCCCCGTAGAATCTCGAATATTCCAGAACCTCCATATTTTCACCTTCCCGCGACTGCTTGTGTACCTCGGGCTTTGATTTTAAACGAAAACGGGACAATCTCTCGGCAAGTTTCCAAGAATTCCAAAGAGGCAAAAATCCGTAGCAAAAAAGAAAATGAAAAAATGAAAAAAAGGAAAAAAAATGAAAGAAGAAAATCCACGTTGATACTTGCTCGAGTATTTACTGTCTTCCCTTCGTTTTACCATCCCCACGGAGGAAAGCAACGTCTCTCTCGAAAGAGTATACTTTGAAATTGAAAGCGAGTCTAAACACTTTGCAACGAGCCGGGAGAAACATTCTCGCTCGCTTTACCGGATAAAATTGCTATTGACTTTGCGCGAAGGTACGAAGGTTCCCAGGATGCCTGCATTTTGAAAGAGAAGCACAAAAGTAGCTATCTGCTTGAATTTTAACTATCCTCTGCCAGTCGGTTTTCTACGTGTTAAATAATTCACGCGTGACCGAGAACTACGTGCTACTCCGTCTTTAACGTCACTTTCTTAAACGTTGCTTGTCTCTCTCGAACAGACCACCCGATCGCAACATTCAACGCCAGAAGAAAATATCAACGAGTAAAGGCGAATTTTCTAGGCGCTGGAAATCGCGGGCCAAGTCGCCTTCTTCGGACGATGAAGTTTCACGAAGGGAGGCAGGTAGCGAGCCGAACAAACGGCGGAGAAAGTATTACGAGGTTAGAAACGTAAGAAGGCACTCGGCTTCGGGTGAAATCCCTCCGACGCGGGCGTATCCGGCCGTGGCTGTTCGTCGATTGGAAGACAAACAGTCGTCGGCGTCGACGAACGAATGAAGAAAAGGCTTCGCGAGCGGACGAGTCGCGCCGGCCGAAGGCCAGCCACTCGCGCGCGTTCCCAACTTTCGCAATCTTTTTAATTGTATTGCCGGTGAGAGAGAGAGAGAGAGAGAGAGAGAGAGCCGGTGATAGAAAAGTTCCTGGCCGTCCGTTCGGAAGGGATCTCTCTCCGAGGGTATATTTTCCCTCTCTGTTTCTCACCCTCCTTTTTCCCCTCCTTTTCAAACCGTGGGGAGTACACACTTTTCCCCATTCCCAGCGTCGTCCACTTTCAGCCGTTCTCTTCGCTACTTTCTATCCATCTCGCGAAGGATGGAAGAACCATAGATAGAAAGTGTCTCGCTAATTCTCCGAGTACGCGAAGCTACGGAACGACGATTCGATTGGTCGCGACGTTGAGAAACTCGCTGGGGCGGGAAGAGTAGCTGAAGGTTTCCGTGGAAGAGTAGCCGTGCTCCGTGCTTCGTTGTTCTCGTTTCTAGCTTCGCTCCCGGCGCTGGCTCTCCACCGCTTTATGAAGATTTTTATTACCGGATGAGCTTCGTTAACGTCAAGTACGGGTGCGCGGAATGTGTCGCCGCGCTACTTACTCTCTCGTCGTCGCTCGGCACAAGGACGACGCGGATAGGGGAGGTACCGACTGCTGGAGAATCCAATCTCGCGGGACGCAAAGCATCTCGCCGCTGTTTCACGAGTGTCTCGAGGGTAGCGGTCGACGGTGTACGCTCCTTTGTCAAGATGGCCACGAAGACACGGATTCTCATTCGAACGGGGCTTCGTTTCGACCCCCGCCGCTTATCCTCCGCGCTTTCCTAACCGCTTTCTGGTTAACAAGCATCGAAATTGGTTCGGAGATGTTTCTCAGCGACGTCTATTCCGCCCGCGAACTGCTTAACGTTTCAAAGGATTTTTCGTTGCGACGATCTCGCGGTGATTCCCGGTAATTGAACAGCACCGGAGACGTTTCAACGCTGTTATTGTCGACGGAGCCTTGGGAAAGATCTCCCTTTAAATTGGATGTTGATACATTAAATGAATCGCCAGGGTGGAATTCGCTATTCCCGCCGTTGCCGCTGCCGCCGTGAGGAGATCCAAGGAGCATTCGACGAGTGAAATTAAAAAAATTCCCGAAGCGAAATCCTGGTTTCGTTTAAAGTTCTAACGAGCGTGTCGAGGAGCCTTGAGCCTGTCTGAATTCAGGATTTAATTGGTTCGCGAAATTCTGCGAAAGTTCCTCCTCGTCTATCGCCTCCCCGCCCCGCCGCCGTTGCAATGCCGCGATGTAAAAGTCGACCAGCGTTCCCGGAATTTCCTCCGACATTCTTGACGCTCGTCTTGTTCCCGCGTTTCCGTGTACAACCGGGGATATTTCGTTTCGGATGCAATCGTGCGATCACGAAAATTAAAAACGAACCCTCGAGAATTTCGATCTGTTCGATTTCGTACAAGGCGTGAGAATGAATTTCACAAAGTGCTGTTCCGCAAAAATCTAACATACCACGTGATTAACATTGCCGATTATAAGGATCGGTTTATCTTCGTACATTATCCGAGGAGCAAGAATATTCCAATTATAGGTTGGACTTTTAAAAAACACTCAGTTAGAATTTCGGTGCTACAAAAGAACTACAAAAGAACTACGAATCATTTCCTTTAAAGTTTTAACGCGGCGTAAAAATTTTTATTGGCTTCGATACACGTTATTCGAGTTTAGACTTTATTCTATTTTACTCTAATTTCCGTTTCGTGTGTTGCGTCACGAAGGTAAAAATGCGTGAAATCATACGCTGCGTTACAAATCCTGCGCGAAATTTCAAATGACCTCTGATCTCAGTTTTAATTAAGAGTTAACAAAAAGGAAAGTCCGTGGAACGAGGAATGAAAATGTGTGTGTGTGTGTGTACTTTGCGATAACACGATGTAAAAGTGCGATAAAAATCATACGCTAACGCGTTCTGAATAAATACAGGAGGGGCGAGAAAAGAACGAAATCCGGGACTTTTGCAGGGGTTGGAACGCCTTCGGCAATACATCACGTGGCAATTATGGCGTCAGCCCTAGCGACGTTTCGTCCCTTACACGTTCGCTTTTCTGCGACTCGATTCTCCCCCATCAAGCAACCATCACCCCCCTGCTGCCAATTTCGTCGTCCAATTTATCCGCTCGTGAAAATCTCGCGCCGGAGGCTCGATTTCATAGGGAATTCGTCTGCGACGAACGACGCCGATAACGCAAAGCTAACTTATTCTCGATATTTCTTACGTCGATTGCTTCTATAATCGATTACGTCGCCCGAGACACGGGGAGAACTATTCGCCAATTTGAAATTACAAGCATCGCCAGCTGAACTTTCGTCAATTTCACACTTGCAATTTCGAGGCTTGTCTTGTCAAAATCTGCGCCTACGCGTCAGATTCTGAATTTTAAATTCACGTATAAATTGAGCAGAATCGAAATAAAAATCACAATAATTTTCACAATAAAGACTGCAGTTTCTTTTACTTTGCCACGCGAACAATTACAAACAACACGAAATCAGACACCGAAAGGAACGTCAAAATTGATAAAAATCAAATTCTCCGACACAAGTTTCGTCTTGATCTCTCGATTCTTCTCATCCGCAAGATCCCAATGCTGTCTCACGGCCCAGATTTCTCTCGACCTCGTCACCGACAAAAGCCAGAGTTCGAATTAATCAAAAATAATTACCTCCCACCTCTCCTTCGATGGAACGTTTCCATTTGAAGTTCGACAACAAGGCGGGATTCCCGTCGCGAAAGTTTCTCGCGCAGTTCGCGAGCACGCACCACCCTCCGCCGTCCGTGGATAATAAACACGAGCACCGGAACGAATCGACGACGCAACGTCGTCGTTAATTCGGTTTACCCTGTCGCGTTGCGGTGGCGAACGTGCCCCCCCCCCCCGCAGTCTTTCCGAAGCCCCTCAATCTCCAGAAACTTTCGACTGCGAGTTCCGTTTCGGTGGTATCTGCAGAGAGAGAGAGAGAGAGAGGAGAGAAAGAGAGAGAGAGAGAAGGTCGAAGGGATATTCGTGACGATGCTGGCGTTGGAGATAGGAAGGGTGGCTGAGCGAAGGGTCGCGGGCGCGCGAGAGAGGAGGCCGCTATCACCCTTCTGCTGTAGCAGTAACAGCTATCCTAGCAACACCTGTATCTCGTCGACACCTGTAGCGCACCCCGGCAACCAGATCCCTCCCGTCTCTCCCTTTCTGTCTTCCTCCCTCCTCGCCTCGATTACGAGCGATCCTCGCGGAGGACGAGGCAACGGCTTGCCCACGGAGGGGTCGACGCCGAGGAGGGGAGAAAGGCAACGTCGACGAGCGGGCAGAAGAAAAGAGAATATAACAAATTGCGACCACGAGCGGAGAAACAACAGGATAATGGGAGAATCGGAGGATTATACGGTATATAGCGAGGGGGTGGCGCGAAAAGGCCATTCTTACGTCTTCCTTTTTTCGATTCCCGTATTCTTTATAGCCGCGCGTGTATCCAGCTACAACAAACGCCCTCTCCCGCCGAAGCCGCTTTCTCTGCTGAATTTCCTACGAGCATCAGACACAACGGAGAAGCATTTTTCCGTTTTTGTAACATAAAGTATTGGAAATGGGAAATCTTTTCGAGAACCTACGAGAAAAGAAACTGTTCGATTGAGTTGAATCGTATTTTGCAGTTTTCAATGGATAAATACGATTTTTTAAATTGTATCAGTTTTGTTACGTGTGTGATATGTCTTAAATAAGGTTTATGCACGTATGTCAAAAAGGTGTCTGGTGCGAATCATCGTCGAGTAACGAACAAGATAAATGAATCTTCCGTTTAACAACTATTAAAGATGCAACTTACAAAGACATTTTGAGAAAAGCTACGGCTTTATCGATCAACCGAGTATCGCGTGCAACTTGCTGTTTTCCATTTCGACGAACACGCACAAAACATGGCGTAATTTTCGCAAATACGTGGAAGAGACGCAAAGACCGTGACAGAGCCCACCGTCTCAGAATGCGCGCGCGCTCTTCAAGAACTTGCGCCGTCAACAGCGAAATTTTCTGCCCGTTTATTTCGTCAGACGTTTAATTAATTGTTCCTCGCGCAGCATCGAAATCGCGATGCGTTAAAGAGCGCCGGAATGCGCGCCCATCCTCTCGTCACGCGCACGTACTACAGCCACCGCGCCACGATCTTCACCACCTTCGCCGTGTTAATTCAGTCCGAATAATTCCGCGCGATGCTTTCATCCGTCGTTGTTCATTAACTCGCCCGGACGAGGAGAGATACACCGCGTCTAATTGCATTGCAACTCTGATTAACGAGTCCCTTACGCGATCCCTTTTCGCTGCGTCGCGTCCTCGTTGAACGTCATTTACGTTCAGTCGACTTACGGCGGGATTTCCTATGAGCGTCAAACGAAAGCGTGTCAGCGACTGGACGAGGCACGAAATTTCAAGTTTCCCGCGTGAGCTAAATTATACTGAAATTAACAAAATTAATTTTATCAATCGACTGTTGTTAACCATTAACTTTATTTTATTTTAAAATTAACCAAAAATTAAACCTCGAAATTCCCAATTGTCAGTGTCAAGAGACTCGACGCTGCCTGTTTTGAGAAGCGAAAGAAACCTTTCTCTAAAAAAAAAAAATTAATTTTTTTTAGCATGTGAGACTGACTATCTCGCGCGATAAGGGAAACAAACCAGAATATTCCGGAAATAAACGACGGTGGCGGGAGCGGGTCTCGTCACGGCGAAACGAGTGTAAAGTTTAACAGGCGCGAAGGGAAACAGGAAGCTTGAGAAGCAGGATAATCCCGAGGTTCGTCGGTCATAACAGCGCACGTCGAAAACAGGGTAACAAATCATACGGCCGAGTATACCGGTGACCATTGGCCGTGGCGAATAATAGACGGGCACGGCTGATGTCGAGTATCGATACGTCGAACAATCGAAACGAAGCGTGGCACGGACCGTGAAAGCGGACTTGACCATCCCCCCTCCCCCCCTCTGCTCAAAAGAGAACAGACTGGGGGGATTGTGATCTCCCTTCTGTGTCCTCCACCCACGTGGAACGCGATTCGATTACGAAACGATATCCGCGTCCTTTTCTATCGGTTAGTAACTATCCGCTACAGCAGCGTATCTCGCCTTTTTTTTTTTTCTCTCTTCGTTCGCGCTGGATTTTTCCCTGTCCACGTTCACCCCTCTCCGCCCCCGCCCCGCGATCCCGTGCCGTGATATCTTCGAATTAAAATTCACTCTGATCGCTCCGCGATTTACGTTCGGTTGCCTTACGTTTATCTTCCATTTACTCCCACGTTTTCTTCTCTTTCCGTTCCCCCTCGCTTCCTTTGTTCGGAGGATCTCGTTCAATTTTTCCCATTGTCTGGTCGCTGGTTCGCGTCCCCGTAAAAGTGCAGCGTTCTAGAGTATTTGGACGAAGATAGAGGATACTTCTTAAAAAGTTAATTTCCTTTTTAAATTGAAAATTTGTATCTGTGACGAGTGACTGGAATACGCGGGAAGTTGGAGAATATTTTTTAGTGTTAAATCAATTAATTTGGACAGAGGTATACACAGGAGATGTATTTTTATATTTTTATCGAAAGAAAGTCATAAAATACTGCGAATATCGTAGTAAACACACCACGCTTCTGTATGCACTTTCTTATCTCAAGACTCGTGAATGTATAAAAATCCACAATTCACTAACGATAACAATCGATCAAAGTTTATGACGCACTTTGGCGATAAAAATTCTGAAATCGAACGCGTCGTTTCGAAAAGAAAGCGATTATAAATGCAAGCGAATTTATTTACTCGTTATCGCTCCGGTCGTTCGCGTCCTTTAACCGTGAAAATAAAAACGGCGCAGAGACAGCGGCGGAATACAAAGGGTTGGCAATAATTCTAGATTAAACGGTTCTTTCGTCGTTGTTGTTTGAAGTACCGTACTTTCGTTAAGTATTTTACGCGGTATCATCGCCGAAAGAGAGACAAAACGAACGAGACCCGTTCGTTACGACGAAAGGCACACTCTCGCGATTTAAACGTTTTTCGAACAGTCTACTTTGCGTTAGCGGTATGACTAAACGACTTGATCGTTTAACAACTTGCAATCCTCTTAGTTGATATCAAACCATTACTCACGGCAGGGCATCCGCCAAGCTTCCACGAAACAAATAACAAGTGCTTACCTGAAACAAAAAGAAAATAGAAAATGGGTCAGTCACGATGTAATCTGGAATGACGTTCGAAAAAAAAAAAAAGAAAAAAACAGGGCTAGTTAAACAGGTTCGTAATACATCTCGTACGCATATCGTTAATCACTCGAGTCGTTAACACGTAATGGACTTGTGATGACGATCGCAGCGATATTACAAGGCAGCGGAGGGCATTTTTAGAAGCCTTCATTGCTCGTGATTAAGAGCAGTGAGGTTTTAATCAAGGGCTTAATGACGAAACGATTTCTCCTTGAATACCGTGAATTTCTCGAGACTTGGACTATTGCTCAAATGTAATTACACGTTAGGTAAATACGTACGATATTGCGTGTGATTCCATTAAAAAGTTTAAAAAGTGCAAATTCTCTTTAATACGTCAACAGTGTATCAAACATTCGTTCTCGATTTCATGTCTTGATTAATAAAAATTCGCAGTAGAAGATACGTTTTGATTCGTCATCAAAAGTTTGAATTTTCCATCACTCGCGATATTTATAAATATTTTCGCAGTATTATGGATAATCTCCCTCTAACCTTCTTCCTTCGATACACCAACTTTTTCCAGAAAAAGAATTCTCCAAACCCGATAGCCAAATTGCTAAATTACAAATTCATTCCGGTAAACGTTCTCGCGATCAATGACCGAAAAAAAAGAAAAAAAAAACAAAAAAGAGGAGGAGAAACCGGTAAACAACGATCGAACGAGAGGGCGCTCCCACGGTGCACATCAAAATATGCAGATGTTACGCAGCGTTGGCGCAGGTTATGCAGGGAATAACAGGCATAACCTTCGTCGGGCGACGTGGCGCGGAGTCTGGCGGGAGCGATTCCCCGCGAACCGGTTAGGTACGTGTCATTCGTTGCATGATTAATCGTTTAATTAGCGGCAGTGTTATGGCAGCATGGTTCCAGTCGGACCCCATCTCCTTTCCCATTCACCCCTCTGCCTCTTCCCGACCCATCCTACCCCCGGCCAGTTGGCCTGCACTGCAGCGACCGTGTCACCCCCCGAGCATCCCCTTGTCCCACGTCGAATACAGCGAACCCCCCCAGGATCGCCTGGGTTGGCTGGTACGGTTCTGGTCTGGCCTGGCATCGGAGGACCGAGCCAACTATTAATCGTGGCACGGCCGTAGCCTCTTCCGGGCCGGAAGTCGGGCCGAGGTGCATGACTCTCGGGACCTGCCGACGACGACCGACAGTCTCGGAACTTGGAAAGACATCACGCGAAAAACGGGGACAACGAAACGAAAGAGGGCCGGAGACTTTCGCGGTGAGTTGCGGCTGGTTAACGAGTAGACTGCTCCGAGTACTAGGCTCGATTAATTAGGATTTATGGTAATGAGGAGATAAAGGGTTTCGCTCGAGAGATTACCGGAACTGCCTCCGAGGCCGCGTAAATGAGAACGCCAAGATAAACCAATAGCGGCACCTGCAGCCCCACGCCGGCAGGAGATTTATGAACAGGATCGATGACGACGACGACGACGACGACGACCGCGACGCGTTTAAGGGGGTTGACGATGACAATGCGATTTCCACGGAGCGGAAAAGGAATCGAGACGATACGCGCGAACTTCAACTGAGAATTGCGACTTTTGGACGAAATAAAAATAAATTCCGACAGATCCAACAGATTATTTACCTGTTTGAGGAAACATTGACGTTGACGTGCATTTTTTAAGCGACTGGTGTTGTACAAAGATTATCGATAAATTCGATATCTATAATCTAACGCGTCTCATATCGAATCTCATGAAAACGAAATGGTGGTTACTTATAGGTCGGCTGTGACTTTTCTTTGGTCACGTGAAGATGTTAATGTTTGATACAACGGACAAGACACGCTGTAGAGACGATGTAAAGACACGAGAGGCGTGTCCACTCTTGGAAAATGGCAAAGAGGAAGAAAATTCGATTCGGTATGAATCTGTAATAAATCGGGAATCCACGACGACGCAACGTTGCAAGGATTTCCGAGATCCAGAAGGCCTTTTTCAAGTTTTTTTAAGCGACAGTACTTTTCCACGTTGACGATTCAACTAATTTTACGACGAATCCTCGAAACTGTCCTTTCTGTACGATTTTTCTCGACTCAAGTTTAGCTACGAAGTTTAAAGTTCGATAAAGTAAAGTTTCAAGGGTTCCAAGTTATGATTTTTTTGTATATTTTTAAAGACGCTCGAATTTTTATAATTTCGAGAAAAAAGAGGAAACATAGAAAGTAGAAACTTTTTTTCGACTCACAGCCGTCAAAGGAGAAGCTTCGCGCTCCGAGATAAGACCGAATGGATTGTTACATGATTTCCTTTTCACAAAAGTTTCGCTGTAACAGCTTCAAATACCGACAATTTCCTCTCCGGTCCGGTTACTACGCGGCTACGCCGGTAATGTCCGATAGATTAACCATTGTGGACCTTCGTTTGTCCACCCGTTGCGCGCGTTCCAATCGTTCGAAAGTTTTCACAATGGGGAGCCCCGTTCTTAAATTTTCAGCGAAGCTCGCGAAAGCAGCGACAATAGTCGCCAAATGGAGAATAGAGCGGGACCGGAGAGAGGTGCTTGCGTAGATTGTCAGTGAAATCAATTAGAGCGACGCATTCGCGTGATCAAACGAGAGTCGTTGAAAAAGTCCCCCTCCCTCTCGCCGACCCATCCTACCCCGCCCGTTTAACGCTCGTTTTCGAGTATCGAATTACACCAAAGTTGAACTCCCGCGCTGACTACGTATCGATGAAACTAAACGGGCCTCGTTTGCACGATGTCAATAGACAAGCGAACCGGAACGGTAACTAAACGGTTGCAAAAATTTGCGCACCTCTCGTAATCCCGTGGAAAACAGTTTCGTCGACGGGAAAAGTGTAAAAGGAAAAAGGAAAAAGGAAAAAAAAAAAGAAAAAAGAAAATAGGAAAAAGGAAAAAAAAAGAACAGAAACCGAGCGGGAATATTGACGTTGATGTTTTTTCGCCGTTTCTGTTTTACTCGCCCCCGTCCCCTCCATCGAAAATTATCCGCGAGCGCGAGTATATTTGAAACGTTATTAACGAGCAACGAGTAACCGCGAAAGCTTTCGATTCGATGCTCGACGTACTCGCACGCTCGTAATTCATTTTGGCAATTAGTTGGCTAATTTTAAATAATACGGGCATAATGGGTGATACGTTAACGCGTTGATTGCCGCGTGAAATCTACACCTTTCCCCGACCCGGCTGCCGGACGGAATCGTATAATTTTTACGAAATATCACGTTACGAGAGGGAAGTGCGACGAGAGAAGCGCGCTTTTCATTTTACGATATTATCACGGTTGTTTGTTTCATTCGAAATTCTTTTCACCGCGTAACGCTCCTTTCACTCCGGTCGTTTGGAAATGTTCGCAGAAACGGAGATGCCGGCGCGACAATCGACCGGCGTTAAACTGTTTCTACAACCGGAACCGCCGGTTTATTTACAGGGGGAAAAGTTTGATCGTAGTTATCTGGGCCAATTAAAAATCTGGCAACCAACGATTGTTAGAAACAAGTTGCCACGAAATAATACACCGGCGAATAAGCAAACTTTGAGTGAAATTTGTAGATTCGAAATGCAACTTTCGGGTTGCGCACGACGTACGTGCGACGTGTGTATATCTGCGAATAACGATTGAGTCGTTTTAAAGAATATTCGGTGAATTTGAACTGAAGAACTCGCGCGCGGAATGCCGTCGCTGCGGATGCTGCGGATTATGCGTATTCGTCGGAATTTTAGCTCTCGGCGCTCCTCGAATTACACGAACGCATTTAACGACTACCCTTTGTTCTATTATTGGTTTCGGGTTTGTCAACTATCGCGCGATCGAACCTCATCGACATACCTTCCGCTTGATTTCGAGGCTTCGTTCAGAATTCCGCATTTCAATCGTATCGCGAACCGCTAAACCAGCTTTGAACCTTTTCAAAATGCTCGAATTTCAAGCAGCTTCAAACAATCGAAAGCAAATAAACACACAGCGACTGACGGAAGAAAGTTTGAGTTATAATTAGATAAGAGCAACGAACAGGCGCAACGATTGTCACTTAGGTTGATAAAGAAAGAAAACGTAAAATATATCACGTGTATAATAATTAAGTATTATAAATTCAAGTATAAATTCTAATCTTTCCTTTATCCGTCACTGTACGTTCGAGTATAAACTCTAATCTCTCTTTTATCCGTCGCCGCATTTTCTGAACAAAACCCCCGATAATTAATTTTCTTTTCATTTTTATCCATCGCGTGTCCCCCCTCCGTTTAAATCTTTCGCCGTGCACACCACTGTTCCAACAAACTGGAACGTCAGCTGCGTTTGCTCCGTTAATTTTGCGCCCGGGGAAAATCTTATCGAACGGTGCGGCTGCGGCTCGCTCGCCGATTCTGTTTATTAATGGACATTTCGTTAACTGTTATACCTGTCGTACAAGCCGGCGAGCGTGCCGTTTCGGCTTCCAATAATCGTCGACGCTTTAATTAATATGTATAAATCCGGAGAGCGCGGTCGAACAGCTTTAGTCGAGCATCGATTTTTATCGACACGCCGATACGTGCGGCGGTACGAGGGCGTAGCGTTCGATTGCGTTCGAGCCGTTCCATCAATAACCGAGAGGGTTAAATCGGCGTCGCTGTGTGTAGATTCCACGCGCGCGCAAAAAGAAAGGGAAGAAATTACAAAAAAAAAAAAAGGAAAAAAGGAAAAAAGGAAAAAAGGAAAAAAGGAAAAAAGGGAGCACAGTTGGAAAGAAAAATGCGAAGTCGACGACGGCGCAAAAGGACGCGAGACGCCGTGGAATTTTTGTAATTAATATTTCTCCGCGTCGCGTTATGAAAAACAAACAACGTCGAGACAAGGAAAAAATGCGACCGGCACGGCAACGGTGGGTGGGTGACAGTTCGCGACGAAATTTGACTGTTTGCGCCGGCGGGAATTGGGTGTTTTTATGTTACGTCGATAAAAGTGAACGAGCGCAGCCCGCCGGAATTATTTGATAAACGAAAAACAGGCGGACACGCGGCGCCCGTGTCTGTAAATTTGAAATTTAAAATTCAAAGTTCCGCGGATTCGAAATTTGTCAAATTAATTCCGAAATTTAAAGTTCCGCGGTGGAAACGGTTTTCGAAATTGAAGCGTGCAACGTTGTTACAGCTACGTGTGTGCCTGTCGTGCGCGGATAGTGCACGTTGCCGGGAGTATACATACTTACGCCGTACAATTTTACGTCGCTAATTCGCCGTTAATAGACTGCGGATTTTTATGGAAATTTGTATTTTCGGAAACGCGATTAAAGAACCACGGTGGGAAATTGTTTCGCGTGTCAAATATTGTAAAAAAGCACTCTGCCATCCGCGTTTTGCTTCGTATTGCGAAAATCCACGGATTTTCATGCATACGTGAAAAGATACCCAAACTATATCTGTTACGATAAATTTCTTAAAGTTCTTTCATCGTTTTCGCGAATTGAAATTATCACGAATTCGCGTGAAAATTTGCACGTTGAAATTTGCTACAGACGCGTGAAAAATTCTTTTAAATGTGTCGGAACTTGCAGTAACGGATCAAAGGAGATATAATAAACACTCTACGAGTTGATATAATAAACACTTTTGCGTCGATTAACCAACGATTTTCAAATACGTTCGTAGCTCGGGAAGAATACGAAGGAAAGAAACTGTCCGATGAGGACGCGAATCGATCGGTCGAAATGGGGAGCGCTTGGGAAATGCGTGGGCCATTTTTCTGTCACCGGCCCACCGATAATAACGAGAACAGAGGACGAGCACAATGGCCATTACGATCACCGAACTCATTGTACGCCACCGGTATTCCACCTTCGTGAAATCGCCCCATTTTTATCGTTGCCCGGTTGCGCGCTCGCTATCCTCTTTAACTCTCTGTCCCTTCACATAATCTCTCTGCTTCTTTTTCTCCTGTGAAAACGCTGACCATTCGCGCAACCTTCATTTTCCAATAGACTCGTACTCGAGCCGAATAATTCTCAAGGGAAGAGGCGTTTGAGAAATTTCTGAACGTGCGCTTCTCATTAGCCTGACATTTCCCAACACACATGTAAAAAATACAGAGATTTGCGTCACGTTGCGTTCAGAAACTTGTCGAATATCAATCTGTTTTCTAGCTTTGGTACAGTCCAATCTCTACACGGCGCCTTATTAAAATAAAATTTCTACAGAAACTTGGAACGTTCGTTTAATAATAAAAATCCGCGCCCCGAAGGAACCAAGCACAGATTAATCAACGAACGGGAGTCTCAGCTGGAAATTTGAAAATTCACGCGCGGGATGGAAATTTAAATTTTCAAGTAGAAGCGCCGCGTGCCAGATTGCTCGGACTTTCAGAAATGAGACGCCGTACACGCGCCGCGCCGCGCACAATACGGGAAGCTCGACACACCTGGCAAAGTCAAATCGAAACTCGACTTAGCCAGCGCCGGCCTCGCGCTAAAATTACCAGCGATCGATTCGATTGAACGTTAAATTTAATCGCGAGCCGACTACTCGCGGCATACTTTCACGGAAACCTAGAAATTCCCATCGACCGGAAGCTCTACAACCTAAATTCCGTGCCTCCCGCGCGCGATAAACACGCTCCCCGTTGTTCCACGCTGGAATGCGTGCGCCAGCGTGAAACAATCGCGAAGTCTACCCGGCGGACACGAGAGAGAGAGAGAGGGGGGGGGGGGGGAGGAAACCAGCGAGTCACAAGGAAAAACGAGGAAGTCGTAGTCGGGCTCTCTGCGACCCAAGGGACGCCTCTGCCGATAAAATCAACGGACACGGTCGCTCTCTCTCTCTCTCTCTCTCTCTCTCTCTCTCTCTCTGTGTATTGAAACGGGACGAAAAAAGCCTTACACGGTCGTGTGGCTCGTGGCGCGAGGCGCCGTTTTATTTGCACGTGCATGAATATGCACCTGGCCGCGTTACCTCCAATTTATGTCAGCGGTACAAGCCGAACTAATTTCGGTAACAACCGCACCGGGTCAGATCGAATGAGCACCGGTCCCCCCCTCCCCCTCCCCCTGGGGAGATCGTCGACGCTGTCCTGTGCCGCTTGCAACCGGAAACGTTGCCAACGCGACCCACACCCCTGCTTCCGCTGTCCGTTTTTACCGCTCGTTTTCTCTCTATTCTTCCACCTCGTCGCTCTACCCCTCACCCTTTCACCTCTCCTCTGTCCTCCTTCTTTCACCCCCTCCCACTGTGTTTCTTCTCTCCTCTTTTATCGCGGTATATCGCGTCGTTGCATATTGTCGGCGAATCGAGGCAACGCGGGACGATACGGAACACTGTCCAATTTTCATATTTTATATGGACGGAGCAAGAAACCGCGGGACAACTTTGACCATCGCCGCGAGCAAAAAGTACGGTTGGCCGTTGGCACGATGGATTGACTTCGGCTTTGACGGACAGGGGCAGGGGTTGAAAAAGTTTGTCGGTTCATCCGCGTTCAGCGAGACTGACGTTTCCGCTGCGAGGCGCGGATATTAAAAAAGCGCAATTACCGCGAGGAATTACACGCGACCGCGCGAGAAAACTTGCCGGTTTCTGTTGTTATTACTTGACGAGCTCGATCGTACGTATCGATCCCCGATTTCGCCGGCTATCTGTGTACCTCGTTAACTCATTCTTTCGGTCGATTTTCAAGCACGATGTTGGGATCGAGTTGTCGGCTCAAAACAATGTGTCAGAACAATTCTTTTTTATCAGCCCGTGTCGATAATGGATCTACAAAAGGGAATACGCGGAATACTTTTCACTCGGGTTTCGCAACTTTACGAAAACTTGAAAACGATGTCACGATAAATTGCGATTCAGCCGAGTCACAGTCGGGCCTCCTTTATTTAAACTAAATTTCACTGGATGTCCAGTTCGCTAAATACTCGTTGAATCCACTTACTTGAAAGCGAATTATCGCACAAACGAGAAACCACCGGTAAAAGAGAATCAGCGGACTCCAATTGCACAAACTGTTTGTCCCGCAATAAGTTCACGAAAACGGACTTGCGCCGTTACACGCGGAGGGGCGTTTATTTAAACAAAGCATGAAGCAATTCCCCTTTATGTTTTATAAATTCTTAATACGAAAATCCTCTCGGCCCCGTACCATAAAAGTTACTCCAGGCACCGGGTACGATCGTTCGAAACAGTTGAACAAACCTCGTAGCCATTAGCATTTTAACTAAGCGACCAAGCACCTCCAGCGTTGTTCATAAAAACAATCTTATCGCGGGCCATTTGCGAGGCTGCGCGCAGTATCTAACGCGGTGCAACGCGCGCCTCGTTCCCTCTTTCTCTCTCCCTCTCCCTCTCTCTCTCTCTCTCTCTCTCTCTCTCTCTCTCTCTGTTTCCCGGCGAGTTTTGCCGGTACCTTCCCTAAAACTTTAATATCGAGCCGGTTGAAATCTTTCGTTTACACACCGGCCGAAATCCGGCCGTCTATTTCACCTCGACTTATTATTACTCCCCGTTAAGACGGCCGTTTTCTTCGGCAGCGACCAGCGTAATTGAACCATCTGCAAGGTGGGACCCCGCAAGAACGTCCATAGAGTCTGCTTGCTCGTAATTACGGCAAGTCTGTTCGGCAAGCTATTTCGATAAGCTATTTCAAAATCGCCCGGTTAAGGCGATCCAATTTTAAGTTGCCGCGGAATGTGAAATGCAGCAGCTGGCGCGAGAAACGCGCACTCAGCGCGAGCCAAGTGCCACCGCCGCTGAGTCTCTCTCTCTCTCTCTCTCTGCCGCCGCGGCGGTACTTCGAAACTTGATAAACTCGCGGGTCTCGATTATTGCGGCCATGTTTCCGATGAAGATCGATGCGCGAACCCCGACCGAAATGCCGTTCCGTTCCACGGATCCGCGGGATTAACCGGCGTTTCCTTCGTTAAAGTCAAACAATAGACTTCACCCTGTCCGTCCGCCGCGAGACCAACACCACCATGGATAGTCTTTGTCCGAGATCGCGTTCGAAACACGTTCATTCGTAAACGACGACGAATTCTGGCGGATTATTCGCGCGAGTAATTGAAAGACGATAGAGAAAACTGCACGACCTGTACCCCAGTACGATTCGTCTCACTGACTAGGAAATGAAGACAACTTTTTTGCCATAAAATCTTATTGATATGCAAACATTTGAATCGGTAGAAAACAAATTACAGTGGCGATCGCTCAGTACCAGACAACGCCACTCCTACTCGAGGTCTACTCCACGCCCCTCACGAATCACGTGACCCAAATCAACCAATCGCTAATTTTCGCTGCATCAGCGTTGCACTAGAGGCCCGATTTCCTGAATTACCCCCGCTAAAATCACAAGTAGCTTGAAAATTTTGTATCTTTGGTATCTCGGAGGCTGAACAGAGGTTCTGCTTATTCCGTTAATTTCGGCGACGAGTATATTCGAATTTTCCAAGTTTCAAGTTGCAAGTAATAAACAGAACTATTCTTTCTCCAATTATTTTGACTCGTCTTTTTCTTTCGCCTTGATCGCGACTAGAGGAACTTAATTTTGGCAATTCTTCTAATTTTCCCCAATTTTGTTCAGCTATATATGTCCAGATTATAAACTGACAATTTTTGCAAATAACCTGTTGGACGTTAAATCATACCGAGTTATTTGAAAAATCATACGTGTTTCACTTCTTTATTCGACTGTGAATTATTGATTGTGGAATTCACGCGTAAATCCATACATTTATTTTATGTTTTGTTATAAAAAGTACTGATCTTGTTATCGTGCACGTTTCATTTCGAAATAAAATTCTTCGAAATAAACCCAAAATCTACAAAGACTTTTAATATTTTCTAAGCCACGGATATTAAGAACATTCTACTAATACCAACTCGTTTCTTTTCAGGCCACGACAGTGATTCAGTAATTACTTTATCCGGCGCAGCGAGCTCGGAAGAATTTTGATTAATTTTACAGAGACAGCTCGCCCGCGTAATTACACTGTTTTCTAGATGCAATTATTGGATATTTTCGTTCGCAAGTGCACGCTTATGCAACAATGATATCGACCTCATGGGAGGTGCATACTGCTTGAAATTTAATTACAACGCTCCGCGGAGCCCCGGCGAGTTATTGTAGTGAAAAAAAACCCTTAATAAAAACGCATGAATGTATGAGAGCTTTTACTACGACGCTAATGTGAAAGTGGTGAAGGAGGAGAGAGAAAGAGAGAGAGATTCAGTCGCAAAAAGATGGAGAAACCCGGGTGCTATTCGTTTCTCCCGTTTCAGTTTGCGTTCAAAGCGAAAACGTTAAAAACGAATCGCGGGTAAATTCTCCGTTTCAATTCAAAAGAACTATATTAATATGTATGAACGTTTTTTTCTTCTTTTTCCGGTTTTTTTCTTCTTTCATTCTGAATGATAAATTCGCGAGAGATTCCATCGCAGGATTGCCAACGAATATTTCCCAAAGGTTAATTTAATTACAGTTAAAAGAAAATTCTCGAGAAACAAAACTGTTTCTTAACACGTGGATAATCGCCTAATTTTCGTCCACGAGCGTGTTTCTTTCTTGCGTAATGGACCCTCGCGGTTGTAGGATTAGGAATACGGATCGATCCGACAACGTTATTCTTGATAAAGTTTCATACGCAGGAATAAGCGGTTTAAAGTTCCACGGACGAAGGGCTCGCGATAACAAGGAGTAATTTCATTCGCGTGTAGCAACTCGAAAAATTTAACGTATCGATTGCCCGGAGAAATAAATTAATTGCAAGCACTTGGCCCCTTCTCTCCCTCTCGCTCGCTCTCGCAACGCGACGTAGAAATTGCTGCTTCATGGATTTAATGAAAAAAACGACCAAAAAACGCAGGGCGAAAATGACGATAATAAAAGTAACTTCGTTAAAACTAATTTAACTAGAAAGTTTCGAATAGTACCGAGTCTTTCCGTTATTTTTTCTCCCGCTTCCTCCCTCTTTTTTTCTTCCCCCTTTTCTCTCTCTCTTTTTTTTCGGAAAAATTCGCCGTTAAGAGCCAACTTTATAGGGGAAAAAATGTGGTTCGGACTCCAGTTTTAATTTCCCGGAGCTCTCCTTTACTTTGTGAACCAATAAAGCTAAAGTTATAGATTAATAATGAAGAAACTTCGTCGTTCGCGTCCGTTGTCTTCCTCTGCCTCTCCTCTTTCTTCTTCTTCCAGTTCTTACTCCCTTTCTTTTTATTCTTTTACCACCACCACTACTACTACTACTTCTTCTTCTTCTTCTTCTGTACAATCTAACATTGTCAATTATCGGGCAAGAATGAATTACCGTTATTTTTCACCCGTCTCCCACTCCCTATAAAACTTCTCCGCGTGACTTTAACGAGCAAATCTTCACCTAACGAGTCCCTCAAGATTGAACGAAGAACGAAATCTTCCCTCCAAACCGAATTGGACGGAAATAGTCTGTGAAGAGCTTAAAAAAATCTTCCATTACACTCCCATTGCTTTATTTAAATCGAAACCTCCGTCGTATAGACGTTTAATTCCCAAGAGTGTTCTCGTCGTAGCTTCAATTAGATTCAAGTTGCTTTATACAGTATAAATTATAATCCTGCACCGTACATGACAAATATTATTCGTAGGACTTGTCACGTTAAACACAGGGATTAAAATCAAATACTTTGAGATAATCGCCTACAGACTCGATCGATTAAGAACGCCCCCTTTAATGTCTACGATGATTATGAGAATTTTAATTGAATCGAAACAAGTTTCAATTCCACGTCCCTCTGAAAGTTAGAACTTTTTGCGAAACAAACGTTGCAGAGTTATAACTTCTATAAATCTATAAATTGATTAAAGACAGTGCCGCGTGGGTAACAAAAATAAAATTAGCTCCGAATCCCGTTCCTTTCATTTCCTCCGAGTGACATTTGCCTTGATCTTTGAATTTTACGAAAAAATGTATAAAATCCACGATCTACTGTTCAACGAAGAAAACTTCTTTCTCAGCCAGCCAACGTTTGGCCGGAGCTAACGTGCACGCGTGAAGCGAGCTCGCGGAGAGAGATATTTTTACTCGGCGCAAGATATCGTTGACGGCGTTTCGCAGGTTGGCTCGTTAAGTAAGCGACCTTCGAGGGGGCGGCACGTGGGACGGTACTCGATGGGTATCACGAAGCCACAAAGTATCCTAAAATATCGCGGCCGTCGGAAGGGGGAGGGTGTGGGTGAGGAGGGGTGGGTCGTAGCAGGGGCTGAGAATTAATAGCCAACGACACAAATTGAACGGGGGGCCTGCAGCGTCGCGAAACGACTACGTGATTACGGGTTAATCAGAATTAATTAAGTGCCATGGCATGCGCGTCACTACTTCGTTACTGTGACGCGTCAAGTGGCGCGCCCCGCGCAACCAACCCTCCCACCAGCGGCTTAGTATGTGATCCTAATGAATGATATGCGCGTGCATGCTTCCGTTGCCCGAGCTTCCGAGGGTTTAACCTCGTGAGTAAGTCTTTCGCTCTCTTTTCCAAGGGAGAGACTGGCAGGGAGGGTGGAATAAATGAGCCAGAAGGGACGACCGAGGGAACCGCCGAGGGAACCGGGCGATTTCCTAGCATTCGACAGCACTTCGTCGCGATTAATGAGGTCGACCTCCATGCGTGCTTCTGTCGACATGTTTTTTCTTTTCTTTCTTCTTTCTCTTTTTTTTAGAAACGTCACGTCGATAGCGAGAATCTTCCGCCGACGAGGAGATTATCACGTTGATTTTCTTCATTTTCGGACCTTTATTAAGTTGTTGCGTGCTGGAAATGTAGGTATGTGAGTAATGACGTTGGTAGATCATATGTTGTATCGATATTGACATTGTTGATTGTTTAATCTTCGCGTTGCTTGTCATTGTTGGCTGGAAGTAAGCAACGAAGCAGGCAGATCGATGCGTTTCGTTCAGTCCTTCATAAAAATTCTTAATTTCAAGTACCGTGTTCTTCCGGATTCCATTATTATTCTCTTCCATCACGACGGAACGAGTTCCAATTCGCGACCCAGTCTTATAATTTCAATCTTACTCTTCAAAAGTCATCAAATCTATCCGGGAAACAGAAATTACGCGCGTCCAATTTCCATTCGAGGAAACAGCGTTGTCCCGGGCCAATTTTTGATTTTCTCTTACTTATTCCTCTTGCTTGTTTGTATCAAGTAGAACACAAAGAGACAGAGAGAGAGAGAGAGAGAGAGACGAAGAAGGAGATAGTAATTTGCAGTATTTATCGTCGTCGAAACGCGGCAGCCGGCGGCGGCGAAACGAAACATCGTATTAAAACAGATAGGCGAATTTCGAGCCGCTTAGAAGCTGCACCGTGGAAATTCCCATCGTCGGCTAGGGGGGTGACTAGGGGTGACTAGGACGAAATTCCCAGATATTACAGTCCGCGAAACAAGACGCGGCTCACAAAGTGCTTTGCGACGCATTCTTAACAGATGATCCACCACAATTCTCGCGGCGAACGTTCCGGGGCTTATAAAGTTGCCTCGTCGTTTCTCTCTCTCTCTCTCGGCATGACCCGCATTTCCATGCCGCTCCGTCTAGTACACGTACATATCTACGTGCATGCACGCTCACGCTGCGGGCATAATTCCTTTTCAGAGGTCGCTTTTTGTCCCGGTTCTTGCGTTATGGATGTTAATCGCGCTGCTACCTGTAATCAACGCAATGGGGAAACAGTCGGCGATGCGATTTATCCGGCTGATTAGACCTCCTCGTTCCTCCTCGCTGCCGTTCAATTTCCTCGATTATTTTGCTTCTCTGGTATGCTCGTTCGGAGAAGAGGAATGTCGAGTACGATGAAAATGCGGATGTTTTTTTTTTCTTCTTTTTTTTTTAGCATGTCACAGCGAAATAGCTCTGCAGCTATGGTTCTTTGAATTTACGTAGTATTTTAATGAATGGTTGCTCGTTGAACGGAATGCTCGTTGAATTGCTCGTTAAATTATTACATGATCCAACTGTATGTGACAATTTGCAAGGTAATAGTACTAGATTATATTGCTATTGACTTTACGCGTTCGTGCAAACTCTTGAAATTCACTCAGACACAAAAGTATGTTTTTAGCCGCGTAATTCCAAGTCTATCGTCCTCGTCAATTTATTTCATTTCGTTTCACTTTACTTACGTATTTAATTCAAACTACTTTAATATCTAGAATTTTATATAATGTAACTTACAGTTTTATATCTTGGAAAATTTTCAATTATGACTTATGATTATACACCGGCCTCTGTGCCTGCTATCGCCTAGTTGGCGAGAAACGGTGTTGATCGCCAGTACCTGCGCGCGCGGCACTATCTGTGCCCGCTTTTACTTATTTATTTAATTATTACAAAAAGGAGAAATGAAGAAATATCGAACAAAAGGCTGCTCTGATGAGCACTTATTGTCCCCGTGGGAAACACGACTCGAAAATAAAGGTATATAAAGTATGTTACTCGTTGCGAACTCTTACTTGAACTCAATTTTTTCAACAGTTAAAAGTCCATCGATACCATTGAAGATTGCGGGAGAGTATTCAAGCTCCGCGATTTAGATGTTCGAATCTGGAACGTGACATTCAAACTTTCGAATTTAAGATCGGAGATATTACGTATAGAGCTGCTTTGAATGTCGCGTCTATCGAGAAATTAAACTTTCGCGCAATTGAAACGTCTATCGAGTCCTTGGGCGGAGGCTGCTTTCAAAAATTTACAAGACTGAAATCTCGATTGCTCGCGATTAAGTTTTCCACGCAAGCGGGAAGAAATGTCGTTACCGGCGTGTCGTGTTTCGATGGCAGGTTGCGGTTGCCGAACGCGGTATAAACAGGAACAAGTAACGAGCACTCGTTCGCCGGGAACTCTTCATTAGACGACTCCAAAATTGACTTCGCCGTTTCCACTTGAGAAACTGCTCCAGCACTAATAGAACGGCGCGCGTGTATATCGCCGCGTACACCTCTAGAAGCCGGGATTTCAACGAACACCGGGATTATGGGATTCGAATCGAGTCCTCCGGGGTCAAGAGTCTCCTCGTGCTCGAAACTACGCTCCGTTTCCGGCCGGGCCGGTCGAGGAAGCGAGGCGAACGCTCGCTCAGCCGTGATTACAATAAAGCGACGTCGAGGAGGGTGACCGCCGCGATCGGTTACTCTCCGCGATTCTGAAAGATGGCCTCGAGTCGTGGCGTGTGTCTTTGAAACTATCTCTGCGCAAGTGTGAACTCTGCAGAAAAATACGTCACCTTGCTAATTTATTTTATTGAAGAGTGACAGGAATTCAAAAATTTTACGGAGACGTTTGAATAACGCAGCTTCCAGACTTTCGGCCGATATATAATATACTCCATGACGCCCATAAAACGTTTCATTGGAGTCTGACCATGTCCGGTTGACACTACTTATTAAACTTCCTCATCGTCAATCGCATTAAATTAGAAAGTTACAGCGACAACACTAAATGACCGGTTATAGATAACGTGTGATTAAAGTAATCCAGGAAACGAGTTCCACTCGTACTGTTGCGATACAGGTGTGCCAGCAACACGATGATGGTTCACCCGATCGAAGAAGAAACTTATATAAATACGAATTTACGCACAGAAGGAAATTATACGAATTCGCGAAACCGGTTTTACGTATAGAAACAGCCAGACCAGTCTTACATTTTCCTCGTCGTCATTTGAATAAAAATACGAGATACGTTACGGTCCTCGGACAGAAATCGATTTTCCTTCTTTTCCATAAAATATTCCGGCTCCGGCGGCGGGAATAAAAAAGAAGAAAGAAAAAAAAAAGAGAAAAAAGAAGAGAAAAACCAGGAGAAAAGGCGCAAAATAAGAAACCTCCGAGCTAGGTATCCCCGTTGCCGCAAAGATCCACTCGCTGTAAGCGTGCCACTACAATTATACGAAGCTTCTGGCTTCCGTGTGGATAGCTCTTCTGCGGTGCTTCTTCTTGGTTGACCCGGCAACAACAGCAACAACATCGCCAGCAAAGTCAACGACGGCGCGCACTTGGAGGAACGGCTTGTTAGCCCGCGAGATCCGCGTATTTCCGGACGTCTTATTTAATTAGACACCTTTCAAAGGCATTGTTAGGCATCGTCGAGGCGGCTCCGCTACGGTACTCGTCCACGCCGCGCCGCATCCCCGAACGCGGCCTGTACGTGTTCAAGTTGGCCACTGGCCAATGAGCGTCTCCGGATTACGCTTCTGTTTAACATTCCCTCTCCCTTCTTCTCGTCTCGTCTGTTTTTTTTTTCTTTCTTCTCTTCTTTTTTCCTTTTTTTTAGCTTAGATCTGTCTGCGATCGAGCACGGTGAAAATTGTGGAACTTTTACCAACTCAAATTTCTTTCAGAAACGGAACGACACCGATCGTTTGAGTTTTTAGAAGATAAATCTACTCGACAGATTTCGATGTTCTTCGTGTATTTTTTAGGATAGTCACGCTTTACAGGACTTGCAGAGAACTTGATGCGACAACAGAAACGATGGAAATTGTTATAATTAGGCCGCGTGCCTGGCGAGCGTCGAAATCAACGAAATAAACACATCGAGGTCGAAATGCCATACGTGAAGAATCCAATCGATGGATTAAATTCCATTTGAACGGCTACGCGCGTACGCGTGTAACATTGATGTTGCTCCTCTCTCGTTGGAGAGGCGCGCTCTTACGTCGAGAGAAAATTGCGAACATTCTCCCCGAGGGGTGAACTCGATACGCGTGTCGTGACGTTTTTACCGTTCATCCCCCGTCGCGGGGGATCGCACGCGTCCCGTCGTTTGCCCCGCTTTTCAGACGTTGCGACACACGGGGCACGCAATCACGCGATTCCCTTGTCCGTCGGAAGCGAAATCACGATCGCGTGAAAGGAAAGCTCGGATACCCGGCCAACGAGAAAATGGTTTGAGCGTGTCATCGTCGCGTGTCGCCGTGTGGCGAAATTAACGATATTATCGACGCGGAGGCGAGAAAGAAGCGCACGTTTAGATACAGCCGCGATAACATACCTCCGGCAAATTTTCCATTCGGCGATAACACGACGGAAAATTTCAACGCGTTAACAGCCGCTGATAATAACGTTATCGCGTTGAAGTGCAAAGATGATGGCTAAATTACGACTAAGCAGATCGATTGAGAAGCTTTCTAGATGATAAGCCTGGAAGCCTCTAGCTTTTTAAATGGAAAAAGAATAAAGTTATTCACAAGTTGATATAGTTGTCTCTCGATTCGAGTGTAATTGATATTAACGCTTTGGCGATGGGATGTTTGAAACGATTGGGCGTAAGAAATGTGTATTTGATTCTATTCTTATGAATAATTGTACAATTTTATTAGTTATTATCACTGAAAGTGATTTCA
>KQ435794.1:7277962-7302571 GCA_001276565.1 Melipona quadrifasciata | reverse complement strand
TTTCCCCCCCCCCCCCCCCCGGTGATTGTCGATCCAAGTTGTTTTTCGTCTAAGTAACAATTTCATCGATTCGGCATCGAGTTCATCGGAGTTAAGAGACTGGAGGACTCGACTTGTCGGAACAGTATGCTCCAAGGATCGGTCCCCGTTGGAAACGAAGCTCGAAAAAGGACGAAAGTTGGGGGGTTTGTGCGAATCGAGATCTGTAAATTTATTCGTTCTGACATCGTGAATTATGCATGAAATAATACGCGACTGATGCGTGTTCGATCAGTCGAATTTAGGTTTTTCGACAAGCCGACGGAGTGTTTTCTAGACTGGAATGACGGAAACGCGAGCTGGAGTCGGAGTTGCGTGTAATTTCATCGAAAAGAAACTGGCAAAATCGTTCGAATTTGCTGTAAATCGAGTACTACGAGTGCTACTATCGATTAAAAAGGATCTCTGCGCCAACTCCTCTTCCGGTAGAATCTTTTCACACACGGTGACGATGACAGGCCGACGAGAAAGGACGAAGATCAGCGTGCACAAAGACGTACACGAGAGCAGGGAGTCAAATAATAATAACCGACGCCGAATTGGAAGGCAGGCTAACGAACTAGTGCGTTCGTTTTGAAATCGGCCGGTGCCGCTCGGTGCCTCTTAATAAGGTCTCGTTAATGACGGGACAAAAGGGCCAAAGAAGCGGAATGGAAAGGACAAAAGAAAATTCAGGCGAGTCACGATCGAACGCATGCGGCAGCCTAGTTATTCTTTGAAAAACAATAGATATACGATGCCTGGCTTGCGCCAGGGCTTGATCGATCGATCGCAAACACGACCCAGTGGGTTAGGCAGCCATTGTAAAGGCAGAGGGAGTTTCGCAAACGCGTGAATAATGGACACCCGTTTGATAAGAGAAGCGCTCGCGTGAGCCTGCTCGATTCGTTGAAGAGAAGGACGGACAGAAAGACAAAGAGAGATACCGAGGGGAACCCTGTAGCAGAGTATGTGTGTCGGTGTGTCGGTGTGTCGGTGTGTCGGTGTGTCGGTGTGTCGGTGTGTCGGTGTGTCGGTGTGTCGGTGTGTGTGTCCGCGCGAGAGAACGAGAGGCAAAGAGAGACGGCGAAGGACGGTGGAAAGAAAAAAGGGAGAAGCGGAGAGAAGAAAGGAAAGAAGCAGAGGAGCCGAATTATTTATCGACGAAAAGGTCGAAGCGAAATAAACGTTGGGGATAGAGACACCGATTTCCACACGGCTTATCCCATCGCGCGCTATAAACGCGCCGGTGCAATCCTTCGATCCATGAATCTCCTATTATCTCGTCCTCCAGCGACGACGACTTCTTTCCGAGGCATTACCGCCGCTTCGACGTAAGTACTTTCCATCCGGTTGAAACTGATCGGAAACTCTCTTTAAAAGATTGAAATTCAACATTGTCGGTAATGGCGCGGCCGCGCCACGCGGTCGTATCATCCACTGGTTCGTAAAAGTCTGGCCTTTTGAAATATGAATCTAGAAGATAGAGTAATCCCGTTATCTCGAGCGACAAGAGCAGCTCGACGCGAGGACGCCTGCATCCATTTTCCGAATGCAACAGCGCCGTGACCTTTCGAACGGAGTTCGACTATAAATGAACTCCGGTGGACCAGTGACCTCCGGTTACCTGACCTGAAAACGTCTTGTCGTCAAGCATCTCCGGCCACGTATCGACTCGATTCGGCGTGAGAGAAGCCGCGGAATGATTTATGAAATACCCGGAGTATCGTGGTCGAATAATATGGAACACGACCGTGTTGTGAATTATTTTATTCATCGGAGAATTTATAGGACGCGAACATTCGCGTTTCGATGGTCGTTTCTTGCGCCACGAAAACCGCAAATTCTCTGGAAAGCAACGTCGATTCCCATTAAACGACTAACGACCAACCGCCCGGTCGAGTTGCGCGCCGCAAGTACGCGCTCCGTCCCCCCGGCCGAAGAAGAAACGTAGCGACGACTCACGGAGAAGGAAACGCAGGGACGAAACAATCTTAAAGCGAACGTATTTCAGCTGGAAACTGCTCTTCTTCCCTCAACAGGTCCTTCATCTGTCAAGGGAACAACTTTCTACTTTTCCCCGTACGCGCTCTCGTCTCCCTGTTCTCTAACATCCCCCTCTTCACTACTTTATACAGTTTTCATGGTTCCTACGTGGTTGTGCATTCCGTTCCGTGCCTCGCCAGCGCCGAATACACAGATCGCAGCTACGGCCAAAGCCAGCCGTTTCCGGCAGAAAACCGAGCAAAAGTGAGAATATAAGGCGTTGCCTCGTGACTGCTGCCGCTCCACGCTGCCGTGGCTAAAAGATTTTCCGAAATTTCCCGGGGGTCCTCTGTCTCTCTCTCTCTCTCTCTGTTTCTCTCTTCGTTTCTGTCTCTTTTACCTCTCTGTCCCACCACGTTCGTTCGTTCGTTCGTTCGTTCGTTCGTTCGTTCTCTCGCAGCGTTCCGGCTTTTCCGCTAATATTTCATCGTAGCCGCACCGGCGTGGCAGCGGCGGCCATCTTGCTTCCGGGGCCGGGTGCGCCGGAAGCGGCCGGATGTGCCGCGACAAAGCGCCGTTGCGGAAAAATCACGGGACTATGAAGCGTGGATAAACAGAGAAGGAATAATCTGTGTTCTCGCCGTCGCCGCCGCCGCTGCCGCCGCCCCAACGCCCGTCGATGAAAAACATTGGCGCGAAACTATATTTATGCAGCCTCTGTCGGGATTTCGGGCGTGCACCCAGCAAACCTGACAGAGTAACTGTTCCACGTGTATATGTTGCACGGGTTCCGCGATTCTACGGATCGGAACGCGGATTGAGAAACGCGGAACGTTTCGCGGCAGAGACGTTTTATATTGCTGGCCGGATCGCCGGGTGTTATTGATACGCGACGATTATATCACCGCGTCGTTTTCCAACGGCTCTATATATATATATATATATACATTTTTTTTTTATTTTTTTTTTGGTCCTCTTCCTCCTCGCGTTGCAGCGATTTTTGAAAGGGGATTCGATCCGGTGAGCGATTAGTTTTACCATCGACGTTATTGCCGTATGACGCCAGGTTTTGACGTTTTTTGTTTTTTTTTTTTTGTTTTTCTTTCTTTCTCTTCCTCCTTTCTTTTTCCGCTTTTATCGAGAGAACCAATTGGAAAGTGTGACTCGTAGGACTCTTACCCAGAGGGATTGTAACATTTTCACCGGGCCACAGAGATGTTATTCGACGTTGCGTGCGTTACACAGAATCAATAACCCGTTAAATAATTCATCGTGTATAATTCAGTATCGTACCGCGAAAGCGTTAACGAGTGACGCGCGTGGCATTGTCTGACGTTAATAGGTACGCGATAGATGCTTTTATTTGTTACATCGCGTTACTGCAACCGTGTTCTGCTTTCGATTTGTCACTGTCCGCGATGCACGAATTCGTCCCAGACTCTCAACAACAAAAATATTTTCAAACTCTCGCGTTTCGAGTTACCCGCGCCGTAGAACTCGCGCAACGAAACGGACGATACACGTTTTAAATTCCGCGAGACGAAACTCGGCACGTTTGTCATACTCCGTCCGACGTTCCGCGAAAGTAATTTCATTAATATCGCGCTCGATTCAGCGAATAAGTCGTCTCTTAACCATCGGGCAGAGTTTCGCTTCGCCCGGGAGAGAAAGAGGACTCCGCGGGACTAAACCGGAAAGCTATTACTTAATGGCCGTCTCCGCTTTAATTTGTCAAGGTTTCACCGGCTTTTTCGTCGGGATTCAAAGTTTCTGGGTCAACGGTGGCGGCGAAGAAAAGAGACACGATACCCGAGACCAGGCGGGGGTGGGCTGGGGAAGAGAGGAGAGGAAAAAATAATAAAAGACTTAAGGTAATACTGCAGCCAACTCCCGGTGTAATTTGCAGTATTCCTGGCTCGCGTTAATCACGCTAGATTTAGCGGCCGGCAAAAACGTTTCGCGCGCACTTATCGCCCTCGCCCCTCCCCGTTTCTTATCACTCTCGCATCGATGCACCCATCGTTAGGCGAGTGCAATTTTTCGCGGATTTATCGTTACCCCTTTCCCCTGTTGCCTTGAGCCACCGCGTGGCTTTGGCGCGCGCAATTTATTTCGCCGCGGAGAGTTCGTTACGTTTTCATTTTATTCGAAAAGACAAACGCGTCAGGACAACGCGAACGCATCATTATTTTCCACCCGGAAGAACGAGGACGCCACGCCGCGCCGCGCCGCGCCGCGTCGCGTCGCGTCGCGTCGCGAGAGAGGAAAAAGACCGAGAACGGAGGAGAGACAAAAGAGCGGGAGGAAGAGCGATGAAAAAGGGGACGCGAGAAACGCGTGCACGCCGTTCCTCGATAATAGCGGATTTTATTGCATTATTCCGCATTTTCCGACAAACAAAGGGGCTAGTCAAATTTGTTCGGGCGGACGTGTATCGGTTCAGTTTGCCCGCTCTGTCGTACATATCCTGCTTATCATCGCCGGTTTTCCGAGCGGTTTTCAATAGCGATAAATTGTTCCACGGCCTGGCCGGTGTTTTCCTCCAATCAAGACAGTTATTAAATTGTTACGTGTAATCGCTGCCAGCCGCTATCGCGTCCGACGTATGCTCGATCGCGACAGACGAGCACAAATGAAAAGTCAGCGTCGTAACGGTGTCGCTGATTTTTCCAAACGTTCAATCCTCCGACAGTGTATCGTTGGATCGTCTACGACTACGAAAATTCCTACATTTCCCATCTTAACGAGTTAAGAGTTAACAGAGAGATTGACGATAAAAAGTCAAATCAAACCGAGAATTGCGAGAGATTAAGTAACGCGGACTTAAAATCGTTAAACCGTGCCCCGGTCGAAATAGCAGTTAGGGGTCGAGCTATAACCGTGATAAATTATTTTACAAAGATCCCGCTTCTACCAGTTTAACACCCAGTTTCAAGCAGTTTCTTCTTAGCAACTAAGTACTTCGATCGTTATGGCTTTAGCGTCTCGAAAGAATTCAGGTTTCGTTAAATCACCGCTCGAAGCACTTTCTCCTAGCAGCCGTTGTAAGAACTTGGTGAAACTTTCTATCTCCGTTTCTTTACAAGCGGGGCAAAGGTATCAGAGGGTTGGTTGGTTGGTTCGTTCGTTCTACGCCTCGTTGGCGACGACAAAGTTATCGAATCGTTCCGAAAAACAATTTCATACCCCTCCCCCTTTCGTCTGATAAGCGGCGAACGGAGCGGCGGTTCGAGACGGAGTGCGAACAACGGGATGAAAAATACAGAATTACGCGATCGAGTTGTTTACAGCGTAAACTCCTCGCGATAATGTAATCTCGTTCGCGTAAATACGCATCCAGCGCAGTTATCACGCCTGAGAACTGGAACATTTGAGGCGTCTGATGAGCGCGAGGCAAACTGCTTTGTTTGCAGGCGGAAACTCACCCCGCCGGCAACTAATCTTAAGAAGATTCAGCTGCGGGTTAGACTTATTCAAAGGACGCCAGCATGAACAGATGTTCCGTCTTTTCGCGTGAAATCACGCCGGATACGCACGCCCGTGTAAATATCACGGGAATTAACCTTCAATTAGCGAAATCTCACCGGTGTGTCCGGAATCATTCCTGCGTTTCGACATTGATCCACGCTCCGCGGCGACGTTTCGTCGACGTGACGTCGCGCTCTCCCGAATTCTAGCGATAAACGCGACGAGTCGTTTCTCGCAACTTTCGCTAGTCAAGGGCTGAGTCAAAAACTTACAAAGTGCGACTTCAGTTTCGTTTTGCGAAGAAACGAAAGAAATCAATGACTACGAATCTATCCAGAAGAAATACTGATAACGATAGAACGAGACATCGCAGGGGCCGTGAAAAGTGTTTTATTGTCCGCATTAGAGTGTCTCTCCAATAGGTTCTTCGTTTCGCGAATATCCAATTTTTGCAGTCATGAATAATTGAAAATTTAGTACAGATGGGCTAAACTAATTGACAATGCAATAACGTGCAAATGCTTCTTACAGCCCGCGATCGTAAAAATAAATCAAAGTCGAATCCGATAAATGCAAATGCACCTCGGAGTGAACTAAAAAGACGATGATCGGCCGAAACCTTCGAAGCAATCTGAAAAGGAAACAACGTCCAAGGGCTTCGCATCGATCGTTCGAAAACGCAATTATCAATACAATTTCTCTTTCGGGGAGAGACAGTAACGGCATGAAAGGGAGCCAAGAAACGAAAGGAGGGGCAAAGAGACGAAAGAGTTTCCAATTGAAACGCGAGACGTTGTTCCAAGAAGGTCGCGGGCAAACTCGCGACAGACAGAGTAATCAAACTCGTTTCGCGACGTAAAATCGAGTAACATAAGGGTTGCTGGCACCGCTTCAGGAAAATCAAAATTTCGTCATCCGGTTGTAATTCGAGGGGCGCGACCCCATCTCCACGCTCAACCGCCCCTCCCCCGCCCTTCTCCCTTCCGCTAGCCCCTGACGAATATATACCAGAGCCAGACTATTAGATTTTAACCTCATCTTCGGCGGTGACTTCGATTTCGCCCAACGAGCATTACGCTCACAACGTCATATCCCCCGGAGAAAACGATTTTTCGGCGAGGTAGGCTCGCAACTAAATCGAGCGTGAGCATTGCCAGAAGAAAATTTCTTCCTTTTTTGCGCGTCGCTGCAGCCTGCCGAGCGTGGGATCGACCGACTCCGAATACCACCGGATCTCTGCCGAGACCATGGCCACTAGCGAAATTTCATGCTCTGTCGTTTAGTCGTCCCTGATCGAGGATAGAATTAAATTTTCCGGGTTATTGGCATTAAGATGGCAATTTCTGACGAATTTCGAAGGGACTGCCTTTCGAAGGGAAAAGAAATTCGTCAAAGTTAAGTATCTCACCACCACTCGGCGGAATATTCTTACGCGTAAATTGCTTTGTCCTTTCGAGAAGTAAAACCTCGGTGGAAAATTCTTTTACACGATACGTCAAACGTTGCAGAAAGTGCCGCTTTGTATAATTTATGATACCATGTACATTCCCCGTTCTATTTTTGCGCAAACTGGCAAAAATCCGCGATCCGTTCGCAGTAAAGGTCAATAAGTAGTTCGAAAACTATCACCTAGAGACAATTCTCTTGCGAGGAAACAACCTTTCGAAAGTTGTTTCACTCCCAAAATATATAATATCGCGCGACACCACGAACGTTCCACGTGCAAAAATAACTATCCCGCGTTGGTTTTCGCGTTCGGCCACTTGTGACCGGTTCACAGTTCGAAGACAGTTATCCCGCGGATGATAGAGAGATCTCTTCCTGCTGGTAGCTTTATCCCGGGGACACAATTTTCCCTGTCGTGAAACCATAAACATCCCCCAGCCCACGGGGCATACCTTAGCCGGCCCCGGCTCACTCCATAATCTGGCCGCCACTCTGGACGCTGCTCCCACGCCGTTTCTAGCGCCATTTAGATAAACTCGTAATCTAGACGCCGTTTCCTACGGTGAAATATTCCCCCGAGGGTGTTGCGAGCCAACCGAGTCCCGGATCCCTGCGAATCTATAGCGGCCGCGCCACCCAACTCGAGGGTGCGAACCCTTTTACGCCGAGAATTTAAAATCGATCTCCCGGCTCGATGAAAACGAGCCACGGAAATATTGGCCCGTGGCAAGCAATTGGATCGAGCGGAGCAGACGCACAAACGCAATGGGAAATGCATTTTCGCGTGCACGTGTATGTGCATGCAGGTCATTGTAAAGGCGAATTTTAGTTATTGGATGCGAGGCTGCTTTCTAACGAATTTGAAGATGGAAAAATCGTCGGACAGTGATGATTAGTAACTACATTACGTTTTCCCCTTCAATTGTAATATATTGGGTGGTCCGGAAAGTTCGTGCCGATTTAATATTCAATAAATGTATACTAAAATTTAAATCTTCTGCGTTTCAATTTTCCTTCAACCCAATGCTAGAATTATTTAGAACGAGAACATGTTCGAGACAAATACTAACGTGAAAATTTACTTCCAACCACACGGAAAGGGAAAAGTGTGTCGTACGTTGCGTGTGCAAATGTAAAACTATTCACCGTCCGATGTTAAGATATAACAAAAATTCTACCGCGAAAATAAAAATTGCGTTGGAATCACAAAACGACGACATAAAAATTTCCAACGATAGCAACGTATTACACAGTGTTGGGGAAAGTTGGAATAGTTTTCGGAATTCAATGTAAAAATCGATGGTATCAACGCTGTAATGCATCGCTTTGGGTAACGCAGGTGATACAAACGTGAACGAATGCTCGAGCCGACTGAGTAATATACGACACCGCCCGGTTTTCATCGGCGATATAAAGAAACGGAATTCAACATTCGCGAAACGCAAAGGTTTCGCGCGCGCCGCCAGGAGATCTCGAACGACGATGGATCGCGAGCGAGGCGATGCATCAAGCACGCCCGGGGTTTAATTCAAGCCTTGGAAAATATATTTCACGACGTAATGTGATTCACGGCAAGTGTAAATCTGTCGGTCGAGGCGGAGAAACGCGTAGCCTTAATGTCGACATGTTTCATTTGTTGCTCGACATCGAGACGCGCGCGCGCGCGCGCACGTTTCCTTCGGCGAATAAATCGCAACGAAAGAAGAAATTCCACGGGGAAGCCGTGGCGCACGCCTGCCTCGAATCGTTTCCACTGTTTCCAATCTATCCTCCCTTTATCATCTCGTTCGCGTTTCTCTTTTATTTCTCTTTCCGTTCTTTTTCCTTTCTTTCTTTCTTCTTTTTTTTTTTTTATATAATCTTTCGAGTTATATCGAAACGCCGACGGGAGGGAGAAATTTCATTTCGGAGGTGGAAAAAACATGAAAGACAGATGAGTCGAAGAATATGACTGCGTCGCGGACATCCCATTTGAAATACAAATGGACGATGGCAACGCGGAAAGAGAAAACACGACGAGATACACCTTCGCCGACTTTGTCGTTGCTGCGAATTATTTGCATAAACAAATTTCGACGGAAGCGAATTCAACGCGCCGCGAGTGTTTCGCAGTTCCAACTATGCAGAGCAGACTCGTTCAACAGAGCAGCCCCCCCGAACCCGCCGCGCCGACCCCCTATCCGCCTACGTCATCCTCCGCGTCGTCTCCCGGCACATAATGATTTCTGGCTTGTTACGTCAACTTATGCGCGATATTTTGAACAAACATGGCCATTTTATTTGCGCGACTGTGTACAGACTAGGCGCTGAAATTGTTGCGAGTAATAAAGAAAAAATCGTCGTGTATCGCGGAATACGTTTACGCGACCAAAAAGAGTGATAAATTCTCGGCAAACTCGCGATAATTTGAAATTTGTTCGACAATCTTAACATTTCGCGCAGGGAACACCTGATAGATCGTTCGAACCGTCAAACGAACGCGACTGGGCCACTGGAAACCGAAACGATTTGGAATAAAATTGCTGAAATTTCAGAATTTTTCGTTTTAATTGAATTTTATCGCGGAGAGTATAAAATAAAATTAAACACTCCGATCTATGACCCAACGATACTATTTGATGATTAAATATCCTCGCGCCTATCGGGAGCGAACGTCAAATTCAACCTGAATCCGCGATCGGCGGATTGAAATTTGTTCGATGATTTTTACACGTTTCGCGGGCGAGAAGAGGGGAGGGGGGGGAGAAACGCTCGCAACATCGATTCGCATTATACACGAGGATTGATCGCGAGCATTGAAATTTTTTCGACACGGTGTCCAGACATTAGGAGAGGGACGAAGCTCATTGGACGATTTCATCAAATCATCGTCACGTACAGCGGCGAAACGAGCCGCACGATCGACGGGGAATTATTCTATCGAATTATCACAGTCGAGGAAGCACTATCTTGTACCGTAAAATTGCTCGTTTAGTATCGAGACTTCGGTTTAATCGGCCGGGGATTCCATGGTTCTATCTCTTTTTTGAGGGAGACGCGGAACGGTGGGGGGAGGGGGAGGAGGAAAAAGCGTCGTCGAAGCGGTCAAACGCAACGAGCGTCCGGAGCAGACGGTCGAATGGGCAATCAACGATCGAATGCCTCATGCGGACGGGCCATTATTCGCGTCCAATCGGCATTGCAACATGAAACACCGACAATTGCCCGATAAAATCATTATACGCCTCATTACTTGTCAGTTGCAAACGCTCGTTGTCTGCCTTTTAATTTACAGCCGGCCTCGCTCATTGTAATTTCAACGCCGGCCCCGTTGTAATTAGTCCCCTCCTTGTCCGTGGGCGTTGCATCTCCTTAACAATTTTCAACCGGCGGCAAAATAATTCGATCGGCTGTTCCTTGCCGCCTGTTCGCTCCCGTAAGAAGATTAAACCTGTCTGGCTAGCGCCGGCCGTAACTACTTCGCTCGAGTGTAGCTACTGGCAAGCTACTGGATGATTTGATTTTTCACGTCGAATCGAAGTTGAATCGATAAAAACAGGGAACATCGCTGCGTTTTCAAAAGAAAATGCATTCACTAGACGTTCTAATCTTCGAATGACATCGTTTCAATTTCAAAATTAACTTAACTTCACAGTGGTATTTTGTAATTTTTAGCTGACACTCTGCGAGACAAATTCATCAACACTTGCCGAAAAGGATTTAGAATTTCAATCGATTTACATCGACGCAAATTTAAAAATTAAAGTATAAAAACTGCGAATCTCCCGACAAATACCTTCGGCGTCGGCAGCAAGTGCCGAATTGAAAACAAATAGCCGACGAAAAATATTAGCAGACCGCGCGTGCTGCTCTACAAACAAATTACACAGGCAGATAAATTCTTCGTGAACGGCGCGTATTCGCGGGTAAGTAAATGCAACGATCGCCGCGGTTCGTTCCCGTTCGTTACGATATGTATTTATTTGTTCGTCGGTTGATCGCGATAAATCAACGTACTCGTCGCGGGAATTTCATCCGGCGTGCCGTGCGAAACGAGCCGTCGATAAACGGGGAGATTCCAGGACGTGCGTTCGAGTCGATCCGCGTTGCACATTTCGATCGAAGAATCCCCCGTTTCAGCTCGGAGGGAGGACGAGGGAGGTTCGACACGAGCGAGCGCGTGCTGGTCGAACGTTTTCGTGAAAGGGGAATGTGTGCGCGCGCACGCGCGCGCGCGAGGGAAACGCTCGCGTCCCCGATGTGTCTCTTAACCACGTAACTCGTAAACCGCAAGACACAATGCGTTCATTAATCGCATTAATGGATTCCATGCCCGGCACGTAATGTCGTCATTGAAATGCCGCGCGATCAACGAGCATCCGCATTTCCCCATTGTAGTTTCCGATTTGCACGCGACGACGGCAACGCTGAAAGCCAAACGGGAGCCAGCAGCCGCCGCCGCCGCCGCCGCAGCAGCAGCAGCAGCAGCAACAGCAGCGCGGAATAAAACAACGCTTGATGACCGTCGAGACGATGGCTCGAGGTGTTTCGGCCGCCGATAAAGCGCCGGTTAATTGCCGAATGAAATTAAACAGCAGTTAAACCCTCGAGTCTTGAGTAATTATAAGAAGTTATAAGATGCCTCCTGTAGTCTGACTCTCCATCGGAGCCTCACCTCTTCGGTTGGAGCCGCCTCTCTCCGTTCTCTGTCTATAACGCTCACGGCCTTACCACCTTCATCAACTAAGCCCCCGTACTGCCCCATCTCTCTCTCTCTCTCTCTCTCTCTCTCTCTCTCTTCTTACCTTCTCCCCCTTTTAAAGGCACTATCCCTAGGGGCCGTTAACTGCAATCAAAGTTAACCCAGAGTTATAGGGGAAAACTGCAGAGCGGCAGTTAATGTTTAACGGCACTGTTAAATGCAGTCTCTCTCTCTCTCTCTCTCTCTCTTCTCTCTTTCACCAAAGTTCTCTTCTCTGGCTCCTTCTTACTCGTTTCTTCGTGTCCGTTAGCCTCTTCCACCTTCGTGATCTTTCCGTTCCTTCCACTGCTCCGAGAGAGCCCAACCGTTTCGGCCATTTCCGGCTATGGCAGGTTCACCGAGGTCTAGAATCGACTTTAGCGCCCACGGACCTGGCATCCTGTCCCTGGCTAAGTGAACGGCCATTTGGAAGATTGCAGAGCCCTTACTTTGGCTGACCTACTTCGTGATCCGATTCTATTTGACACAATGCCCCGGCGATTTGGACCGTGCTCCAGGTGAACGAGCCCCCGCACTGCCTTCGCCGATTAACTTGTTCCCGAAGCCACGTGGCGCTATCGAAAGCGCCGTCCTGAGTCGAATCTACCACCGCGTACCAAAACGATTACGCATCGGTTACGAATGGCGAATCCACGGCGAGAAGCGACAGAGTCGACAAAGAACGAAAATTTTGGGGAAATTACCTTTTCATGGATGGTATTCTCTCTTTTTTTTCTTTTTCCTACCTTTTTTTCACGGTGACTAGCAGTTGTCGGTGGTCACGCGTCATATCGGTTGATAGATGGCGCATATTTTATACGAGCTCCTCTACGTGTACATCCTAGGTTCACGCTTTTTTCTTGCAGATACAGCGGTTGATGAATTGATCGCTCGCGAATTGGGTCCAACGAAATTTATGGAAGGTTGCGCGGATTTATTGCCAGGAATAGTCGACCAAGGTATAAACATGGTTTATAACCTTGATACTCTTTTCCCGCGAAGGTTGTAAAAAGAGAAATCCACTGATATACGATCATCGGAGGATCACCAAACTGTAAAACAGCGAGAAATTCCGATACCTCCGTGTCCTTAGTTTGTGAGGATCAAATTTAACCGAATTCCGCCCCTCTTTTTTTTTTTTTTTTTTTGTTCCAAAACAAATCTCGAAAATTTGACCAACGATGCGTTATAAAACAGCGCGTTATAAAATTCCGACAGCTTTGTTTCTACGTTATGAAAATCAAATTCTGCCAAAATTTCCTCGAAATAAACTTTCAACTAACAAACAATCATCGGGTCAGTAAACAAATTGCGAAACAGCGAAAAATCTTTCTACGTTTATCTCGAACCATTTGAGGCTCAAATTTCATTTAATCAAACTCCGTCGTCTCGTTTTCTGCGAAAAAAATTTGGCGAACGCGAAAAGAGAATCTGATACGCAATCGTCGGGTCAAACATAACGAAAAATTCCGATACTCTCGTCTCTAGTTTGCGAAAATCAAATTTCGTTAAACCAAATACCACCGCCTTCTCTTCCTTTTTTTTTTTTGCCTCTATTTTTTTCTGCGCAACGCAAACTTCGAAGATCCGACCAAGGCAAACGGGGAAACAACGCGGAATTCCACGGACTTGATCTCCCACACCTTCGTAGTTTCGCAATAAGCGCACCTACGTTGTTACCAACAGTCGTAACATCGCGCGCTACACTCCAATAACACTCGATTTCCGAGGGTTTAAACTTCTTGACCTTTGCTTAACATTCTCTTGCACTTTGAAATTTCGCATCAGACGGGGCGGACGCTGTACAAAGCATCGTCTTATAACCTCCGGAAACCTACACCGCTTACGCTAGCGCCGATCCAATATCAAGACACCCGGAGCAGGATATTCAAAGAGACCCGAGGAAATGATTGTCCGGGATAATTGCGAGGTAACTAGCAAAACATTTCTCGCTATTATACTCCCGTCGTAGGAGGGGAACTCCCCGGGGATGGTTGGCGACTTTTCTCGCGCGAAACGCGAGCCGGGAATGCTAGAGCTGGGTAACGATATTTACGGCCGGTTCTCGAATATGCAGCGGCCTGGCGACGATTTCGCGATGCAAAATTAACGAGGGAATAAAAGACGAGAGCGGGGAGAGACGGAGAGAGGACTGCCGCTGGGTTTAAAACGGCGCGAGTTTCTGCAGCGAAACGACACTTCCGCGTGAAATTGCCTGCGCACCCTGAAACGATCCTGCGAATACCGGAGCGCGATAAAGCGCTCCCCGTGAAATGCAAATGGCCATCGTTTACGCCTTACTCGACCCCGTAGGTAGGTTGAAATTAGTATCGCGTACAGATCAGTTTCGAACAGATTCCTTGGATTCATTTAAGGTTGGATTAAGCGACTGCGAGAAGTGAATTCGAGCCGAGAGACGAGGAACGTTTTACAAGCCTGGATTCGTATCCGGAGGAATAAGCGAGATGAAACTTTGTTTGCGAGGTATGTAACAAATATGCATGTTTCTACGCGAATGTATGCATTTTGCTCTTTAGACGTTTCGTTCCTCGCGATCCGTTGTTATCTGAACTGTAAAATGAATATTGGGAAATAAGAACATAACGTTACGCACGCTATAAATTAATCTTACGTTTGTTCAAAATTTATTCTTATAATTTCGCGTTGCATCTCAATAATTATATCTTTGGCTTTGATGGCCAGCTTATCAGTTATTTTTAGAAAACCTTTTTCCATATCAAATTTATATCGTAAAATTCACCCTAAATGACACATTTGCATTATTTTAATATTCCGAATAAATTCCGCGTCGAGAAAAGAATGGAAACAAGTCAACAACTGATCAGTCTATCGTTCGAACCAACAGGACAAAGTGAAAAAGGCAGTAAATGTCGTTTGACAAACGAAGAGCGCATAAACGATGTTCAACCGTCAGAGACAATTCTAGACGCAGGAAAAAAGCTGTAAAGTAACTGTTGTGTACGTACGTAGAAAATGGCGATTAATTAAATTCATGCCGAGTAAAGGATAAAACGTGTCCTTGGTGATATTACCGTCAACGCGGCGCAATTATGAATCGCCGTAACAGATAATTACGGTAATACGTGATTACGAATTAGCGGTAACGCAACGCGAATTTATGTAATTATTACAGTAATGAATCTGCTGGCCAACATGACTAATGCAACGGATTTCCCGCAGAGGACATGACAAATACGTAAATCTGTATCACGATAATTACTGTAATCAAGCAACCCTGGACAACCCTCCCCCCCCCCCTGCTGTATTGACGGCGGCACGGCGTGGAAAGACCGCGAGAAGTCGCGCCCAAAATTTCATCCGCGGCGAAACACGTGCGGCTACGTATCGTACACGCTGCCCGGCTTGTTAAATTTCACGCAATAAAGTACTACGAATTAGAGGGACCGTCCGGTATTTGCTCTTTGCACGCGAGATTAACAAAAAGGGATTTTGACGGGTTGAATTTCATTCCCTTGCCGGTCTACGACCAACTAAATTTCCCACTAAAATTCCTCCGATACCCCGCCATTTTCCATTTTCTGTTTATCCTTTTGCCTGTTAATCCGTGCGTTGGAATAATTCGAATTTTTTTCCAAGGTACTGACTCCGATTATTTTTAAAATTGTCAGCTTCATAAAGCCAACTTGCTCTTCCTTTTTATTGTTTTATTTTCTTTTTTTTTTTTTTTTTAGGAAAAAATTCTTTCGTCGTTATTTTAAAGTTTAAACGGTTGGATCGTGGATGGTATAACAGCGCAGGCTAGATTATCCAATTATATTTTATTCCCGGGCACATCAAAGACTATCGATGGCTTTTATCGCACGAAATATAGAACGCAAAATAAAATTCAATTAATAGATTGAAAGATTTGAAAGCGCGTTCATTTCCCAGCGAAGATGAAGTCCCTTTATCCAGATCGCGCATTTCATTTTTCAGAGTCACGAATTTCCGCAGTCGCGCGGAAAAATACCACGACGCGAAATCGGACTCGATTAATTAACGTGTAAATGCTATAATAAATGCAAAGAAGAGAGACAAGTTGGAACGACGAGCGGAATTGTACTGGCAAAAGTTGAAACCAATTTGAAAATGTACGTAGAGATTGTGAGATTTATTTATTACAAACGCACGTTTGGTAAAAAATTGACACGAACACGGACTAGGTACATTCGTACTGAATGTTTTTTCTATACTTTTATGTACATTTTTAGATTTGCTCCAAGTATAATTGACTGACGAGTTACATTAAGGTATCGATAAAATTTCGGAATATTTTACGTAATCCACACAATGCCCATGCATTGAGAGTTCCTATAAATATTCAAATACTTTCGCAGACGTCCGTACAAAGCAGCGTGAGACACTTTCGCAAAAGTGGGGAATAGTCAATTTGCAGACTCGGCTGTCGTAGATATCGGTATGACAATCAACTGATTTTCACGCGCGAACTGTCGCCGACCTCCTCGGTCCACCCTTTATCCGCGTTTCCCGCGGGGGAAACCACTCTTCTGCCGTGAATTTCTTCGCTTCCCCCATCGCGCGCGCACTTCTGCCACTTGCCCTCGCCGGTTTTTCCCTCTTGCCACCGCCGTCGCGTCTCCGGCAAGGCGCGATGCTTTTTTCTCCTTTTTTCCGTTTCTTTTTTCTTTTCCTTCAGTTGCCGGGGTGCTTCAGCCACGGCGCAACGCAGTCTGTTGGTGATTAGTGTGCTCATTACGCCCGACGCTAATGATGCTTGCATCGCCAGACAAAAGCTGCGACAACCGAGCGTACGAGTTGCGAGCCGCCGCGACGTCTCTCTCCTTCTTTCTCTTCTTTCCTCGTCTGTTCTCCCTTTCCCTCAAGCGTCCCTCAAGCCCTTTTTGTCCAAGAAACGCGCGGCCTCGACGCACGGATCGAACCTTTCGGCGTTAACGCGACCTTTCTGTTGCCTTCGAGTTTTCGGTTTTTACGTACGTTTCGTCGTACGTGTCTCCTTTCAGTCTCTACGTGCATTTCAACGGCAACAGAAATTCGAAATTCGCAGTTGCACGTGACCTGGCTGCATTTCATAACGAAGAACGCAGTGTAACGTAATATATCATTAATGTGCAAAAGAGATGAAAAGAAATGAAGAAATTCCATTATCAACGCAGCTCTGGCGAATATTTGCAAAGACGTGTTTAACGATCGTCAACTTTATTTTAATTTTTCAATGCTCTCGCATCTCTGCGGAGGAGCTTTCGTAAAACAGGGAGAAAAGTCGTACGATTGACGCGCAAATATTCAGCGAACTCGTTTCACAATCTGCGAACTTTTCAAAATCGCGAATGCCAAACAGCCAGCGCGAGGATTCGCCACGTTCGCTTCGATTGCGATGACGCGCAGGAACGAATCCCCGAGACGTCAAACGCGACGCCCACGCTACGCGCGCGTGGGCGGAGAGGATCGTACTTGACCCAACGTTCAGATTTTTTTGGCAAACTTTCAACCCGAACTTTCGAACATCCGGATCACGATGGCGAGGGAATTGAATGAAAGAGAGAGAGAGAGAGAGAGAGAGAGTTTCGAAAAATCGGAAAGCGCCTCGCAGCAAAAGTTCAAAGGGTTTCCCATCGCGATCCGGCGCGACGGAAGAAAGCCGCGGCGGTCGATGAAAGAAGTAAATTAAACGCGGCGAGCGTTCTCGCGTGAAACCGGTATTTTAACAAACGAGTAAACGGCGAGGTTAATTGCGTTTCGCGGGCGAGACGAATTCGCGGGCCCGATCTCGAATTGCGAAAAGCTACGAAATAATGCTCGGAAGGAAAGCGAACGGGTGAATGACGAGCGCGCGTTGAAAAGTAACAGAGCGGGAAAGGGGGGTGGGGACTGTGGAGTTCGAGGAAATTAATAGAACAGTCGGTTCGATTATACGAACTAATTAGAGAGGATATGAATGAGAGACGAGGAACAAAACGACCGGCGCTTTCGAGCATGACACATTTTCATTTTGAACAGGCAACATTTTAATTGCAACGCTCCGGAGCGCAATTAGGATAATGTTTTTAATTTTTCGGCTGGAAATTTTCTTGCCACGCGCGCCGCCGCCGCTGCGCTCGCGGCCGTAAGCATTTTTAATGAAAAGACTCTTTTGACAATAGGATTTTAATCGTTATCGAATACGTTACCGCCTGGCTTTGTGTTAATTTCTAAATTATTCTTTCATAGAAATTCCATTCCCCTACCGTTCGCCCGCCCTTGGAAATTGCAGTCAACGTGACAATTATACGACGATTTCACGTCGCACAATTACGAAATTGTCGCGAAATATTTTTCCCTCCCGGCACGGAGGATAGTCGGTTGAAAAAAAAGAGAGAGGCGAGGAAAGAGAAAAAAGAAAAATGTTCAAACGCGATATTAAATCGCGTATCCAACGTACTGTGAAATTAAAATTTCTCTTTCCGAGAAAGCCGATAGTCGAATAATGAAATAAATTCCTTTCGAATAAATATTTAATCGCAGCAATTATTTCCTTCCATCAGATTGTCGTTTCTGAAAGACTGATTTTGATATGTACCAACGCCAGGTTATTATCTTTTTTCCCCTGTCGTTCATTATGACCCTGTGACTGTATCGAAGAAATTACGCATTACACGTATATTCATTGCCGAGAAAATCCATAACGAACAGTAAAATATAATCGGGACGTTCGAGTCCCTTCAAATCTCAAAGTTGGAGAAAAAGTGTCTTGGAAAATGTAAATTTGTAAATTGGAAGTAGATTAAAGACATTTTTTTCATTTCATCCAAGCAGATGTTTCATTGGTGAATTGTAATATATATTCTAGAATTTTTCGCACCTTGAAATTAATAATTCTTACAAATCTAGAATGACGAAACGAAGTATTCTAGCCACCGGAAGGGTATATCGTACAATATGGAAATATTACTGCAGAAAGTAGAGAAAATTAATAAGAATTTTAAAATAGGAAGAAAAAAATAATAGGCATAGACAGGTCAATAGTTACGAATTAATAATCTCGTTTCGTCCCACTCGAGGGGGGAGAAACATTTTTCTATTACTCGCGACGAGATCTCGTCGTCAAAGAGGAACGAGTTTAGCTGGTTAAGAAGAAAACCGCCCCGTCGCGATTGGGGAAGTGATCTCTTTCCCAAGGGACGGAGTAGGCCGTGTCGCGGCGGCGACGGTACCGAAACACGAAGGAAATTAATAAATTGCTCAAACTTAAGTCGACCCCCTAAGTGCCGGAATAAAGGACCTTCATAAATTTCATTCCACGCACCCCAACGCCTACGCTCGGCCGGTTCCCTTCATCCCCGAAGAAGGAATGCTCTCGCTTCGTTCCCTGAACGCACCATCTATCCTTGCCTGGCTACGTTCCCTCGCGAGTATTTCGAAAAAAGCAGACCCGACCGGGTGAAATTAGTCACAGACTCCCAACGACGACTCCACTTTTCCTAAACTCTGTACGTACAAACGGTCCAATCCGGCGGCAAGAGAAAGAAAGGGGTAATCACTTTACACGAGTACGGTTTAAATCCTCAGTTACTTCCCTTCTAGCTCGCAATTAAATTCTCTCGCCCGATGTACTCGTAAAAACGACGGAATAAGAACCGGACAACGAATTGTTTCCCCTTCCAAGCGATAACATTTCGGGTGCACGTTGCAACAGAAAACATGAGAGAGAGAGAGAGAGAGAGAGAGAGACGGAGAGAGACAACGAAAGATACACAACGTCCAAAAATGTTAATGGTAAAATCGATGCGAGGCTAAGCGTCTCGGGGAGCAATTAAACCGCGTGCCGACCGCGATAATAGCGGATTTATTGCGATCCATTGGCAACCGACAGGTTCCCCTCGTTACCGTCACGCGCCACACCACCAAGGTGGCAATTTTTTCACGAATAACAGCCACGCGATTGTTTCCACTGGCTGGAAACCCGGCCGGATATCACCGACCGGTTGATGGTGTGTAAGGTCGTTGCAGGATGAAGCTCCACAATGCTCCAGCCGCTCGGGTAATTCGCGCCTTATCGAACTGCCTTAATTGCGTTTTTATCGCGATAAAAAATGAATCGCGAATCGGATAGAGAGAGAGAAAAAGAGAAAGAGAAAGAGAGAGAGAGAGAGAGAGAGTATGGCGTCGCTATCAACGGTAACAGCTAGCGGTGCGAATTGGTTCGGTCGGCGTTGGTCGGACGATGCTGGTGTCGGCGGATATAGAATGCAGGGGCGTTGGAGGCGGTAGAACAGGGAGGACAGAGTTGAGGGGAGGCCGAGAGGGGGAGGGAGGGGGACGTCGGGATGAATAGCAACGTGAAACAAAAGCACCGGGTTACAAATGGCGTGTATTCGCGACGGCATTGTTTTAAATGGCTGTCAGACGCCCGGAATTTATCCCGTTTTGCTACGTGACAAGCGCCATTAAATTTATTTATTCATCCACGCAGGCGCGCAGCCCGCCACATTTGAGAGATCACGCTCTATTCCATGGTATCTAGCGACCGGCGCAACCGGACTGATGCTCCACAGGTGAGAGAGGATCGCGTTCGACGATTATTAGCGATTCGCGTGTAAATGGCCCCGGCACGGATACGCGTGTATACCACTGTGTGCGTGTATGCGCTGACATCGTGATTTCCGTGTATAGGACGTGGCATTGGGATTCTGTCGCTGGTATTAATTAAGAAGCTCCTTCGATCGTCAAAGTGCGATTCAAGTTTCGAAAGGAGATACGTTTCAGATTTTACGCGTCGCGCGTCGCGTATCGCTTTCGGAGAGAAAAGCACACGGCGGAAAGAAGAAGGCAAGACAGGTTCCGCTACATTTGTTCCACGAGATACTAAATAACCGTTTACCGAGATTAGACTGCCATGTGGTTAATTGCTCCATAAATTCTAAGTAGAAAGCGCGTTGCCCTTGGTAATAATTAAGCGGAAGCGAAGCTTGGCAAATGTCGAGGCAAAGAGGGAAGTCTGTTTGGAAGAATTATTCACCCGGCTAGAACTCTGGCTCCTCTTTCGCCGAAGAAACGACGTAGCACACGTTACGGGAGGAAAACGGCGCGAAAGAGAAAGAGAAAGAAAAAAACTGCACGACTTGTACCCCAGTACGATACGATTCGTCTCACTGAAAGGCCCAGAAATAACTGTTCCGACTAGAAAATAAAGACGATTTTATTGATACGCAAACGTTTGAATCGATAGAAAACAAATTACAGGCGCGATCGCTCGGTGCCAGACAACGCCATTCCTACTCGAGGTCTACCCTACGCCCCCTCGCGAATCACGTGATCCAAATCAACCAATCGCTAATTTTCGTTGCATCAGCGTTGCACCTGAAGATTTTTTGGGTTACACCCGCTAAAATCACTTTCAGTGATAAAAAAAAAACACGAGGGTGAAAGAGGTGGTGCAAGGGGAGGACGATACGTGCAAAATGCGAATCGTTTACCGTTTCCACTTGCTCATTACCACTTGCCGCTGTTTTCCAAACAGTCGGTCCGTCAAAAAAAATACCGGCACCGAGGGAGGATCTCTCTTTTGTAACGCCCCGTTATAAACTCGACACTGTTCGACCAAACGAAGCGAATCGCCTCGACGACGAGTAAATGCGATACACCAGCACGGCGGTGGTAGAAAGTCGAGGCGAAGTTTCCACGTCGAGCTGAAGACGACGCCGATAAAACGAAGTAATCTTCGTGCCTTCAATCGACCAATCTCGATGACGTAATTGTCTTTTCAGCGAGCTTAGGCAAGCGAAGGGTAAACTTCCCGAAGGCTTGCAAGACCTGGCAGCGGAGCCCTTCTCATCGATAAACGATCGCTCGGAGGCGAAGTTCGCTTTGCGGCCTGGAATTAAACGAGCTCGCCGAAGCGATAGTTCCGAGGCACTGAAGAGACAAAAAGGGAAGAGGAGAAAAAAAAATAGAAAAGAATAAAGAAAAGAAAATATAGACGAAGAGGTGGAACGAAAGAAAAAGGAGAGAAGAAGGGGGTGGAGGAGGAAGGAAAAAAAATGAAGGAAGGGACTGGCCAACCAATCCGACGACGCGTTAATTCTTAATTTCTTAATTTCAAGTCGACCGTTAAGCACCGCGTCAAAGAGGTCTCGGCTCTGCTGCACCACCTGCATCAACCCTCCTACCCCTCTCTTTCAGATTTCTTCGTCCGTTTCACCCAGCGTCCGTGGCTGTCGAACGAAGGATGTCGGAAGTTGAAAGCCAGCGCAATTAAGCCGTGCCTCTTCGGGGATCCCCATTCATTTTTCAAGTAACGTCGCCGAACACCCTCATCTAAGTTTTAAATCGCCGCGGCTTTCCACGTGCAACGGAGCCGAAGTCGCCTCCGAGCTCCACGATCCACGGGGGAGGGAGGTCACGATTTACGGGCGAGTGAAATTCGCGGCGATGGCGTGAATTACACGCCGGCTAATTACCGGATTCGGTATCGAACGAGACGATATCATTGGCGACTGCTCGGTGCGTAAAAATTCATGAAACCGGCCTTGGTCGAAACATGGTGTGTCTTTCTCCGTTTGGTACCGTTGCTTCCGATTTCGTACATGCGAAATATTAGGCTGATGCATTTTTTGAACATTTTATATTAATATTACTCGTTAAATTTTACATTATCGATGATGTATGTTTGTTGTTGAACAAATTCGCGATGAAAATGTGAAACTACTGTGACGTCTTGTAATCAGGATATTCGTGTGATTTCCTCACGTAAAGTTAAATTTGATAAAGGTCAGAGGCAATTTTTATTGATTCATAAATTATTTTAAAGAAATTTTATCAACTTGCCATTGGAAAAATATGCTATACGACGATATGAAAATTACTTTGATTAAATCGTGCGCAGCAATCCGACACAGATTCCGAGAATATTGTAAGAATCACAACTATGGTCTTGTATGGAAGAGCTATCTATCGCGTGAAACAGAGAGAGAAAGGGAGTGCTGTTAACCGTTCTATTTCCCGAAGAATGAAATGTGCAATCGCGTCGAATGAATTCCCATTTAAACGCGAAAAATACATTACGCTCGATATAAGGTGGCATTAATCCGTGAAAAACGTGCTTGTTCCTTTCGACGATCGACAGGATGGATTTATGGGGCAAATCCTTGATAAGGTTTACCTCCGCGATCGCGTATCGATATTTGCCATCGGCCTTAGACCCGATACACTGTTTCTCTCGCGTGAAGAAACTCCACGATACAAATAAATATAATGCAGTTACTGGAAATATCATCAGCTCGCTCGTACAACTCATAGCCCCGCCATTTCGCGGATAAGGATTTATTTCCTCTGGCTCTGGTTCCCCTTCCTCTCCATCGCTTTATCCAATGGTTAGAAACGAGGTTAAAGAATAAAAGATACCACGATGACGTAGAAATATGATAGAAAGTTTGATGAAACTTGCTTCGCAATTTGCTAAGAAGTGAAATTCCGGCAATAATAAAAGTTGGAGGTATGTGTTTCACGACGGATAGCTATACAATTCCTTTCTCGAATCGCGTCATTGAGAACTTTGGATATTTTCATAAATTGATATCTGTATACTTGTTCGGTGCACGGTCAATCAAAAGTTTCTCTATCGCAACGGAGTGTTTTGTTGCATTGTTGAGGCAAAGAGATCGTCGACGCACAATTCTCTTCATTTTTAACAAATAGTCTTGAAATAGATTACATTTATGGGAAATTTAAAAATATAAAAAATCCACGATCCGACTAGGAAACTTGATTGAAACGAAAGGTTACTTGCATTTCTCTACCCTTTGAAAAGAAATCTTACGGAAGAGAACTAAATTCGCAACAAAACGATGAAATTAGTAGCGATTTGAAGGTACATAACCGACAATAACGAATTTACCACAGAGATACTATTAACTTTATCGGAAGATCACGATTTCGCCGCTTCTTTATCCCGCCAGTATCGGACGCGGGATATCGAAGGTTATCGAGAACTCGACTGACCTGAAATGGCAAACGATATAAGGATACAGCTGGACTCGGTCTACAGTTCGTGTGTTTACTGGCTAAGCATGGACGAGGACTGTTTGTACAGCCGTGCTCGACGTGGCAAATTTGCAACTGCGTGCACGCCACTCGTGCGTCAGTGTCGGCGAATTAACTAGAAGAAGAACTCGCGCGCGTCCGCGATCGATCGCCGGTCTATTTAAATCGCTGTATAAACGCGAAGACACACGAAACGTAGACGCGGCACGTTGAAAGATTCGCCCGCCTAACTTCCCCTTTAATTCCTCGCGTGCCAGCAATTCCCCGCGAGGTCTTTTGAAATCAAGAATTATATTTCGAAAAGAAAGAATTATATTTCTTTTCTCTCTTCCTATTCCCCTTTCCAAGAGAAACGAAAATTGCGCGAATAGTTTCCAGCAAAAGCGAGGTACAAAGGGCCGGAAGAAGGCAGAAATTTACAGAAAAGAGCAAGAGGCAGAAGAAAGGGAAGAAGAAGGGAAAAAAGAATGCACGACGAGGTCGGCAGTTTCTCCATAATTCCGTAATGAATTCGAAAAGAGAGAAAACGCGTTCCGCGTTTGACGTCGAAGCTAAACATTTTTCCAAAGGTCAATTTATCTATTTCACCGCGGCGCGCAGTTTCCGATACCGTCTATTTGCAATCCCACGATCGTACACACCAAAGCGGGCCGGCATTCGCGCACAGTTCTACGTACGTATCTGAACGGGCGATGTGTGCCCGATGGTATCTTCGTATGTGGGTCAGGCACACAAGGGAGGCGAGCTGGAATCGCTCCGCGGGCAGGAAACTCTGCATTCGGAACCGGACGAGACGTTTCAACGGCGAACGAAAGAGAAGGTTGAAAAAGAGAGAGAGAGCGCGCGGGCACGGTGGTTGGTACGAGAGTCAAGAGGCCAGGCCGGAGATAGTGCCTCGCTCTGATATCTCAAAATCCATTTCTGGCTCGTGCCACCGACCGTGGACAACC
>KQ435794.1:7252129-7277767 GCA_001276565.1 Melipona quadrifasciata | reverse complement strand
CTCCCGTGTGTTTCTCCCCTTTTTAACCGTCGCTCCCATCTCGCACGCAAACCAGACGACACTTTGGTGAAACGTCGACCTTCGTCGCGTTTCCAGCGGGAAAGTTTTTTTTGCACTGGGATTTCCGCACAGTCGGAGAAAAGTGTACTTTAACGGAATTACAGTCTCGAACGGTTTACCCAGGTTGACTCAGAGGGGATCGATTTTATTCGTTGATTTCAATGTCCACAATAATTACGCGCAGGTCGGAAATTTTGTTGAATTACCCCTACTTAAATTTAGGCTTTGAAATTTTTGTTTTATCAACGTTAAAGAGACAATAGCGGCTCTAGCGATACACTGTCTCTCTTTCTTTCGTTAATTTTGATATCGTATTTTCTGCGTGATTTATTCTACCAAAATTTCTGTACATTGAGATGTAGCGACCCTACGATTCCTCGACTACGAGTTTCGAACACTCGACTAGCACAAGCCGCAAGTGGCTGCGCGCCTAGCGTCGAGGTCCTGCCGATCTGCGACGTTGCCGCAAACAAAGCAAAGTGCGGCAACACCGCCAAGATGCGTGCACCGACAAGTCTAGCTGGTAGCTACACAAGCATCTGTGGTAAAGAGTCGCTGCCATCAGCGCCCCCACTGATGAGTCTAAGCAGTGACTCCGAGACGAAACGCAATCGCCTTTCTTCTCACACTCTCTTTCCTCTCTCCTTCTCCTTCCCAACTGCATCTAGGATCTTCAAATACTTCACAGTACCTTCATTGGTTCAAAAGATTCACGAATAAAATGAACAGTAAAGCGAAGACCATCCGTGAATAATTGTACAATAATAATATTTTTAAATATAATAATATAATAATATTTGTAAATACACTTTCACTCAAATTATTACAAACCAGTAGTAGTTTAAAGAGCTGAAAACGTTCAATAACAGAAAAATTTAGATATCAAATCTGATATCTACAGGGCCACCGCCGTGCATGCGAATATAAAACCATCCGCCGGTCCGAGGGTTAAGCTACAGAAACACTGGAGGATATAGGGACCATAAAGCCGAGCGGACGGGCAGACAACTGTTTCTCCCTGGCATAACGCTTTTGAAACCAGCTGCACGTTCGTCCACTATGTCAATTTTATATCCCGTGCTACCGACCGGAGAAGAGTTGAGAAAAAGGCAAATCGTAGTCGTTATTACCAATTACCGAACCGTTAATTCTATTTACGTTATCGCCAGAACGTGGAACGATTTCGGCTCGACTACCACCGGGGCTCCATAAATCAAGCTCAAGTACCATTATCTGTCTCACGCAACCGAGGCCGATGAATCGCGACGGCTATTATCAAGGCGATAGAAGCCGGAGAAGTTCGCACAATAACGCGTAATGGTCCGCGCAGTCTCGCCAAAGGTCGATAAAGGCTAATTAGCAGAAATCCTCGTCTCAGGTGGTCCTTCCACCGATTCCTAATCACTTAACCAGGCGACGAGCGAGGAGGCGTCTCGAGAGCGTTCGCCGGAAGTACAACGTGACGGCGAGTGATTCAACACGAGCGACGAATGATACGCGGATACAACGTTCATCGGCCAGAATTCTGATTGGCCCCCTCTATCGTCGACGTATTTGCCCGCGATTCAACCGTGAGACGTGCCCGGGCCGAATATCGAGGTTGCTCGTTTCAATTATATCCCCGTTTCTGAAACCATTCCCAGAATCATTGCGGGCAATAAAAGCGAAACGGAATTTTCGAAATTGTGATTACGGCCATTACGTGCAATTGGTTTTCCGGCGAATATTATGTTGATGGGAAGAACGACGCGTGGAAATCGGATCGTGAAACGAGGGATTACTCGTTTCGAGTTTACAGAGAATACGAAATTGCGACCTTCCTAAACGGGGATTTCGGAATTTTGCGACCTGAATGTACCAAAGTTTTTGATAATTTAAGCGCGAAGCAAATATAAATATACACCTTTCAGATTTACATTGCAGTTTATCCCGGTTAAAAGTTAATTGATCTTTCAAAAATGAAAACTCTTGTAAAATTCGACGAATATAATATCATTTCCCAAACATGTTTCTCCTTTGAGATTGTTATAAATACAAACTTCAAAATCTATATACGTCCTGTTTCATCCCATGTATAAGGAGTTGTCAATCCTTCAAAAATCAAAAATCTCATAATTCTCAAGAAATTCGACAAATACGCATTTGTCCACCGATACGTGCTCGAGTGAAACGATAGACAGATGAACGCAAAACGCGTCGGAATTGCTGAAACGATAAACGTCGCGGAATCGCACGAACTGCGAGCTTTTCACAACCGTTGACCCTGTCAAATATCGCGTTTCACGTCGGATTAGGAAGGCACGCGTGAAATAAGCAAAACGCTGAATCGTATCGAGCCACGTGTCGGTCACGCTGGCACGCTCGCCAAAAATAATGATTCCTATGGTCTCGCGACAATGATCACCCGCTAGGCTGTCCGTCTGGGCCGTGACGAGAAAACCGAACGCGGTAACACGCTCGATGATTTCGCCTGCGAGCGAGTTCTGACGCGCGACACACCGCGTCCGGTAATGTACGATTTCGATGTCGAATGTTCGTCACCGTGAAGTTTCGTGGCCTGCGCTCGTCGTGATTTACGCGCACCGTCATTAATCAACATCATTCGGGGTGCGTGGTTACTCACCGGGCCGAACTGTTCGAAGTAGTTTTTCACGTCCTCCAGCGTCGTCGGTGCCGATAGTCCACCGACGAATATCTTCTTTGTCCTTGTCACCATCTGTAAGCAGAAAGAAAATTCTCCGTGTTACTAACGATACTCGTGGAATATATATCTGTAGAAATATGTAATAGATATAAGATAGATATAATAATATGGAAAGTTTTGTCGTTTTAAAATAATTTTCCTTTTTTCTTACATAAAAATTAATCCATTTTGTAACTTTCTTCATTAGATATCACTTTCTGCCAACGTATTTATTCCTCTAGCGAAGAAGTACATTTTGTACGTTGCGGAAAAGATGGTAATCACTTGGGGTTTGGTTTGGTTAGGTTTTTTATGAACTCCAAGCATATTTGTAGCATCAATGCATGTTAAAGTTTGCTTGTTCTATGTCACTGTACGTAAGACATCATCTTGATACACGTTTTAACGAATAATCACCTTTTCGAAATTTTTCAAACCATCTTTGGCGTAGTTTTAGAGGTTATAGTAGTTTCACTAAACATATCACATAAGCTTTTTATCGTTCGCACGGCACTATTTCTTTTCTGATGTGTAATGCCTTCTGGTATACAATGCCTCAGATGCTCTATTGAATCGCACATTGTGATGATATAATAAACACAGTCAATTAACCCGAATAATTTTTACAACTTAATATAAGAGGATAAGTACCGTTGAAACTAATCTCTTAAACTAAGTATTGTTTCAATGGCTACCACCATTTACCAGCAAAAATTTCGGAAAGTCGATATTGCAGAAAATGACGAAACTTACTCTTACGTCCATATAATGTGAAATATAATGTGAAAAAATTACTCGGTAGATAATGTCAGTGAGAAAACTTTGTCTTGTGTTTAGAAATTTAATACGATAAAAGAAAGCTTATTTGTATATCTATCTGCAGATACGTATATATCTGGAGTACAGTTAATTAATTTGGTGTTATTCAAGACTAAATACACAGTATTTTCTTATACTCTAGTTTACTATATCATTAAAAAGTTTGAATAATATGTGAAATATAAAATATTAAATATTAAAAATGCATAAAACTGTCTATAAAACTCTCACATCCCCTGGATTCTACTTTACTGTATCATTAAAATATTATAATGAAATACCGAACATAAAATATTAATGGTATATAAAAAATGATTACAGAACTCAGCAATAAAATGCAATAAGATGCATTATGAGAAGTAATTATGTTGTACGTTACTAGATTTATAACAGAATTTATATACTGATTAAAATTATATTCAATATATTGAATTTCGTATCATTTAGTAATATTTCATATAACATTGTGTGATACTGTAATAAGTAATAAATATTGAATATTGTAATAAATAGTATAACGGTAATAATACAGTAATAATTGCACGTCGTTAGATTTTCAATAGAATATACAGACCAATTTGTTAGCTTCAAGTACATTAAATTCCGTATCAATTAATAATATTGTACTTTCCTACTATAAAATATTATAATAATTATTGTATTAATAATATAATAAATTTCGTGTCATTTGGTGATATTACATTTTCATATGATTACGAAAATTTGATACTATGAAAATGAAATGTACTTCAGACATAATAGACTCTCCATTAAATAATAAAGGCACGAAAAGAAACATCAAAAAAGTAATACGTAGACTGTTTGTAGATGTTTGTACATTTATGAAAAGTTTCAAAGTGCAACAAATTAAGCCAATGAGTTTATTTGATAAAGCAATTCTGAATTTGATCTCTATCCTTTTAATTATATTTATGAAAATATAAATTTGCAGGAGGTCTAGCGTTGAGAAATGAAAGAAAAAACATTATCATACTAATGTTCTCATACATAATCTTGCTCGCGAGATGCGACATTTTCAGAAATTTACAAAGCTTATTTGCCTATCTAAAAAAAAAAAATTTATGCCAATATAATCCTGGATATAAAGGTTTAAGAAACTAGCATAACTATTTCGGACTGTAATTCGATAATGCAGTTGGAACTTCTTACCCTCGTAATTTAAACGATTCGTTAACAAGCGTAAGTACAAATACATTTGATATTAGCAATTGCGTAGAAAAAGATGGAAAGATACAACTGTTACTACGTAGCTTGCGTATTTTTATATATTTTAGGACAATTTTTAAATTATAAAATATTTTATACATCAGAGGAAATTTTAAAATGTTAAATTGCACGGAGTGCACATAACCAGAAAGAACATGTATCTATATAAAGTGTCTAATATTTACAGAAATAATTTTCGTTTAAAGGAAGGAGTACAATAAAATTAGAATGTTTTTCACATTTCGGATTACGAAGTTTCCTAAAATAGAGATTCGAATTTCTGTGTACGTATAGGTTTTTACAAATGGCTATCGATCGACGCACATATATTTACGTCAACGTTGTCGTACACAGCAACGTTAAATCGTACGTGTTCATATTTGATATGAAAAATGGAATGTACAGGAAACAGGAACGATATTTATTTCCTTTGCGAAAACGCATTGAAACTCGTTATCATATTTTCAATAAATTTTGTTAACCGACCGACGAAATAAATTTCGCTGAAAGAGCTTGTGCTAAAGCAACCGCGCAAAATGATGAACACCCGCGTTCACAGAGATAACGTTGCGCATCAATTTGTCAAGGAAACAATTTTCCTTTGAAGGGAGGAAAAAAATAATTTTATTGAAAAATTTGAAGACGACGAGCGTGCAATTTTAATTTCAAATAGTACACAACATCTTATTCAAACGAAGAACTCGAATGCAGGAGAAAAACGTTCTATCTATTCTAAATTTCTCAAATTCAAGACTCCAAAATGCTAAAGTACCGAGATTCTAAAATTCGACGACCTGAAGATTCTGAAGTCCAAATTTTTGAATTCCTGAGATTCTAAATTTCTCATATTCCAACGTTTTAGAATTCTAAAGATTCTAAAATTTCTATTATTTCCATTACCCTGTATCCAAAGTAATTTACCTTGCTCTTGTCTCTGGAAATTATATCGTAACAGTTTTCTTCGTGTAACGTTGTTAATAAATGGTTAATAAATTTAAGGTAGACGGGCAGCTGAAAGTGTTTTACCATACGCTTCGGAATACACATGTTTACTTTGTAGATTCACGAGCGCAAAAATGCGCCGGGAATAATGCTCTTTTCAAAGCGTGTTTTGGGGAGGAAAGAAGTGGAAAGCGACGGTATACAGAGGGAATGGGAAACTCGGCTGAAAAATGGCAGGGTCGTGGTTAAGAAATTGATAAGGAGGTTGATAAAATATGAATGGCCCCCGTCGGACACACCGCGCTATTTCCACGAAAAGGGATCCTTTCATCGGCGACATTTTTCATATTTGTTCAAATCGGCAATGTCAATTTCCGATCGCGATCGCGCTGCGCACGGTGCAGTTTTGCACAGCGTGAAACGAAACGTCGGAAACAGGAATGTTTGATAAAATGATTAACACGCCGAGTTATTCTAAATATTCAGCTGCGGAATAATTCACGAGGGAATCTGTGAATTAAATCGACGCGTTCTTCGGCAGTTCGAATTCATTAACGTACACGTAACGTTTCGACACAATTATATCCGGCAAATGCGAATCGCATAAAACCCGCAGGTATTTAAGAGTGATTATAATTTTGTGAATACAAAACGTGTGTTACAAAACGGTGGAATTTATTCAAATAAATTTATGCGGTCTAGCTAACGGGAATAAATGTTCTTCCCTGTTATCTGCGTAATGTTATCAACTTGGTGTGCTGCCATTGTACGCACAGGATGTTAATAATATAGGAAAATAATTATTATTATTGAAAGTTCAAGTTGATTAATCGAATATAAAGATATAAAGCAAGCTCATTTGTTAAAACGAATTCAATAACTTGCACACCAGGTCATTTGTTGTTGTAACTCGTTAAAAATTAGACTAAAAATTAGACGCGCGAACAAACGACGATCACTATGATTGATGATGTTGTTCGGGTTCGTAATGTGGATAATTATTAACAATAGCCCTTCTGGCTACTCTGTGTCGCGATTTCTTTTTCAGTGGTCCTTCTAATTGCTGTGTTTCGTTTTCTTTTTCAGTATCCCTCACCGTCCCGTTTATTACTAAAAAATATATATTTTTTTATTATATGATCACTTTTTGTGAAGCTGACTTAAATTCGACTTAATTGGGCTTAAGTATTTGATGTATAATTACAGATTGCGTTATTACATGGCTAAACAATTAGTTATATAACTGATACGATTATTAATACGAACGGATTGATTGCGATCTCGGTTTATCTGTTTCGTTAGATTAATGAAAAATAAATAACTAATTCATAAGCGTATGGAAAATATTTCACCCGAATTTGTATATTTTCCGTACAAAAGTATTTTAGAAAGTCTAGGATTAATTTCTTCTTCCACGACGATTATATCTGTGAATGAGAAGGTTGTTTTTCTCATATTTTTGATCAAATTTATTTGAGCTGATAGGTTCTTTAATATTTCATTGATAGCTTTAGAATTTTAATTTACTGTAGGAAAAATACCATCGTAATATCGTAAAACGTGGATAGAATTTTTCCATATAACTGTGATATATAGTAGAATGATTTCGGTTTAGTTATTAGCTTCGCATTTCGGTATTGAAAATTTGACAACACTGTAATGGATTTCAAAAATCGTATTTCTGGCGCATTCACTACTTGATCAAATTCGATCAATTTCGTATAGTTCCCCAATTCGCCATTGTTCAAGCGCAGAGTGCGCTGAAAGAATCACTGATTTTTTACCATGTCGGTATTTCAGAGAATGGGACGCGAAATCCCATAAGATGCTCGGTCTGTTCGTATACCTCGGTCTGTGATGGAACCAACGCAAAAATAAGCAGCGCCGATATTGAAAAGTTTCGCGAATAAGAGAACAGAAACGTATCGAGCTACGAACTACACACACTCACACACACGCGTCCGAGATAAGATATTTCGAAAAGTACATCGAACGTGTCTTCCTTCTGCCGCTCGACAAGCTGATTGACGGATTTCTGCTGGCACGGAAATATCGCGACAGCCTTTCTCGATCATTTTTCGACGCTTCGAGGAGAACGAGGCGTCCCGAAGGACAAGCGACGGCGCAACGGCGAGCGACGCGGATCGTTGTCGTTTACGACAACGAGAAAGAGCACTTGACTGGAATCACGGCAACGGGCAAACGTTGTATCGTGGCGAAACTAATTACCAGCGGTCGCTTTAGCGGCAGCGGGCGGAGACGGAGATGGAAAAAAGGAGAACAAGGGGAAATGGCATTCAGACGGGGCATCTTAATAACACGATCGCAATGTAATAAAGCTCCGCTGCGCGGAGAGGAGAAAATTTCGCTGGAGAGGAGGAAGCGGCGCTCGCGAGTGGCCAGGCGAGTTCGCCGGCAGAAAAGGGAAGGAAAGAGGCGAGAGACGATAGCGCAGGATGGAAGAGTGGAGGAGGACGGCCAGAGCGGGAAGAGCTGAATACAGCGGAAACGGTAGAAGAGGTAAACTCTGGTAATTTCAGTGATGGCTGGGCTTAGACCTCTCTATATCCGGTGAGTAACGCAAACCCCTTGGCGCAAGTCCTTCCACCTCGTGGTGCCTGAAACTCTCTCTCCTCCCTCTCCCACTCTTCTCTTTCTAATCTCAACCTCCGGCTCGCGCTCATCCCCGTGTCGCTCTCATCTCACGGGAGGCGGATGATAGCTCGCGAACCTCAGCCGCTGTCGGAGCTGGCTAATCAGCGAAGTGTATAAAGTCCCGGGGATGAAAATAAAACGGGGCTGAATCTCGAAAATTAAATAAATGACCCGCCTCGATTCCATCGTCGGCGGAAACCGTGGCTCGTGAAGGAAGAAGAAGCACGAGAGTGACAGACGAACGAGAGGAACGAGAACGAGAACGAGAACGAGAGGAAACGATCGAAACCCGAGGCGGGGCAGAGTCGAAGAACCGAGAGAGGGAGGAGGAGGAGCGGCGGTGGAGAAGGAAGGACGAGCGGGGAAACGGACCACGGGAGAGATAGACGCGGATAAATAACAAGAACGAAAGAACGCGGCGGGAGGGGAGGGGGCGAAGGATACGGAAGGGCAAAGGGGGCAACCACTTATTCGAATGAAGTTGCAGCAGCGGCAGCTCACTTGCTGCAGCTCGGCCGGAAGTGCCGAAATTTTATTACGCTCCGCTACGCTCGGTCTCGTTCCGTAATGAGCGCATTGTCGTGCAAACGAGACACTTCAGCCGGAGGCCAACGTCTCCGACGATGCTCTTCCAGACGTACCAGCTCACCTTCTCTCCTACCAACGAATACTCTTTTGTCCCGTTACGCCGACAAGAATGGGACGAAAAGGGGAAGTTGAATTGGCTACGATGTTGCGCGCGAAGAATTGCCAAAGGCCACGCTCGTAATTGCTACGTCCGAGGTTGGCCAAAAATTTCGGCAACCTCGTCTGGCCCTGAACTCTGGAGGAGAGTGCGTTAATTTCTGTTGCACCGAAGGGAATATCATTTTTTTTCCTTTTCACGAAAAAATATAGAATTCCGTTGTAATCGGTAGACAGTGAACCACGATGAGATTTTATAAACTGAAGACTCGTGAAGACTCGTGAAGAAAGGATAACGTTTCAGAGAGAGAGAGAGAGAAGACAATTACGACAGAGTTTCGTAAATCGAAGATTCGAGTAAACAGGGTAGCCGCTCGTTCGACGAGGAACAGGGTGGAAAAATATAAGTCGCAAAGGATCGCGAGAGGAGCGAATGGGGAGGTTGGAGCGAGCTCGGATCGTTAACGGAGATAAGAGCGGATAGCGGTGGAATGATAATGGAAACACTTATTATGCCGTAGCATTATGTAAATACCGGAAGACTATTACAATTTTACAACTTACTAGCGACTTTATAGTTTCATCGCTCGGAGGCCGGATCTTATTCTCGCCGCTCGTTCCCGATTTCCTCGTACCCGCGGCCTGAACCCGGCGAACGACGAACCGCGTCTACACACGCGCATCTCCCACCCTCCTTCTTGCTGTTGCAGAAATGAAATTGTCGCTCGAAAGAAGCGGGATAAACTTCCTTCGGGCTTTAAAAAAAATCCGCCATTCTCGTTTCCTCGCGAGAGAATATAACCACGGAGACTTGCTAATAAATATATTACGACCCACTCTCTCTCTCTCTCTCTCTCTCTTTCTCGTTGTTCGTTTATTACGCGATACAGTTTGAAAAAAAATATATATATTATTTACACGGTTGGCAGAATGGCTTCGAAAGAGTGAAACGTAAATTGGACATGGTTAGGCGAACGCGACGTAAAAATTCCGTTTGATAATGGAAACGCAGAGCGTATTGGTTGGTATGAAATATGTATACAACAGCAAGAGTATATATGTCAGTATGTACGTCATAGTTCTTAATGTCAACTGGTGTATTCGATAAATTCCGAGCGAGAGGCAATTTCCTTCTGGCAGTCGATTAATCTATCCTTTTACCGGCTACGGTCGAGTATCATGTGTGCGAATGTACGTGTGTTTGTGTGGGTCTTTTTTTACCATCGGTCTTTGAAACTTCGCGGAGATAGAGCGAGAAACTTCATCCCCACGAGGAAGACTATCCATCAAACGGTTTCGAATTTTCGTCCAACTGCGGCGAATCCGTGGATGGTACCAAAGGTTTCAGCATCGCGAAAATATTATCGATAATACGCTTCTCCTTTATTCTCTCTGGCTGCGTTTCGCGTGAGCTCACAAAGCCGAAACAACCTTTTAAAGAAACGAGAAAAACGAAAGAAAAGAGGAAGAAGTAGCACGTAGTGGAAGTGGAAGAGAGGGAAACGATGTTATTAAACGAGCCCCGAATTACCGATTTCACTTAAAATCCATTTAGGAGATCCCGAAGGTGAATATTTCTCGAAACTTTAATCGCGGCGGGCATAAATTACCTCGCTCCGTCGTCGATGGTCCTCGAACGTTTCGCGCGGTCAGAATATATCCCTATTAATCTCGTAATCATCTTCCGCCCCATACGCGGAGGGCGAAGCGCCGGGACGAGGGAAACGGGTAAAATAAATATTGGAATAAATGTCGGAGAGCGGGCGTGCCAGTTTTAACGGGCCCAAACCGTTAAATCTGCCTCGCGAGCGGGGATATTGTCGCGTGGAATGGCAAGGAGAACGCTTTGCTCGTTCGCAATTATTGTGAAAGTTTAATCGGCCGCTATACGCCGCGCTGATGAGGCTCCGAGAAAAGCGAGGGCGAGCGAAAGAGAGAGGGTGTGCACGCATACGTGTCCGGTGTATGTCGCGGGAACTTTCGGTACCGCGTATCGTTCAGAAAATGTTTCGCAATTTTTGCCTTTCTGTTTGTGGGACAGCGGGCGAAAGAGAAACAGAGAGGAAGGGCGGCCGTTTAACGGCGCGATACCTCGAACGAAAATTGCACGAAATGACGTGCAGCAATTTTATTTCCTCATTTACGTGCCTCTCGCGAACACGGTAATCTTCCTCTGTCTCCAGCTTTTCGTACCCTTGGTGTACTTTGTGCTCGTACGTATTTCCCGTCGTTTACGTCAACTTTCGTACATTGTCTCGCGCGAGTGGAAAAAGAATTAATATCATCGCAAGAAGATCCATCTTCTTTGTAGTCTCGATGTTAATTGTGCGATGTTTCGAACGGTTTGACACTGTGTTTCCCTTAAAAATGTAACATATATATATATCGAGAGTCGCGTAGAATATTTTTTCTAAATTATAAAACGTCATGCGTTTTCGATCATTCGAAATTAACATTTTATTTCAGTAGTTCGAAGTGTAACTCCGATGTTCAAAATAGTGAAGATTGATTTTGAATTAACGTCGTATTTTGTAGTTCGGGAACGTTTTTCCGATCGATTTGAATAATTTGACACGCGACAACTAAAATACAGACGCTTAAAATAGTTCAATTTCCAAACACAGAAAACTGAACGGCAAAATCGTGGATTCTGATTCGCGTGCAATCTCACTCGTCTCGAAATTAGACCGAGAGAATAAGTCATAAAAACGCGTTAGTTTCGAAGTCTGCAGAAGAAACGAGATACGAACGATCGTCCAAGATTAATACTCCTCGAAGGTTTAAAAAGCGGCGGTGAATCGTTCGAGAGGGTGCAAAAGGGTTAGAGGAGGAAGAAGAGGGTTTCTCTGGAATAGGAAACTGCGCTGGAAAAGTAGGGCAAAAGGACGGGAAATGGATAGGGCAAGCCAGTTATCATCCGGAGGGTTCCGAGCTTCGGTCTTAGTACGTGAATCCCTTTCCTTCCTTTTTCTTGCTTTCACGCTTGTCATTTTTTTTTTTCCTTCCGCTGCTGACGTATCTCTAGCTCCACTTTCGTCCAACGCGAGTCCTTCGCTTCTCGGCCATCATTCTTGTGGCAGAACAGAATTATCCAGCACGCTGCGCGCACATTAGCGATCGCGATGAGGATGGTTACTTGGCGATGTTAATTGAAACTTCAACTCAAAGAGAATGATAAAGCTCGCGGCAAAGAAACCGTACCAATTACTACGGACCGAGCCTTCCCTCGATTTGTTCTCAGAGAAGATAATCTTTCGATAGAGGTATTGGTAGCGCGACGATGCACGTTTGTGCGTATCATTCTCTCGTAGACGATGAGTAAGTTTGAAATTACAAAATTGTGATAATTCGTTTGGTCATTTTTGTATCAATCTTTGACTGATATTTATTCGAGCAATTTGAACGAAACCGACAACTCGATAACCCTAACAATTTTGCTAGAGAATCCATTAAATTTAATCCGACAGATCATCGGGTTAGGTTTAGGTTAGGTTTGGGTTAGGCTACGAGACTGGCCAAAAGTCTAAATTAAAAAATGGAGTACAGACGACGCGATACGAACCTTTGCGCTCGCGTGGGCATTTGAAAATTCGTCAAATTTTCGCCGTGTTAGCGTCTATCTCGCCAGCCGCAGTCGCGGCACTAGCGCTAATTTCTCCAGTGTCTGACGTTTCGGAATTTAAGTCACCGGCCATAAATACTGAAAAGAGGTTAGAGCGTGGAAGGGGAGGGGTTATCAGCCAGCGGACGGTAAGGCGCTCAACATTCGTCTGTGGTTCGGGGCATTGCTATCGCACTGTCCAGCCCTGACCCCACCTTACTCATGCCGGCTTTTACACGGCCGCGTAATACCGCGATCCTACAAATTCACCGTCGCTACGTGCTCTCTGTCGTAGATTACACGCACGCTGCGTATCGGCTACCACGTCCAGGAAAATTCATTTTTTCCCTCCTTTCCGGGACAACTTTCCAGCCTCCGATCCGGTTCGGTCATTTAAATTCTGCTCGTTCCTTTCGATTTCTGGCAACTTCTCTCTCGCTGTGAAGTCGATGGACGTTTTCCTCTCGGAGCGTCCTGGAATTCGGACAGCGCGTAGTTTGAAACGAGAACTGTGACCGAACTTTCTTGCTATTCGCGTAAGCCCCTTTTGAGGCGAGCAAGATGATAAAACCAATTATCCTTGCGATATTTCAAGCCGAATTCTAACGGCTCAAAGATATCCTCAATTACGGAGAAGCTACTTCACTTTATTCCTGAAATCGCACGAGATGGTGGATTCCTCCTTCTATGGGGAAAGAATTATTTCTCTTTCGCTTTTCGAAAGAGTTTCAGTGTTTCGTCAGCAGGATCTTCCCTTCCTATTGTTAACGTCGACAAAGACTGATTGCAACCGAACCAGCCGGCCGTGAGCAGATCCTTCGATCACGCGGAAACGAATCCACGGATTCAACGAAATACTCTGCCTCCCCCCCAGTAAATGACATTGACGCGATAGATGTCATTGCCTCGCATTAAATGGTCAGAGATCTCTTTTCCTCGTTAGCCCCGGCGCATCCTTCCAGCCGAAACAATGAAGGTTCACCGGGGCTGAATGGAGGACTCGCCGGTCCGTGCATTGTGCTCCCTTTGAATTGTAATCATCGTACATCTGCTCGCGCGGCTAGAACGTGAATGGTTGGAAAGAAAAGGAGCTCGAAGAATAAGTATTTTGAATGGCATAGTGGTTCAAGGCTAACTAGGATCGAAGCCGTCGCCATTCTCACGGCTGAGTTTTCGTCGTCTTTGAACCGTCTCGTGGATGCAGGATGCACGCCGAAAGTTACGCGCATACTCGTAGAAAAATATCGAAAAATGGAATTCTTCGAAGAAATTGAAATTGAATGTTCATTGAACGTAATGCCCAGTGTTACCACGTCGCTCCAATGTGATTCCAAGCGGAGGGGAAATGAACGAAATTGCAACGTACCGAACAGAAACGAATAATCGACGCAAAGAGTTTTGATGCGAAAAACGAAAGTAACAGCTGACGAGCAGTTCAGTGCGTGAAAATAACTCAAAATAAACAGCGAGATGAAATTTCTTCGTGAAACGCCTCGTTTCTGTAGAAATTAAATTTGAATAATTATCAAGTGCGCGTGTAATTTTTAATTAAACGTACTTGAGCTCTATTCTCACGGAAACAGGGTCTTGGGAGGGAAAATTTTGTTGCTTGTTCCTAGTCAGCCGATGATTAACCAAATTCACGCGTATCCAATGACAAATTTCCTCGGAGATAAACATCGAACGAAAAGAACTTATTCAAGAATCACGTACACCGCTGCCTACCTTTCGCGTTCATTTCAAAAATTTCAAAAGCAGTCTCGAACGACACATCCAACAACCATACGTCGAAAATCGCCCTCTAAATCGCTTCTAATTAACGACGGAATCCCCAGAATGTCCATGTAATCGTGATTATTTGCTAATTAAACACAGACATTTTAACCGATTCGCACGCACGAACAGGCGACTAATTATAATCTCGACGCGTCAAAGGGAGGCTCGCCGGGGGATCAAAGTTATCCCCCGATGCCCGAATTCCTGTTTTGCAGGCTTCATGAACCAGCGGCGTGCAGCCAGCGCGCGGTTTCGATTTAATAACCAAAATTTCGATACGCCTTTCCCTAAATCCGAGCCATTACATTCACCGGGCGGTTGCGATCCACCTCCTCCCTCCTTAGCTGCTCCTACTGACTTAAACTGTTGGACTTGCGACTTTAGGGGATTACCAGAGAATTTACCGAACTCCGCGGCACGGCCAACTCGTTGGGCGCATCGTTTAAACTCCTCGCCCCGATTATTTCCGAATTATCTTTACGCGTTACGACCACTTCCGTGTTACGGCCATCCGAGGAAATTGCTATTATTTAGATAACCTTCTTCGAAACGGGCCCAATTAAACCGAGAAAAATCCCGAAGCCCTCTTTATCGTCCGTCAGTCTTCTTTTATGTCCCAGATTACGTTCGAACGAAGTAAGACGGCGGAAGCAAATCAAAGTCCAAGATTCCACAATATTAAAAATTCTACGTCTCAATTTTGATCTTGAAGATATCTTGTCTTGGATGTCCATCATTTTTTGGGCCTTCCGTATCCAAATTACTGGAATTTGTATTCGAGCAAATTCATTTAAATAATTTTTAAACCTCTTCTCCAAAATAACGCGCTTGGTCTAGAATAACTTGGCACAAATTTCTTGCACTTTGTTCGACTTGCTTGTTTTTGTGCATCTGTCAACTGTTACTCGAGTCGCTTTCAATTCTCCTCAAACATAAATTGCAAACAAAACACAAAGAGATCAATAAAATTTCATTCCCTCAATGGGACAGTCATATTTTCGATCCACGTAGAAATGCTCTGTCCAAGAGATTTTAAACATCGCAAGTTTGACTTTTTCGACGGAAAGCCTGTACTACGGAACATCGCAGAATTCCAGCACAGAAATAAACTTAAAAACAAAAAAAAGGAAATCATTTAATGGCGAACATTTCGTAGGCGACAGAATGTTCCTCGTTGTCTGGTTCTCCGAGCGTTTGAGCCAAAAAGGGAAGGAAACGGGGAGGGGCGCGGTGGCGAGGACGAGGAGGAGATAAAGGAAAATGCAAAAAAATCTCTACACGTAGGAATTCCGTTCTTTTGGCGGAAATTCGATGCTGATGTGTCGGCTTTCGGCCGGAGCACGATACATTTATTGATCCTGTGGCATCAAACGTTTACGAGTCGCTCTTTGAACGCGAAGATGAAAGCATCGACGCCCGACAAGTGCACGCGTGGCTTAAGCACGCTTCTCTATTTTTACTCTGCCACGCCTTTGATGCACATTATCAGGACTCGCCTTTTATTCAGACGCCCGAAATGCTCGGCGCTCTTTTAAACCCGACGGGCGCGCCACGCGGAACTCGTGCCTCGATTGTACGTTTATATTTTTCCTTCTGGCCTGGCGTGGCCGTCGATAGTTCGTCGACTCTGTTTGAAAATGTAAATCGTCGTCTATTGATTTTCGTCCTTCGTCGTCGTCGCGCGTCGCTTTCCGCGAAGACCGCGAGCAGAGAAAAAAGAAAACGACACGCGACCATCCGACTTATTTATTTGTTGGTTTCACCGGAGTTACGGAAGGGAGATTTGTGAACCAGAGTATTGGAAACGATTGGAAAGAAAATAAAGTTGAGAGTTGCAAAATTAAAGGTGCAAATAATACACGCGAAAGGAAGAAAGAAACGGGTAACGAGCAGCTATTCGATATTCGAGTGTTTAAACGATTTCAAGCGACGACAGATCGCGGAAAAAGATCAACTCGATCGTTGTATACTCGGGCCGCTAAATTAAATCAGAAAACTTACTGCACTCGCGCGCGTCAATTTCGATGATATCGATGATATAAGCTATAATTATCAGAAAAATATTTTGACACATATTTTTTTTATCAACCATCGTCCACATTGAGAAATTAATTATAATTCTGAAAATTAAGGATTGGAAATTGGAACATTTTTGTCGGTTCTTTTTTATTAAGTGTTAATCTACTGTCACGTATTAATTTATATTATTTAAATAAATTATATAAATGTAATCTTATATAACCGTATATAAATTGTAGGTCGATAAAAAAAATACTATGTATCAAATATTACATTCAGTATTATCACCCACTGAATTCACATCAAAATTGACGTTCCTTCGTAAAATCATTTATGAAACAGTTGAAAAATTGAAATTTCTTAGCTCGAACTGTTAGTTAATTTCGAGTTTTGGTCTCAGAAAGCAATGTCAGTAATTTTACTTCAACGTAAGCTGGAATTCATCCCTCCGGAATGTTAGACCGTAGTAACGATCAGTACAAACTTGACAACCGTGTGCACACGATGCAAATCGTAAATTTTGACGAACGTTTCACGAAGAAGAACATCCTCCACGCACGCTCGAGGATCAAGCGGTGATATAATTACGTGGAACACCCGCCAAGTTGCAGGGTGAGTCGAACGTACGAACGTAGCAGCCGAGTTCGCGGTGAACGCGATCAATCGGCGAATTATATTACGAAACCGAGGGAATCGATCGGCAAAATGGAGAATTGTCATCGAGCGCTTTACCGCTCGTTATCGCGAATTTACGCGTGGATGTTCGCTTGATCGATCCACGCGCGAACGATGATCGAGCCGGGGGTTGGAGGGGCCCGGGGCTCTCGACGAGCGTCTAGAAAATCGAGCGGAGGGAAGAAAATAGAATCGAGATATCCCGGTGACCGAGTCTCACGAGTATTAGGTAATAAAAGAGGATACTCGAGCCGCTGCCGAGCGTTTTTTATCGAGCTGCATGCCTGAGATTTCGGCGTCGCTCGTAAAACTCCACCCTAACATTTTATCCCCTCCTACGGCAAAGCCGAGCTATTTCGCGAAATATCTCCAAGTATAACGCACATCCCCCGACGTCATCCTGCGAGGACTCTCTCTCTCTCTCTCTCTCCTCTCTCGTAAGTTTCCGTGCGATGGGATTCGACGAAAATTGGAACAAACTACGGGTTTTCAGAAAACCGATTGCACGTCGTGTGCATACGCGTGCATTTACGTAAGAGAGGAATTTTGCCAGTGTGTTTAATCAATCATATGCACGCAGAGTTTCGACGAGCTTGTAGATTCACGCGGGGATAATATTTTAACGCGCAGAGATGGTTGATGCAGTATTTTTGTCGAAACGGGAATACGAAACCGAGACGCTGTAATCTTGGTTTGTTGTTTAAAAATAGTAATTTTATCTACACTGGATCGTGAAAGTAATCGAGCATTTGTATGAAATTTTTACAAAAATGCACGCAGTACAGAACACAATAAGATATCAACGTAAGGATGCGCATATCGCGATATTTCATACAGCCATGCGGCAAAAATCATAGGTATATTTAAAATACCAATATCCACGTTATACACTAAATTTTTATTAAACGAACATTTTTACTAAACATATCCTAAGATTGTTGGCCGTACTTTGCCAGCAGATGATCACGAGTAAAAATTTCTCTACCGTGGATAATATCGCAAACAACATTCTCAGAAAGATCCAAATTAAATCGTCCGTAATTCCTCCCTGGTCTCGAGATTAAATACGCGTATATACCGCTTTGGTTTCCTTCGCCTCCTGGACTGGATACATCCGTAGAGGATGCCATTGAACGAAGAGAAAAAGAGCGGATGGGGAGAGCTCTAATCACGCGTCTACGGCGGTGAAGCACGTAGAAATTCAATAACGACGTAAACTCGATCACCGGCGGCCAGGAGGTAGCACATTCAACAACTGTTTGCCACGTCACGAAACAGGGGTGCGGAAAGGTGGGATGGCCGCGGTGAATCGACGGTAAGGATACCATTGTGATGTCCCATTCAATCGTGCACAACAGAAACACCATTAAGACCAGTTTGCACCGTTTCAATTAAAACGTAAACCAGCGACTGAGACGGCATTGATTTTGACGTAACGCCCCGCTGCAATTAGCCGCCTTTGATTGCCCCTGATTAGGACGGCCGAAGCTGAATTGGCCAAAAATAATCGCGGCCATTGTACCGCGCGCAGAATTTCGAATAATCATCGATTTTACCTTGGATACAGCCTCCCACGGTTACGTACCGGAATCGTGTAATTGATTTCCCATTCAGCCCTGTCTGAACGTTTTCCTCGCGAATATTCTAATCCAAGCTCTCTCTGATTAATTCGAGCAATTCGAGTGCGCTTCCCGAGGATAATCAGCGATAAGATGTAACGTCGTTCCGCCGATGGTGGCGAGGGGGAGAGGGGGACGTCGTATAAATTCTAGTAATTTCTTGTATTAAAAGGCGGATCTCCCCGTATAATGGATGTTTCGAGTGAATCTGCAATGAAGACGCTCCGACGATGAAACGCCCGCGTTGAATTCAATCGACGAAAACGTTCCAACACTTACAAATTGCCGTTTATCAACATTTTTCTTCTCCCGCGAACGTTTGCGCAAAATTTGAAACTGCACGGCGCTGAAACGTTCTCTTTCCGTCCTAGCTTCTTTTAGATTCCGTTCTAAGAAAAATACGAATTTACATGAAAATAATCCGCAATCCAACAATCAACTTCCACTGTCCGGGGCAGTCGAACGTCGAACTACTTGTAAAAATATTTTACACGTTCGTCTCGATGTTGAAACATTGAAATGTCGAAGGGAAACTGCGTACGCGTATTTATCATGTTGTATCTCGGTCTCTTTGCTGACAACAGGAGCGACGATTTTACGCAACGAAGGTTGGTTTAACACGCGGTAATCTTGAAATCGTGCGATAATACGCAAAACAGACGACACGCGAGTAACGCAGCAGCGGGAACAGCAATTTTTAGAAACCGCAAATGTCAAATAAATTTCCATTCCGTCGTACGTAACATAGCGCGCATCGCCGATCTTTGTGAAAAATATCCGTCCGATACGCGTTGGCGGAGGGGACGCGAGCACCGACACATTGTAACGCCGCGATGCTATCGTTGTATTAACACGTCACATCGGAATCGTACGTTTCTGCCTTAAATGAGACACGCGGGGGTCTGATGCAATGTGCATTTCCACACGTTTTCCATCGATCGTGCCGAGCAAACACAGAGAACTGCGCGGCCAGCGATAACACGCGATACCAGTGTGTGTGCGCGCCGCGTGGCTATAAATCACCGCACAATGCGTCGTGTCGCTGATCGTTGCGTTAATCATATTCACCCACATAATGAAAAGAAGTATCGAAAGTAAACGTTTCCGTTTCGCACGTGTGCGCGTGACATTTATAATCGGAAAGAAAATCTCGAAACGCTCCTATACGTGTAAGTTTAAAAAGTGTCTATCGAAAAATTCATCGACAGAACCGTTCTCGGTTAGGGTGGAAAATTGCTGCAAGCATTTTTGCAATCGTCTCGCAATTAATTTTCGTCACTATGCCGATTAACATTAGACTTATCGCAACGTTGTGCAATTTCGGACACGTTTGTATCAATGTCGATGCATTCGCGTGTCGCAAAATTATTACAATTTTGTTACGAATCCAAACTTTCGATCCTTGGAAAAATTAAAATTTCAGTTTCGAAATTCTTTCGAACGTTTTCTTCTTCGATTACACTATCCCAGTGAGTTTTCCGTCGAGGACCGGTGGTCCAACTGCAGCACGCGTAGCTTTCGATTTCGAAAGCGGCCGCGAGAACTATCGCGTCGCAGCTGCAATCGGTCGATTCGAAAATCACCGGCAGTGGATTCTTCAAACTCTACCAAATTCATTTACAGAGTGGAACCTTTGACGATTATTTCTGGATAGAATGGCGTAGATCCACCGGTGGGAACCTGTTGAAAATTACCCCGAAACGACGACGGAGAACGCTCGCAACGGCTCTCGAAGCGTACACGGCTTAAACAGCCACGAAAAGGACGCGTATTTAAACGCGATTTGACGGTCAAACTGGTTACCTCTGTTAACGCAGATCTTGGGTGTAGCATACGCACGGTAACGAGGGATTAATTAACGACTCGTGTACAGCACGGCGGCCCGATGCATGTCGGCCGACATGTCTGTGTTCACCGAGATAGAAACCTCAATTCTCTGTCGACCATGTACCCGGGGCCACCTGTGTAATCTCCGCCAAGGAACTAGATAAAATTCATTCTACATGATGGAAATCACGTTATTTCCGATTATGCAACGTACTCCCGTGGTTCCGTGTCTCGCTCTGGGAACGACGATCGGGCAAACTGGTTAGCCCCCTATAATCAGAATTTCGTTCACTTACAAAGGAGAAAGAGTTGTTAGGATTTTCACGGGTTTTTGCGTTCTTGTGACTGTGACGAAGAAGATGAAAATTTGTTTCGTTCGCCAAATGTTAAAATTCTCCAGAGTAACATTTCACAGTGGTATCGTTGTTCCAATTATTTGGAACAGTATTTGGAATCTCGCGCATTTGTACATCTTTCGTAAAAATTCATCACAGTTGTTTATTCCAATTGAAAATCCGACAAGTGATAATTTAGTGTTTTCAAACGTGTAAACGCGTAACTTTGAAATTGCGCGATTGCAGACGACTGCAGTAATTCATATCAGATTGCGGATTGCGATATTTCACACTTGGTGTTAAACAATTTAAATTTTCGTTGCTCCAACGCGAGCAACGTTGAACGAAAATTCGAAAAACAATAAAATTTGGGAACCGTTTGCAAAGAGGCATTATTCATGCATGTTGAATGCGGTACAAAGTGTGGCGAATAAGTGTCCACGTTCGTCTCTTTGCGTCAGACTCGCGCGTGCACGTGCACAAAGACAAATGGGACCCTTTTTGGAAAATTTCTTATACAAAAGCGCACATGTAATTGCGTCGTTATCACATTCCCATCTAAACTTTATTATTTAGCGAGCTCTCCTTTGACGTTGTTCTCCCAGGGGAGGTCGAAAATAGGGTCGCTGGAAAATCAACTCTCTTCGAGCCACGGAATTTTCTACATTAAACATCAGTTGTCGTTAAACCAAGCTAAACCGCGGCTAAGTGCATTACAATTCATAAATGTTCGCCTCCGATTTAATTCACTATCCCGGGGACGAAACGGAAAGAGAGAATATCAATTCCATTTGCAACGGAAATGAGATTGCGCCGAAGGAGGAGCCAAGGAACAACCGCCAATTAGATTTGCTTCTCAAACAATGACACGAAATTTGACAACGGCGATGAAAAAACGGAAATTCACAAGTGACAAATTATCACAGTTCTCCACTCTTTATCGGTTTAGAACGACTGCAAGAATTTTGTCAAATCACTGATCTCGATAACGGACAAACGCGTAAAATGCATTCGAAATTTTACCAGTTTAACACGGATAACCACGTGAACGGCCGAAAATTAACGGCAAATTTCAACACTTTCCAACACCTTCGTTTTAATTTGCCAAACTAAATGTGCGCGCATCCTGCGAAACGCCTCCAATTTCAATCAACCTGGCTCGTTCTTTGTCAGGCGGGTAGTTAATTTTCCAGAACAACGTGAATCACTCTCGGCCAATATAATCGTAGCCTACCACGAGCCACGGGACCACTATTATGCGAAATTTAATGGCGACGTTAATTAATAACGCGTGAGCTTCAGATCGCGTAGCGCGCGCAGTGCGCGAATTCGCGCTGGAATTGCGTGCACGCGCGCAGCGAGCCTCCGCGGAGCACACGGCCGATTAACCCCGGCGCGGAGAAGGAAGAGGGCAGGATACCGGCGGGCAAACCCACGGTCTCGCACCGGGAAGGGAGGGGGAGGGGGGCCGTTTGCTTTGGAAAATACGAGTATCGAGTATTGGGAAAACGTTTCTCGTTTCGCGCGGCGATCGAGTTTCCTTCTCGTTTTTCCAAGCTCCCCCCCCTCCCCAGTTATCGTTCGCCGATTGCGCGCCGCGATCGTTTCTGAAAAGCGTCGCTCATAATTGTCGTCCAGTTACTTCGCTGGCTGTCGTTAATTAACGAGCGTCTCGCGACCCTGGCCAAACGCGATTCGACGGTGTCGCGACTGTTTGAACGGCACGCTGCGATCTCCCAGCTTCCCAGCTTGTTCAAACGGTGAGAGAATCGATGGTTGAAAATCGGGAGAGGGTAAGAGAAAAGGAGGTTTTTGGAAAACTGATCGTTATTATTGGCAGTTCGATTACACGGGAGCCAAGCCGCGTGAATAATGCAATAGATAATCGTTTGGCTAATAATACACAAGCGGCGGATCGCGACGCTTTCTGCATTTACGGGGAAATGAGGGGTGTTCGTGCGGTGACGCGGTATTATTCGGTATGAATAATAATTTTCTATGAAATCGGGAATGCGGCCGGCTACATATAATAATTGATTAAGCGATTAACGCGATAATTGTACCGGTATTGCCGGCCAGGCCGCCGATCACGTTACGCTTTTGAATCTCGACCTCGTCGAGGAATTTCGACCCGTTCTCGATATTTGTTTCGCGCGCATCATCGTTTCAACTTCGACGCGAGTAATAGGAAATCGTTTCAAATTCAAGTAGACTGTGTAATTTTTTTTTTTTTTTCTATCATCCGAAGAGACGAAAATATTTCGTTTGTTAGTCTAAAATCGAGTACACCGTGCTGTAAGATGGTGCAACTCGAAGGTTAGAAAATTTTATTTCACTATTTTTATTGCACTTCGTCAATTATTTCTGCTAATTTCATTAACTCATTTATAAAAATTAGTAGTTTACAGTGGCAGATTGGATTAAATCAACCAACGATCAGCCTCTTCCTTTCTAAAACAAAATTCCGAAATCGACAAAAATTCCGAAAAATCTGCGATTCAATTCGCAACGTTGCAGAGGCTAGAAACAACCTCTTCTCGACATCTTTCGAACGAATTCAACAAACGGGATGGCATCTCGCGGAATTGCATTTCGCGTTTCGCGAGGCGGACAGAGAGCGAGCAGCAGCGAAATAAAAAAAGGAAAGAAAAAGGAAAAAAACGAGGAGAAACGAATGTCAATCTGGCGCGGAGGGAAGGACGTGACAAATTTCAAACAGCGAGATACGCTGGGAAAACGGCGAGGAAACGCGAAGACACTCGTTCCACTCTGTATTTGCAGCGAGGCGACGAGAACCGTGCACACACGGCTAGCTGAACGTGAAGAATGAAAGTGGTCGGTCCGAGTCACCTACTTTTGCATTTCTGCTCGTTTGTCATTCGGCATCGGGCGGGTGTGATGGGCTGCAGGGATTCTCAGAACGAGGCTGGGGTGGCCGGCCCAGGTTTAAAAGCGTTTCGTTGTAAACAGCCGTGTTACTCGCGAATTCGGCCACCTAATTCCTGACGCGCGATCGTTTCTGTCTTTTATTCCTCCGCGTGCATCCGCCCCTGTCGGTTTGAAGCTTGAAACGATTGAAAACGACGGGAAATATATTGTCATTTATACGCTGGTGTTTAAGAATTAAATGACCGTGCTTTTGCATAATTTTGGAAACACGCTGCCAGCTGTTTTCGGACGCTTTTCACATTTATCTTTGACAACAAAATTTTTGAACTGCAGTCGTTGCCGCATCAAAAGTTCGTAGAATCTTTGTCGCGTGAACGATTTTTCCGTTTCTGCACAGTGGTAATATGCCTTAAAGAGAGTACCTCAACACACCACGTACAGAAAGCAAAACTGCACAGCGAAGTAGTATCGAAGCAAGTATCAAATTAGAGACGCAGCGGAAGCGTAGCGAAACTTTCGACCGGTTCTGTGTGTTCTGATTAAAAAGGAAGTTAATATAATGACTGGTGTTGTTGAGAAGTAGTTTCCAGACGTATATGATCAGACGCAAGGAACGCGAGAAACTCAACACCGACAGCTAATGTTTCACTTTCCATAACAAAGTTCCTCCACCGTCTGCGAGTAATCTTCTACCGGCTTTTACGAGGTTTCAGACTTCTCCCCATAACGAGTTCCTTCTTTTTACACCGGCTACAATCTTCGCTATAATTCTCGTTTTCGCGTACCAATCGTCACAGAACTCGTGACGTCTATTCAGATTCAATCGTCGTCTCATCCTCGAAGAATCTTCGCAACGCGTCCACGTCCCGTTGGAATCGCAACAGAAGAGAATCGACGAAATCGCTCGTATTCATTTTCTATCCACTCGAGAGCACGTTTCTTCCGTGCCATTTCGCCACGGAGATAATGTAACGAAACTTGCAACACGGCCGCCGTTATATCGTGAACATCGCCAGCCGAAAATGGAGCAAAGAAACACTGAAAGTTGTCGTCAACTCGAGCCAGCCCTCCTCCCTTATCCGATTATCATCGACGATATCAAAGACTGGGGGCGCCTCTCGATAGAGCCGCCGAAGAACCAACGTTCTCTCGCGCGGGGCCGGTCACTGTGAATAATTATTCGCAAAGCGGATTAACTTCTTCTCCGCTTCATCTGCTCGCGAGGAATCCTAAGTAGCTTGAACTCGCGCCGCGAGATTCCGATTCTTCGAATCTTTTCTCCCCTCCCCCCGCCGCCGACCCGCCTCTCCCGCGATGTCGCGAACGTCCACGCCGTGCTGTTTTAATTCGCCCCACCCCCTCCACCTCGCGGAATAACGAGCTCTCCGCCGGTCGGGTCGCGTTTCCAGTTTGCGAATAGCCGGCCGACCGCCGCGAAATCCGCTTACCTCCCTTTTGCTCGCGCAAAGCGGCCACGGAACGAGCAAACCGAGCTTCTTTCTTTCCACGGAGAAATCCGCAGCGAGCGACGCTCGTCTCTCTCTCTTTTTCTCTGTGTGTGTGTGTGTGTGTGCCTGTGTACGCGTGCTCGTGCAACAGGAGAGAATGCTATGGCGCTCGTCACACGCCGCGCAGCAAACTTTCATTCGCATTTCACCCCGGTTATAGAGAAAGAGAAAGAGAGAGAGAGAGAGAGAGAGAGAGACAGAAGGGTCGAGACTGTCGAGAATCCCCCGTAGGTCCGAGGAAGGAAAAACGACGGACAATCGCCGGGTCTGCGTTGCTCCGAGGAAAAGTACGCCGTCTCTCGAGCGACCGAGTTGAGAA
>KQ435794.1:7224971-7238048 GCA_001276565.1 Melipona quadrifasciata | reverse complement strand
CGTGCACAACTTACCGTTTCGGATATTACCGCGTTTGCCGCCGCTTCCAAGAGAATTTCGTGCCGCCTCTGAAATTCGGAATCCGTGGAATTTTGGTACTGCCTGGTCGTTAACGCTTCTGCACCGGGGAATTTGGATCGTCGAGTGTCGATTTTCCACCCGATAATTATTGTTTAACTCTCGCGTAGGCGGGAGCATCTCGTCGGCGGCTGATGATTCGGATATTTTCGATTTTTCTTCCCAACTATGTTATTCGGCTGTGAAACTGTTACGTGCGTATGCATGTGTGTGTGTGTGTGTGTTGTTGGAAACAAGAGGAAGTTGTCGTATTAAAGGATAATGGCGCGGTTCTTGGCCGATCTCCTTTTCCGTCGATCTTTCGCGTAATTCGAAAACTTTGATTTTATCTTTCTCGCTGCATCCCCCTACTTCGGTCCTTATCTGCTCTATACAAATCGCGGCGATGGCCCTTCCTCCCTCGACGCTTCAAGGGAAGGTCGAGGAGAGGGCGTGGACGACGTCTCGTCCGGCTGCTGCACCACTTACGTCAGCGCAGATAAGCGCCTCTATTTCCAGGATTAAGGATTTGACTGACGTTGTATTTTCGTCGCGGCGTCCCCCGCCGGTTATCGGCGAGCAGGGGACCGCGCCGTGGAAAACGAGACCCACCCGGGTCTCGTGCGGTGAGAAAGGGGTTCCCCGCATCGAACGGGGTGGGGTTACGAGGCGACGGGGGTGGCAACGGGCCACCGAGAGAGGGCAGGGAAAGAAGAACGGGACGAACCACCCGAACACGAGACTCACGAAACATTATTTCTAGCCTGAAACGTCACGCGGCCCGGCCGCCCAGTTAGATCGATAGATAGAGACGTCGGCCCTGCCGTTTCTCTACGTCGAAGCGCCGTCATGCGAAACTCGAATTCAAATATAGAAATGTCTGGCCCAGTGACATTTGGCAGCTCGTATCAACCCCCCCATCGCAGGTCGAAGAGTAGTCGGCTACTCTCGCAGCTAGTCTCTCTCGTCGCTGATAGCGAAGGATCCCCGCTCCGACTGTATTCCTGTATTCTCCACCTACCCCGCCCACCCCCTCTCCCCCCTTCCAGATCGCTTCCGATCGGTCGTTGGCGATCATCAGTTTTACGCGATCTCGTCGACGCTCGTCTCCGTCCGAGGAATCCGTAATTAAGAGGCTGTCGCCTCTTCGAACGGAGACTCCGGATCGCGTCGTGATCGGAGGGTGAAGAAGCGAAGGAAAGGTTCTCGATTTAGAAATCTCGTTGAATCTCACTCACCGAATCGACGGAACGATAAGGCCAGCGGGGGGGCGACGAACGCCGATGCTCGATTCTTACCTGCAACAAGCAACGTAACAGACATTTTAATTAAATCCAGGCAGCAGCCAGCCTCGGCCAGGAAAGAAGCAAGGGTCGGGAATGATTTACGAGTCGATGTTTGCCGCGGAAGTATCTTTGCCGAGCTCTCGAACCTTTCTCTCCCGGACTGTTCCCTCTCGCGATTCAACCCCGCCGCCCTCGAATTCGCAGTTTTACGGCCAGAGTGTTTCAATAACGCGTCTTTCCGACTTTCCGATACGGCTATCTTCCCCTACCGGCAACGACGGTGGGGGGATCTTTCTTGCCGCTCTCGCGACTCTCTTGATTCCATTAACCAGCTTGGCCAGACGCTTCGAGCGGACGGTGCAGCTGTTTACCTCGATGGGACGTGTCGTTGCGACGGCTAAAAACCGTGTCGAGAGTTTATATCCGATTTCGCCGATTGTCCGTTTAAAGGGACTAGCCCAGCGTGAAGATAGACAGCGACAAACCTCGACGTTTGCGAATTATGAATTGAGCAATGTAACGAGTTCCACACGTTCTATCCTTTTTTTCCCCTTCGCGAGAGAGCTACTTGAAATTTGCATTTGCATTGATTAACAAAATAGTAGGTCACTCGTCTTTAGTAGGTTACAATGAATAAACTATGCCAGATCCCAACGATAGATAATTAGAAATCTCGTTCTGGAGAGGGAAGAGCAACGTCAAATGAAAGAAAAAAAGCATTTCATTTCTCGCGTAAATTCGCCGCGCGAGGATCCTCCTAGTTGGACGATGAACGAATGGCCGAGAGGAAGGAGAATAATCCCTGACTGTCAAGAAAGCAGATGCCAGGCAAAGAAATAGCAGCGGGCAGGGATCGGGGCGCGGAACGAACGACAAGACCCTCGACTGGCAATAGGTTTCCAGTCGAACACTACCGGTTCGCCGGATGTCAGATTAACCCGGACGCCGGCGAATTTATCTCCAAGCGTAACCGGCTACGTCCAACGTCGTCCGCGCGACGGGCACGGATAAATACGTGCGTTTAGCGGATTGATTGGCTACAGCACATTTTGGCGAGGCTCGGCCTCGGCCCGATGCACTTTTGCATCGTTGTCGCACCGAATATAGATGAGCGTTTGAGTCACGCGCGACGTGACGCGCGGACCGTTCCTTGCCATTCGCGGCAAGGTTAAATTTCGCCCCGGACGTAACGTCCGACCCGGGCCAGATCCTTGGTAAACCGCTATAAACGAACGTCGTCTTTGAAACGGAGCCTCGGACCCGACCAGCTGTTACGCTGGCTGGCTCGTTCCCCGATAACGCGACAGGGCGGCGGATATTTTTAAAACGCACACGTCGTTCTACGTGTGTGTGTGTGTGTGTGTGTGTGTGTGTGTGTTTGCGTGCGCGAGCGCCACGCTCGAACAGGGGTGATTCCTCGTGTAAAAATAAAGGAGGAGGGTGCGGCGTGAAAATTCATCGCGCGAAATCTTGCCTTTCGAAGAGGTTGCGATCGAATGTTTGTTCACCTCTTAACGCCTGGAGTATTACGACCCTGGTGTAAAAATAGGGGGGTTTGATACGACGAGATAGAGGTTCGTGTAGCCGTTTGGACGCGACGAACTGGCATGGGTGAATTTGAGGATAGCCATTTCGTAGTTGGTCTTTCGTGTTAGAGATGGTAGTAGCTGGAAAGTTCTCGTTCCGTTCGAGAATCTTCTCCAAAAAGTAAGTACAGTGGATTCACCGTATAAAGCATTCGGAAATTTCATTAACACTGCAGAGAGACGACGATTCAGTGTGTATTTTGTAACAAATTGGTATACAACGCGAACAGTAATTTTAATGTGATAAATATTCAAAGCACGTGACGAATATTCAATTGAATATCGAGATTTTCCGATACGATGGATTTTGTCGAAAAACTTTTGTAATCTCTACGTGTACCGTGTTACGCACAATTGTTCAATTTACCACGATATCAGTGAACTATTTAATAAATATTTTATTTGCGACGCGCACACGAATAAAGAAATACGTTTTACGACTCGCTTACACTTCCAGATGATGCCTCTCATTTTCGATACAATAACCGGACCACTTTGCTCGTCGATATCCCCCATTGCTAATTAATACGGATCGATAGCGGTCCATATATCCCCGTGAATATTTCGGTTAACAAACCACGGTCGACCGTTGCGAGGCACAAAGCCAGACACAGAGGCAGCATGTGTCAGAAGTGTCTAGCAGTCTCCGCGGGATTTCGATCAAACGATCAACTAATAACCTACCGAGGCTCTACCTTTCCCGAGAGCCGTGCCACTACTCCCGGCTCTCGGCATTGGGAACGTGCTCAGTTTCAGGATAATCCCAGCTGCATTACCTTGATGAGCTCCGGACTCCATCTTCCAGCCCGGGCAAGGCCTCGTCTGTCTATCCTCAGTGTAGTCGTCCGTCGCGCGGTTTTCGGAACACGTATTTACGCGTGCACGACGAATCGCATTGTTCGCGTTCACGGGAGCGTGTTCCCAGTCCGTGGAAGACGCGGCGCGGAATTGTTTTTTCCTACGGCGTATTACGATTATTAACGTTGTAAGTCTCTCTTTCTTCGACTTCTTTTTTTCAGCGTCTTGCAAGACAAGAAGCTCGGTTCACGTGAGATTATCGTGGAAATTAGAAACTTTACGTCGATCTCGTATCGAGGGTATTGTAATTTTGAGCGAAGATGCGAAAGGGAGAGCGATGGATCGATGTTTCGCGGAAGATGAAAATTTTGTGCTGTTGCGTAACATCGGGGCAGATCAGAATTGTTGGTCGGTCGAGAGAGAGAGCGTTTGTTTATTTCGAAACAAATAACGGGATGTTAAAATTACACGGAAGAGGTGAAAAAGGCAAACGAAAGCTTTTCTATCGATGCAAATTGCCGAGAAAAAGAGAGAAAGAGAGAGAGAGAGAGAGAGAGAGAACGTGCGATCGCGAATCGTCGAAACGAATGTTTCGATGTCAATTTATTCCAATTACGCATGCAATTATTTACATGTTTATTTATCACCGTCCGTCATGAATATTCGCGTTATACTATTATTTTCGCAAAATTCATACCGAGCTTCGATAAATTAAACGCGTTTAAATTTTCACCCACGCTGCTATCGACGAGTTACACGGCAGCGGCGAAACGAAATTGCAAACTTGCGAAATTATTAAACTTTAACAAACGTCACCTTCGCGCCGGGATCGATTTCAAATTCCGTGGCCCGTGCGTTTGCACCGGCTCGGGCATCGATTTCAATTCCCCGGCAGAGCGAAAATTAAACAAAATTGCGAAACCATGGAACCGCGACAGACACTCTCGTTTGCCAACGAGATCGACGGATCCCGGTCGGCGATATATCACTGCGGCGCGGAATTAAGAAGTATTTTGGATTTATTCACGCCGCGCACCGGCCTGAGCCGGTGCGCGTATACATCAAGCGGCGACGTGACGGCGAAACTGGGAAGAGTGGCAGGAGAGTAACGTTGCATTGCGAGACAGGTACGGTATCTCGGGGGAGCCGGTGCTGTTTGGATGAGGGACGAACGGAGAAAGAGAAACAACGCCCGACCTCAGCCGCCGCTCTCTCTGACAGAGCTAATTTATCCTATATTACTACTTAGCGAATCTACCGAGATTCCGGGGGGTATCCAGAGAGATTCGAGGCAACGAGCGAGCAGAAACGGTCGGGGTGGCGAATCGACTTCCGGTCAGCCAACGCCTCCTGGGGATGGAATTTCACGGAAATTGCATCTCGGTCCAAACAACACGGTTAATCGATTCGCGGGACATGGGATGTAACGAGCCAGCCAATCCGCCGCTCTTCTTTATTTTTTCCCCCTCCTTTTTCGCCGATTAATCACGCGAATCGATTCGACCGATAGCTAAACTAAAGGAATCAGCCGTTTCGCTCTATCAGAGTGAACCACCTGGTTGATCACGGTAGATAAAGCAGAGAGAGAGAGAGAGAGAGAATACCCGCGAAACGCTTAAACAGACGAGTCTCTGTTAAAGCCACGTAAAAGTTTGTCTGCGGTGGAACTTTGATCCTCGAAGACGCTGTTGGATCGTCGAGCTTTCTAATCTCGGTGAAACAGCGTCGTTAGGGAAGGACAGAGAGGGAGAAAGAGAGAAGAAAGAGGAAGGAGGCGGTGAAAAGGGCGGGGAAGATGGAGAGAAAAGAGGAAGGAAGACGGGAACTGGATGAGTTGGAGGGACAAAGAGGGGGATGGGGGGAGCGAAGGAAGAACGTTAGCGGCGGCGAAGCTCATCTTAGTTGCTCGACTAAATCTCTCTGTAAGCGGGCTAAGCAAGCTCCAGTGGTAATTCGTAACAACTATTAGCGAACCGACATTCATCTCGTTTAACTCGAGTTAGCGCCCAGCCCGCGTAAACCAGGTCCAGAGCCCGTGTTAGCTGGCCACGTTGCTTAATGCGCTCGTTGGCAACGAGAATCGCCCCACTAATTTATACGATGCCGGGCCTATTCACACCGGGGCGACACCATTAATCAATATCGTTCATTAGATCGATACAACCGGCTACTCAATCCACGGGCAAAACAGCCTGTTTATCGGGCCCCTTATAGATGCCCTCTGTCCCTATGGCCAGAAATAATTAAACCGTTCCAGCCAGGATTCGATGACGTTTAACTCCGTCGATTCACTGCCGCTGCAACCTCGATCGACGACGACGCCCGGGTACGATTGCCGGGATTTAAAGCGGAGTGATACGAACGATCCTTTCGTTGATCCCTCGTTTCTCTTACGCTGCATCAGAACTGATTCGTGCAAGTCGAATCGGTGTCGAATCGTTTCGATTCGGAATACCATGAAAAGAAGTTGCGATTCGTGTTGTTGAAAATGAATTTCTTGATGCAACGCTACGTTTGTTTTCTATTATCATACGCTCTGTCTGAACGACTTTTCTAATAACTACACACGGTAATATTTCCGACTGTCATGCAATTATCATGGAAATTAATATCATGTAACTGACGAATGCATTCGTGAGCACGTAATGCCTATTGGTGTTTTACGAATGCCGCAAATATTTTTGGAACATTCATTGCGCTCGTTTTATCCGAAGGTTAGGATTCAGGCCGACTAATACAACATCTTGGTTGCCAACCGTTTGTATCAAGACTAGTTCGGATGGACCAGCGGTGTAGCGGCCTATGATTCCTCGACTACGAGTTCCAAACACTGACTAGTCCTGCGCCTAGCGTCGAGGTCCTGCCGATCTCTGACGTGTTAAGCAAAGCAAAGTGCGGCAACACCGCTAGGATGGATGATGGACCGTCCAGCCTAGCTGGTAGCTACAACAACGAGCGTCTGGGGTAAGGAGTTGCTGCCATCAGCGCAACTCTTTCTCACTACCTCGAATCCAATCCTTCCATCATGCCATCCATCACGTTAAACTCTTCAAGCGGCATTTGAAAAGTCAGAGAATCTTCGACAATTTTCAAAACATTTCGCTCTCTCGCAACTGCGAAAATCCTTTCCTCGCGCTTCCTTCCGTTCGTTCGCCGCACGTTCTTTCGCACGCCTCGTGGGGATGAAGAAACGCGGCGAAGGGCGATGGGAGGAGGAGAGACAAAGAGGCGGAGACGCGGTAAACGGCAAGAGCTAATTTCATCCGAAATGCTCGGGCATTAGCGGGCGAAGTATCAAAGGCCGTTTTAATACACATCGCGGCCGCGGCGTGCATTCCGCAACTACAGATTGCCCACGCCGGACATGTCCGCGCTGTGTATTATGTTATTATCCAAGTCAACGAGCGTAAAGCGGTCAAAAGCGGCGTAGGAACACCTGGAGTGGCCCCGGCTAGCTCTCGAATCACCGGCTACACCCTGGCTACTACTGCCTGTCCCGAGTTAGGGGAAGATAAGCTCGTTAGCGTGTAAGCGGGGTGATGCCGGCGGGTTTCAGCGGATAAACTGGGTAAAGTAAACGAACGAACGTCAAACGACTTTTCACACATTAAGCGGGCCCGAGCGCGATAACCGAGCGGCGTATCAAACGGCGGAACGAGAACGATCCGTGCGATCCAGCGCGAAGGGCTGGATCGGCGAACGTTGTTCCACGTGGTCCACGCTGCTCATCACCAGGTGGGTATTATTCGCATCGTTAGGGAAATAACGAGAGGCTCGAGAGACTCGTTTGTCCCAAATACGTTCGCCTCGGTGCCCTCCGATCGAGCCGAACCACCCGCTCCGAATTAACCGTCGGTGTACACCCCCTTGTTGTTATTTCCTTCTCCGCCTTTAGCTTCGGTCTCCTCCTCTCCCTCTCCCCCTCCCCCTCTCGCTTTTCGATTTTCAATTTACGAAACACAGACACAGCCCCTCTTCCTCTCTGTCCTCTCCGTCCTCCCTCCCTCTTCCACGGGGGTAGATAAAGCCTAATCCGTTCTATCGCGCTTTTGTTGCGACTTCTACACCCTCCTCGAGCCAACCTCCTCTTTTTTCCATTCTTCTTCGTTTCTCCAACGTCTTTGTGCTTTCCTACATATCCACGGAGCTTTCCTCCTCTTTCATCGAGTTTCCTTCCGTTTCTCGAGGATCCTTCCTACGTATCGGATCACTTTGGTAACCCTTTCGACGACCCGCAGAAGCGGAGAAGTTGCGTTTCGTGGATGGACGTTTGGAAATATTGTTTCGACAGTTTGTGGAAATTTTTTACAAATATCGTGGGTCGTGAGTCTCGAATAAAGCATTTTCGAACAAATATCGAAACATCTAACCTCCGCATACATTTTTGGGTCAATTTCACACTTGATCAACACAATCACATAAAGTCGGTGAAATATTCCAACGTTTAAAAGAACGAGTACAATGTATGCATAGAAATTTCCCAGGTACATATTGTTCAAACATTTTCGCGATCCAACGTAGATCGAACACACGAACCGCGTTAGCTTCCTCGTCGCTTGTGTAAAGATAAGATAGTACTTTTTGAAAAAAGGCTTCTTGATACATTGTTGCTGAAATTAGCCAACGCGCTGGCAAATAAAAGATAAAAGAAACCGCGACACGACGGCGGGGTATAAATTCGAAAAAAATCTTGGCAAAACGAGAACGCTTCAAGACGATAATACCGGTAAACGTAATTTTTTGCGCCGTTTAATCAGCGGCTGAACGCTATCTAGCAGCTGCGTGATAACAGACCACAGCCACTTAGAGCTTTCTTGTATCGCGGTTTAGCACACACCGCCTGTGTGTGTTTCGCAAATCTTTATTAGTAAGTCGTTTTGTCAGTGCGAACGATCTGTTGCAACGACGACAACGCGGCGAACCGCTGGTTTAACTAGATTTTCAGCCACAGCGTTTCTCCGCAGTTGTTTCGACACGATTTATGCAACGAATATTTTTTTCGCGGGCCGACGCTAATTGGCGCGGGTTGCATGCTTGCTTCGCATCGACCCTTAATTCCTCATTACGGTGCAAGCGCTGATAAGTTATCTGCGGAATGAATGTAAGGTAGTGCCTTCTAAAAATTAAACACAACGTAGAAAATTAAAAAGTCGAAAGTGCAAAGTGTTCCACGTATCCACGTCGGAAGACGATGAAACTGAAGGCGTGCAACTCGCTTCGAATGCTTGAGATAATTTCGAACATTACGCGCATTCTGCAAAATTTGCCATCTGCTCCTTCCGTTCCAGTTGATCAGAGTTGATTATCCGCGATGACGCAGGAAAATGAATACGAAAGACTCGGTGAAAGAGAAAATTTGACGTACAAAGTAGAAGAATTCCCAGAGTGTTCTATAATATGTAGCGTGGGAGGATAAACAAAACAGGAGGATAAATACGAAGTAGCGATCCGGAGAAACTTCCACGCCAGTCTCACTTGACCTAGAAACGCGAAGCCGCACCCTCGGAAGCGTGAAGTTCCCCTTTTTTATTTACGCGCACGGATCTTCTCTTGATTTTTTAATACCTCGCAGTAAAGTAACAAGGTGGAAATAATGTATCTGCTCCGAGTTACGACGAGCACGAAGCACCGATATACGGAGTATCGTTGCATGCGCGTAAATTCCGAGGGAAACTTCGCCTAAGAGAATAAATCGAAAAATTTCCCCGCGAAGGTGCATAAACGCGAGACTTATCCCGTTCCCGTTGGCGAATGCCTACGTGATTTGCACGTTAACGAGCACGTCTCCTGCCCGTAATGTTATGCCGACGAGCTGGAAAATTCCGATCGAAAACAGTCGGGTCGGCGAAGATATCGCGATACCATATGGCACCCGTATATCCTCGGCCGTTCCAGGACTCCGCCTTGGTGGGAAGAAGCCGAACTCCAACCGAAGTGCTTGTAATTGGTCGGGATTTTCCAGGCCCGCGCTGCACTATGCACCCGGTGGCCCAATTTAATATAACTTATGCATATTCAATAGTTTCCCAGCGGCATCGCCCGGAATCGGAAGGGGGTTTATGCACTCCGGGCTCGGTGCCTCGACCGACGAGACGCACCGGAAGGACAAAAGCTGGCCTCCCCCCTGGCTCGGCAATTTCCTCCCGACTCCTGTGCAAGTTCCAACACCGGCGCAAACCAAGTTTCCAGCAAGTCGCGTTCCTTGACGATTACGCCGCGATTTACCGCGATCTGTCGCGACGCGGACTTCCGCGCCCAACTCGCGACACTTGCGTCTCCCGACGCGGAATGCATCGGCCGCGGAACGCGTGCAACCGACGTGTCTCTCCGTTGGAACGGGTCGCCGAGTTGATTCTCAAGTTGATAACTCGAGAACGTAATTTTTATCTACTTCACGTGTTGATAATCTTTCGAGAATAATATTTTTTGCACACACTATGTAGGTGTAAAGAATAGGATCTCGTACTCGGTTACTAGTTGTAGGAGTTTTTACTTTTACAAATATTTTCTGGAACAGTAAAACTCGTAATGAGTTTTAACACTTTATGTATTTTTAATTTTTACACGACGTACGAATTTCCGGGAGGAATCAACGGGGAACTCACCGAAGAACTCGTTGAGGAAGAATTTTAAAATTCTTGATATCGTCTATCGTAAATCGTTAACAGAGTTACTCTTGTGAAATGATATATTGATTAATAATTGTTAATAAATAGTCTCTGTTCTTCAAAGTACCAACTCCGTTCTTGCCAAAACTCTGCCTCTGTTCCACCTCCTCTGAAATTCTGAACTGTCTTCGTTCGTAGCAATCGCCCGTGACCATGACGAAAGCGTCAAAAGGGAAACGTTCCTTCGACCCTTCGGAACGACATCGGCCCTGGACGGAACAGGGAAAGACACCGGTCAGAGGAATAATATTCTTGGCGGTACACGCAGAGTCGAGCGATAGTTCTGCCGAGAGAAGGAAACATAGAACGAAGACGAAGGCGTTCAGTAACTTTTCCCTTTATCCGTTCATCCCGACGTCGTCTGCCGGGACCCGACAATGAATGGATGTCAAAAACGCAGCAATTAATTCAGCCCCGTGGGGAACAAAGGCGTAAGAATACCGTCGGTTGTCGTGGTACTCGAGAGAAGTTCTTCCTCGACTAGGGACTCGACGAAGGAGAGAGAGAGAGAGAGAGAGAGAGAGAGAGAGAGAAAGAGAGTATGGAAGTGAGGAGAACCACGGGAAAGAAGAAAGGAGATAACTGGCAGTGAGGTAGCAACGGACGGGAGGGCACAATGGTTGGATCATCCAACTTTACTTTGCTTATTGTAATTCAATTTCACGGGGCGTCTGCTTGGTTCCTCTGTCTGCTTATGCCTCTCTCTCCCTCGCGCTCCGTGTACACGTTGCTCTCTTTCTCTCCATCCTGGTTCCGTATAATTTTCGTCAGGCCGTGGGGCTGAAAACCCCCTATCGACCGAAAATCCAAAGGGGTGGACTTGACAACTGTTTAACATCTTCACTTACAATTCTGATTTCGCGGCAGACGTCGCGCTCGCCTTGGATTCTTGTACCCTCGCGGAAGATCGTTTCGGGGCTCGCGTGTCGCGGAAATCCGCTTTGCCCCGTGAGTGCCCGAGCGTCGCGCGACGGCGAACTAACTTTTCAATATCTGATACGTTTTACAGACGCTGCCGACAACTTGCCTCGCAGCGACGCAAAGCGGATAAGCATCCGTTCGAAATCGCCGTCCCGTTCGCGTACATATGTATCATCTTTCTCCTACTTGTTTAAGTAGAATTACACGGAACTTGTCGAACGGCGTATTCGTTCGTTAGCATTTCGAGTTCGCCCCGGGGAACTCGAAAAGTGTGTTCAAGGAGCAAACTGGGTCCGCCCGAGTAACGAAACGCATTTGCGATATCGAACTCCTCGAGAGTTTCGAAGAAGCGAAACGCAATAATCACGATCGGAAGTTCCCGTCTGCTGAAAACCAGGAGACACCGGCCAGCGAGTCCAACTTCTCGCCAACGTGCAAATCGAAGAATCGAGATTCGAACGAAGATTTGCAACGACGTTCGGTTTAACCAGCAAAGACGCGCGGAACGATTGAATCATCTCGAAACAAATCTACACTTTCGAACTGCCTTTTACGACTACTGGCTACTTACGAAGGTAAACGCGAGCGAAATTTGGCTAAAGAAACACTCGAAGAGTCGCACGCTCGCTGGAAAGCCCGCCAAAAGTTGCCGTACGAGCGAAATGAAAATCGAAACTCAAAGATTCGCCATCTCGCCGGAAGACTAACAAACCACGCTGAAGAAAAATCCGCGTTGATCCTCGGCCGAAAGTTTTAGTTCCAGCAACCGCTTCGAACCAACTTTCAAACTGCTCTTCTCGCTCGCCGTGAGCCGTGTTTGTGGAAAAAAAGAAAAACTCCCGATATTTTCACTTTCCTCTCGAGAGCTCGAGATCGCGACGAAACGAAAGAAACAAAATTTGCTCCGTTAATCGAGAAACGAGTCGCCTTGCGGGATGTTCGCAGGTGTGGATGTTCCGTGTGTCTATCGTCGAGCAGGTAGGGCAAACATCGGTAACAGTCGGGGTGGTAAAGGGTAAGGCGGTTGCATTCCAAAGCAATATCTTGCACCAAATTGTGCGCGGCACGAGGCGCATCCCTTCCTTCGCCCTTGGTTCGCCAACTGGGCTTCGTCTGGATGGCTTCGCTGCCGCGATGCCACGGCAAATACGTGAATGTTGACTCAGCCAGCTATCAGACTCGCTACGGGTGCGCCTTATTCGAGCTGACTAAACATGCCAACTTAGATTGCCATAACACTGCGTAATGTATATGTCGTCGGAATCTTCCACCTGCACTCGCCTACCCCCCTCGTCTGCGAGGCCGTTTCATCTCGTCATCCATTTCGAGCCGCTCGAAACCGCGGTGCCTCTAATTGCTTCATTTTTCCGTCGAATTGTTCCGAAAGTCCGCGCGCGAACACGCTGGATTCGAGATTTTTGGCTCGTTGAAAAAAAAAAAAAGAAAAAAAAACGCGAGACGAGAAATATTTTTTAACATCTCTTAAGTTGAGATTAGATTGTAGCAACTTTTTCTCCTCGTTGGAGTTCTGAAATTTCGATTACGAGTTGAAAGACGCAAAATGTCGAAAAGTCAGATTCTCGTTCACATCTTTCGATTCATCCAATAAGAAACCGTGACAAAAACAACGAGTGAAGAATCCTCCTTGAAAATCAGATCAGACGACTTGTCCCGGCGACTTGCAACGACGTTGTAGATAATTCCAATTTCTATACCCCCTAAATCTTCAAAGGCCGTTTAACCCTTGGACACAGGTCGGCG
>KQ435794.1:7213825-7224953 GCA_001276565.1 Melipona quadrifasciata | reverse complement strand
AAAACATTCCGGCGTCGGTGGATTCTTGCCGTGTCATTGGATTTTAGAACAGAGCCACGTTCCACTTCGGTCTTGACGTTGATTCATCTCGCCGTTCTTATCAAGCAACGCCGTTTTGACTAAATTCAGCGTGACGATTATCGTGGACGGGCACAGTTGGCTGGACTCCAGGAATGGCCGCATTATATAAACAAAGACGGGAATACCGTGTACCCCCGATATGAATCACGTACGACGTTATATCAGGAATTACCAGGAGCACGTGACCAATGGAACTGGCCTGGACTGGGCGCGCCGGTGACGGATGCTTCAACGAAGCGTGATCGTTTTTGAGTTCCCGGAACTCCATTACGCCCTCTGCTAATCTCTCTATCCGTGCAAGTGCATTCTGCGCTCCACTGGCCACGATTCGAGTTATCTGCGTTACACTTCAATCAACATCGAAACCAATCTGTGCATTTCACCGGGGGGTAGGGAAGCCTTTCGTACCGATACACCGACGATGCTATCCTTGTACATCGCGGCGCTTCCTTTTGAGCGTTGATCGCTTGCGCATCGGTCCACGAACGGAATAACAAGCATCCACTAAATTCGCGCGTTTGTCGAGTATTCCTGTTTGTACTTTTTCCGATTACGCGCCGCGAGTCCAAGTTTTGCTCAACCGTTGAGTAGAACGAGTCGGTCTCTGACATTGTGTTCCCAATTTCCATTCCGTCTCTGCCTTTCTTTCTCCGTCGTTTAGTGTAATACCTTTCGATACGTTTTCTATTGTTCAAGTATACTTACAGTTTCTTTTTTAATTAGTAATATACATACGAAGCAGGGACGATTGAGACTGATCTGCACACAGTAACCAAACTGCGGATAAGTTTATGCGTTTACGGGAAATTTAAGGAAGCGCGGAGGAATTCATACACAAAGTAAGAGGAACGTTTGCTACAGTACTTGAAGAAACTTTTACTTAAGATCCGTCATCGTGATTGCATTTATAAATATATAAAATTGCAAAATGATTTGCAATCTCGGTTGTGCTTTTTTGACTTTGGTACACTTTCGACGAGCCACGTTCAGATTCTCACGATACATTTTCATCCCTCGATCCCAGCTCTCTTCATTCTTCTCCAATTTAACTTAACCACGATATCAGCAAAGATCGAGACGATCTAAGAAGACTAATATCGAAGAAACAGTTTTCTCCCGCCCAGAAAGCCAAGAATTGTTCGTGACACATTCGTCGAAATACATCAGGCCAATGCCTTCGGACTCACCCTATTACCTTCCAGCGACAAACTCCAACAAACGTATCGACCTTACGACGGACTTATCAAAAACGAGCTTGCGTCGGATTTTTACGACTTTGGTACGGGTGGTACGTTCTAGCAACGATCTGAAAAAGGAAAGGGGGGAGGAAAAAATGGCGTACGTGTGACCGATGCGCCCGGTTATGATCGGGAAAAGGCGGCTGTAAGTGCGCGATATAAGACGTCGTACGGACAGTCGTAAAACCAGCCAACGAACACGAAAGGACGTGGCTCGCTTTATTATCCGGTTTACTACTTTAATATAATATAACTCGAGCCAGCTCGATGACCGGCTCGCGGAAATCCTAACTTTGGTCGGTCTGACTCGGTCCGTGGTGTCGTTCACGCGACGTGTCTTCGTCGTCGAAGGCGTCGTTCGCTGTCTCTTCGCTGTTGGTCGACCAACTTCTCCATCTTCTCGTTTCGACACCTCTCAAGCCTCGTCCTTAATTTATCCGGGCTGCGAGCCCTTTCTTTTCGAGGAAAATCGGCGGACGATAATCTTTGCCTCTCTCCCAGGGATTTTGACTGTGACGAGAGGTGTCCAGAGACGCAGCTGACGTTTCACACGAGCTGTCCTTGTCGTGCGAGTACACGCGAAATCCCAGACAGTTAATTGCGGTGTCCCACAGACAAAATGTGTCCCAGCTTCTGTAGCCGACATCGTCGAGCAAACGGATTTGGACGTAGCTCAGCATTATTCGGTCAAACGTTACCGATTCAATTAGATCTTGTCGACGTACAGGTTGTATCACTCTTGTCTGGCGTCGTCTAACACGATATTTCCTGATTTCGTAGAACGTACGAGTTAATCCATCAATCGGGCAATCGCGTTTCGATCGATTTCTACGTGTCATTAGATGACATTTACTTCCAACATATTTCCTCGTTAATCACTCGTAATCTCGCGAAATTTCGAAGAAACTGAAGTGAATATTTACAGTGTTACGGGAGAAATTACGGGTATTTACGAGTCGAGGAGATTCGTCTGGAAATTTTCTTGCCGCGGAATTCGCCGACTTCCCGCCGACTGCGCGAAACTCTAAAACAAACGGGGAGTTTTTACGAAATTTACAAATCCGCCGGCAAATGTCTTCAATTTCCTTAACAAGTTTCCAAAACTTTCCGACCGCTGGAGCCACTTCGAGCCACGTTACCTCTTTTACAGCAGCTAACGCGCACGTTTCCCCGCGGTACAAAGAATCTCGATACAATTCGTCAGACGTGTGTCTGTTCCGAAATAAAGCGAAGGTAAACACGTTCCGGCAAACAAACCCTGGAAAATCCTCGCGCCCTACCCGAATTACGGTCGAAGAAGAAGGTTACGACGGAAAGAACAGAAGAATTTCTCCTTTCCTTCCCTTTTCCCTGCCTCTTCTCTCGGAGTTTGCAAGACGTATATTTCCTTTGGTTATTACATGCACATTCTATTATCCCGTATTCGTCCCACACCCCACGCCGTTGGCCCTCGTTGTGCCTACGCCGTATTACACCCTGCATGCAACTTTAACTCCCCTCAACTTGCCTCACTGCCAGACCCTTCCCCCGCCCCGTCGTGCCCCTCAGTGTGATCCGCTCGAAGCCACATTCGCCAGCCCCGTTCCCTCTTTCCATTTCTATCGGTCTGAAACCGAAACTGCCTGGAGATTGGTAGCGGAAGGCACCTCTGTCTACGTGGCCCACAGGGAAATACAGCGGCCCTCCCCGCCGCTCTCAATTAATGCCCCGAGATCGGAATCTTACTTTGTGCGTTTGTGCCCCAGCCGACTTACAGCCAGCCGCCCTCTGGTCCGAAGGAAATCACGAATGAATACGCAATGCGAACTCCGCTGGCGGCGGGGATCCGGCGACGGTTTGTGCGTTGTTTTCCCGCGCGATACACGCGCCGGCGGCCGGAAATCGGCCGTATTTCTAATGTATTTGTAAGGAGGTAACGACATCGCGATTCAATCGCGAATCGACTCTGGTCCCCTTGCTCCGTAAGGATATTTCGTTGGCGTATTATCCCGAAGCTAATGCACGTTTCTGCATTTTGCACGATTCGAAGAGTCAATCCGGTCGAAGAAGCGGAACAGCGACGTTCGGGAAATTCAATTCAGTCGACGAGCGTGATACCGATATTTATGAAACAAGTTGTTACACGGTTGAACTCCGTTCGTCAGAACTCCATTTATCGACTGAATGCCGGTTAAATTCATTCATCCACGTGAACTCCTGTCAAGGGCGAACAAAAAATAATTGGGCTCTCATTATACGAACAGCACACTCGCACGCAAGTTTGGAATAAACGGAGCTCTGCTCACAGGCGTATACACCTGCACAGGGGAATTGAAATGATTTTGTTTCGTTGGTATTAAGAACCGAAGCAGAATGCGAAACAAATCGCCGGAAACAAATTCCTAATATTCCCCGATGCACGTAACTGCTGGGAGGAACCGTAAATTTTGAGGAAGATTATTTAATAATACAGCAACGTCGAATATTTTCAATAGAGAGTAGTTTACCGTGAATTTTGCGGGGGAAACTAGGTTAACGAGCTGGTATTTGCGAGGTAGAAGTTACAACCTTAGTCCCTTTACGGTATCTAATACCACATAAGCTATCTATTATTTAATTCACCCTACTCTGTTACAAAACGCCATTTCTCATCGGATCTAGATCGTTACCCGGAAGGACAATCCTAATCACGCTCTCCCATCGTAGTCATCTATCACGATACGCATCGGCAAGACGATCAATCAGGCAAATGTACGTCTGGTAATTAAATATTCGTGTAAAAGTTTCGAATTTCCGAGAGATACATTCTTCTCAACGACTAATCGTACATATTTCCTGTTTGTCGCATGCGTAAGCAGTAACAGTCAGTAATTAAATTCGTCCGTTTGAAAGTTTCAACAACCGAGGTCGACGAATTTCCGCAATGGAAGATATTCCAATTCGTCGGCGAGGAGGTTCCCTCTCGCGAGCCCGTTCGCCGACTTTTATAACGCCTCGGCAGGTCGAAGTCTCGCGGTTCCTTTCCTTCCCCGAAGAAACAATGAAGCTCCCAATCGCATTTGCGATTCCCCAGGTTCCCGCGGATACCTGCTCCCATCTCCTTCTCCGCCTCTGCGCTTTCCTCTTCTTTCTTCGCCCGCTCCGTTTCCATCCGCGTTCCTACCTCGTTCCTCCGAGCCTCGAAAACGGCTCGCTTCTGAATCCTTTTACATTTTTATAAAGCAGCTTAATTCGCCGGCAGGCGCGGTGGCGCGCGCAGGGCGCAAACGGCGATGCGGGGGGAGGAGAAGCGGCGCAGAGGCGCGAACGAAACGAAATAGAACGGGACGAGAATCCGGTCGGGCGCGAGCGGGGCTGTCCCAGAATCTATGTACCGCGTACCGCGGCGAAATTTTGACGAGCCATCGATCATTTTTTCATATTCGGACGCTCGTGTTTCATCGATACCGTTCCACGTTGTTTTATTCATGCATTTGACTTGCAAATTATAGATTGGCTGCCCATAAATCAACGATTCCTTCTTATCTGACGAGCTTCGGCTATTTTATTTCTATTTTTTTCTCTCTCTTTTTTTCTCTTTTGTTTTGTTTTCAACCGGGTAGCGAGGTTTCCTTTGTCGAGAATATTGTCGCGAGATCGCCACTCGCTAACTGTAATTTTATTCATACGCGTCATTTTTACAAAATTAATCTATCCTCTGGTATCAAGTTGACACAGCGTGTATGAAAAGTGTATCATAAATCAGCGAAATTTTGTTAAAGTAATCTGCAGTTCTGTCTCGTTTCTCAATTGTTGCAATGCTATATATAACACTTTTATTACACATTCTTTGCTGTGCACCATTCAATGTTTCCAATAATACTGAAACAAACATAGCACTTGTTCCAAGATTTTTGAACGGGGGTGTATATCGCCGTTCTTACTCCATTCGTCGAGACAGATGAAATTCACAAATTCCCGGTTTAATATTCCCTTCAATCCTCCGCGGGAATCCTCCTCCGAGCTTCGCATTTAAATCTCGAAATGGCCAGCGAAAGAAGGGGAGAGCATTAGTTGACAGTGGTCGGGATCTAATTTCCGGAGATGGGATTAGAAAATACTAGCGCCGATGTTCTCAAACGGACGATTCGTTTGACGTAACGAGCGTCGGCCATGCGCGAGGCAGGAACGTTCGTTGAACGAGGACGATCGGTCGCAAAGCTCCCGAGGAATGACTATTGCGTTTGTGGTGGCACGGTCTCGACCAACCTGCAGGCCGGTTAAAACACGTGTTCGCTCGCCGGCATAATGGCGGCAATAATTCCTCCGCCGTGAAATAAATTCTTCAATAATAATTCTCTCCTTGCGCGCCGCCGTATGTAGCTAACGTACCTAACTGGCCGCGATTTATCATTTCCACGTTCGCGCTTCCAACGGGCCACCCTTGCGTCTTCCGGTTTCTCTTTGTCGGTGGATATGACTCGCGACTGCGCGTGTGATTTACGCGGGGAAATTCCTTCTTCCATTGGCCACTCGAAAATCTTTCTGCACGCTCGGACGTACCGGGAGGATTTTGTCAACAAAGGGAGTGGATGCAAACAGTTTCACTTTAATTAATTACATCGATTTTCATCATCGCGAAACGTTTAGACAAAAATTCGAGTATATTTGAAAGAATGCAAACGTTGGGAAAGTTCGTATTTTCTAAAATGAAATTCTTGGATGAAACGTCTCCTCAACGCGGTATAAATTCTTGAACGACACGATGAAAATTAACACCAAACTCACAATAATTTAAAGTCTACAAACTGTCGCAAATACTCACCCGCAATCGAATTCTTTCTCAATATTTTCTCTCGACGCACATTCGGTAAATTTACCCGCGCGTGCAAAGACAAACGCACACGGAGACGCGATTCCTTTCTCGAAGAAGCAACGAGAAACATTCTTTGAAACGAACGTTGCGCAATCAGGGAAAACGCAATTGCTCGCGTAGCGTCTCGTTGCGCTGATAATTACGTTGAAATTACAAGGGCCACAGTAAATTCGCACTGCTGTGTGCGCGTGTCAGGCGGACACACGTGCGTTCAAGACGATATACGGAAACGTGCCCCTTGCGTAACGACTGTACACGCGCGCCGACTGCATGTACAATCTCGAATTAATTATTCACTTAGATAACGTCGATCGATATGTCATATTAATCACAACAGCGCGACTAACGTGGTTAATATTAATCAGCAGTCTAGAAGAGGGTCTACGGGGAGGCGTGCTGCGGCGGGGTGCGGAAGGACTGCCACGGAGGGATAGACGCACGTATATCCACAGATTCTAATTACTGATTAGACGGGGCAAGCAGCGAAAAGGGATTGCCGACGAAGGTGCACGAATACACGCGCTTCCTGATAATCAAAGTCACGGCCGCGTATCGCACCCGTATCCAATCCCGGAAGTTTCAATATTTCCGCGAACGGCCGAGTCACGCGCTTTCTGGTCGAGCGATATCCGAATGAGCCCGTCGATTGCGGCGGTAAAATACAGTGGGTCGCGGAAGAACTCGCCTGATTTAGTTTTCAAAAAAAAAACTGAATATTCCAACAGCTAACATTCTGCCGTGTCTGTAGGATATTGTGAAATTTCATCGACTGCTATTAAGTATTAAACTCACCGTCGGTTGCATTAATAAATCTCAACATTTAATGGAACTATTTTTGACATTCGTCATACGCTTACGGTGAATCGCGAGAATATTCGTAATTCGAAAAATTCGAAATTCTTGTCAATGATGATAACATGTTAAAGTAGATGATCTTAATTAATTGACGTAAAATTTGAAATATTGGTATCGTAAAAAGATAGTCTACTACGAATATTTCTGTACAAAACGTGTCTTCCATCTTTTTAATTTCATTCGTACGTACTTTGGGTAGACTGCGTATTACCTGGATAACAATTTGCATTCGCGTGTATGTAAGTTATTACGTACGTACGTGGGAGATATAAATTAGGCTGTGCAAACTGAGCGCATGCAATGTAACTTCAAAATTGCGAATATCATTCTCGCACGTATGAGAGTGCAATTTACGAACTAGTCTGAAAATTATTTCTATTAATACGTTTTTTTGAAAGTAGCAGCAATTATTCGTTACACTAAAAGAGGAAAAAAAAATGAAATTTATCTCCAATTGAAAACTTGCGAACTAGGAATTCTCGTGAAGAATTCATTGATGGCACAAAAATGCAATAATCAATCAATAAAGGTACAAAGTAAAATTTTCGAAACGCAGATAGATACGAATAAGTCTAACTTTCGAATTAAACAATGTTGAAGGTTTAGGTCGTTCGAAAGAAGTGAGCACACGTGTCATCGCGACGGTGAAATTAGTTTCAAATGTGCAGTGAAATTAGAAGTCTCTTCGGAAAATAAATTCGATCGCAGAACATTCTCAAAGACGAGATCTGAAACGTTACGCGCGTAATTAGATAGAGCAGTATTTCAGTGTTTCAACGTGAAAGCACATACTTCTCCTACAATCGCTCAGCTCGTCGTGAAACTTGGACTCGACGTACAGGATCACGCACGGCAGGCTTTGACGAATTATGGAAACGGAGAATGGCAAAGGTCGTTGCCATTTCGACAAGCAGTTGCCATAAAATCGCCGTCGAGATTAGCGGGACGGCGGGTAGGGAGGGAGGGAGGGGGGACGGCTGGAAGAGTAGATTTCAAGCTTAATCGAAAGCGCGGGGCCGTCAAAGTGTATTCGACGGTGCTTTAGAGAGAGGGGTCTCTGGCACGTCGTACCGCTGGCGTCTGTTCTTGGGGAGTCGGTACGGTTCGGCAGTCGCGGTTTTTGAAAGCCCTTTGCACAAAACAGACGCGAGGTTGCACACGAGGCCGAGGTATCCGCAACCGACAGCGCAGTAGAGACTGCGGTTACCAGACCGCAAGCTACTACCACCTACGCGAGAAATACAGGAGGGGCGGAGGGCTTGGTCGAGGCACCGGTGATGCTGTAAACCCTCTAACGAGCTTACTTCCCCGTAATATCTGGGCGTTTTAGTTTAACCCGGAGCGTCAAAGATAAATTCGTTTGCGATTAATTCGTCCGTCCCGCGCGCGCCACCCGGCCAGGAATTTCAATTCTCCGCGAGCGAACAACCACCAGCCATTGGCTCGCCGTGAGACACCTTCATCGAGTAATATTCCGTTTTAAAAGGGCTTTTGTCAGCGATGATCTCGTGCCTCTGTGAAGCTATCTCGTCATTTTCAAACTTTGGTCATTCTCTCCCGTGAGTTTTGGTTTCAAAACCAAATGACATTTGATTTCGTTCGTTTGCGCGAGATGTCGGAACTGTCCACGTAGTCGCGAATTTAATCTACGGATCTTTGTGAAAATATGATTTAGAAGATTGAATTTTAGTACAACGTAAATTTTTTTTCTTTTCGTACTATATCGTGTGGCCTGAATAATTTTCATGAATTCGCAAAAATAAAAATCTACGGTCTAATCTACGGACATTGCAGAAGAAGTGAAAGGTGAAGAGAAATTTGTTTCGTAGCAAATACTGCGTTTTTGTGCTCTAAAATTCCCCTCGTCTTTTGGAACTTTGCAGAGTAAGATTGCTGATAGAAATCAGATAACCAGCGTAGGAGGTAAAGATGAATCTCACGAAAGTACAATCAAATGGATAAAACCAAGAATCAAATACCGAACAGAATACCGAAGAAAGTCATTAATTGAACCGAGTAGTCGGGTCGATCTGTTGGAGGGTGTCCTTCGTATCCGAATCAGATCGCATGCATATTTCAATGAAATTATATGGTAGCGACATGTGCGGGAAAACTAGGTTTAACGCGGAGCCATTGAAAGGGGGCGTGCAGCGGGTGCGAAGCGTGAAGAAATCCTTTGTAACTGCTCGAAAATTATTATTCACCGGAACCCCCCTCATTGCTTCCGTGTTGCAACGTCTCACGCGACTCCGTTTTGTCCCTGTAATTTCTTTCTCTACCGATTCTCCAAATCGGTGAATTCGATTTCTGGCACAGCCCGGGACAGAAACAAAAATAAAAAAAGAGAGAGAGAGAAAGAGAAAGAGAGAAACGAGGGAGAAACGTCTCGGAGAAACCCGCAGGAATTCATCGACAATAGATAAACGGAAATCCCCGAGTTCGGTTAGGGATCGAGGTGAAAAATATCTTCGACGGTGTCCCGACTTTTCGTGGCCGCCTGCTTGCGATTCGTTCGGCTACAGGGAATCCGTTGTGTTCGCGTACAACGGAAAATTGGCCGTGGAATATTTACGAGGCGGTCTTCACCTACACTTGGGGCTTGAACATCACCATCACGCAACCAATACCGACGCGAGTATCCCGATCCATCCCCAGCCAATCCAGACCAGTATCTTTTGTGACCGTCGAAAGAGAGAGAGATGATTACAGGTGTGTACGTGCGTGTGTCTTGCACTCAGATTCAAGATTCTATACGACCACTACGGGAATGCAGGAAGATAGCCGGCGAACAAAAGAAGGACTCCTCTTCTCTTTCACACATCCACGCTCAAGCTTCACCGACTGCACGCGTTATCCACACACGCGTACACGTACACAGACACTCGTCGTTCGGTGGTCGTTTGCCGTAGCAAAAGGGAAAAGTGGCTCGCTGAAGGCAGGGAATGAAACGTGAGGGTGAAGAGGGCGGCGAAGAACTGAAGTTGCCGGGCAAGGAACGCAATCGAGTGGGATTAAACCTTCTCGATTGCTTCCAACTTCACGCGAGCTCTCTCTCTCTCTCTCTCTCTCTCTCTCTCTCTCTCCGTCTTTCTTTCTCTTTATCTCCTTCTTTCTCTCTTCCTTCTTTCGTACACACCCTCTGCCTTCTGTCCTCCTCTCCTTCTCCTTGGATCCCTCATTGCGGTGAAAAGACGTTCGATGGTACGGGGGGAGAAGCCCCCGAGTCAATTCGAGTCGATTCTATCCTCCGAGCTCCTCGGGTTAATTGGACATTTTTTATTGTCAATTTGTGATTGAGATCGCGGCGGCCTTTGTCGCGTGATCCGACCGAGGGAGAAGAGAACTCGAAATGGCGCTTTGTCGAGAGCCTCGCATTAGGACACCCTTTATCCCTTATCGGGGCGATGGGAACGCCGTACGGTTTCTAATTCGACCAGTCGTTTCTCCTTCGACCGTACGAGAACCGTAAACGTGATACCCTCCAACCATCTCGAGAGCCGTGCGCGTTCAACTCGCAACGCGATTAAAATCATCCCGATCGTTTCATAAATCTACGTCGCGACACGATACGCGAATATATAGACACGTACGTGTCTACATCTGTTCCAACGTAATCCAAAAGGTCATTGGATCGTACGTATCAATTTTGGAAAAAATCGGGTCCTCTCTGACAAACGATACATTTGTATTAAAACTTGCAGGTGAATAGGCAAAAATGTACGTACGGATATACTTTTTACTGTATGCGTGTTTCATCGTTGTAAAACTGTGAAACTTTTACCAGAAGAAAAAAAAAAAAAAACAAATTGTAAATTGATCATTTTGAACAATGAGTGATGTAGTTATTATTTAAACGACGCACGTCGGCTCGCGTATACTGTTTATTTTTTAAATGTGAAACTGACAAATGCCGCAGGACGTCGTCGTTTGCAAATTATTCTTACGGCGCGGTTTCGCCGGCGACGTTTTCATTTGAAATTCTATATTCCGCTCCTTCGTCCTTTTATCTTCTTTCACGTCGACGAGCGGGCTCGCGAAAAATTGTCCGGTGGCCGAAGTTTAGCTTGCCGGGCTAAGGGAAAACGGGCCGGGGAGAGAAAACACGGCAAAGGGAAAGTAA
>KQ435794.1:7164641-7182744 GCA_001276565.1 Melipona quadrifasciata | reverse complement strand
CTCTCTCTCTCTCTCTCTCTCTCTCTCTCTCTCTCTCTCTCTCTCCCCTTCTGTGTCTCTCTCTCTCTTTCATTGACAAATAAAGCAATCATTCTTAAAGGAGCAATGAAAAGCCTCGATTTCGAAGCCGGCCGGCATTCATAAAGTTGGCTTCCACTTACGGGATTTCGAAATCTCGAATTCCCAAGATTCTTTTCCCTTACTTCTTGCTCGCCGCTTTCACCCTTTATTCTAGCCTTTGCGTCGACTTAATGAAACCCCTAATAATTCCGACCCCCTTCCTCTCTCTCTCTCTCTCTCTTTCTCTCGGCTGTTGCCGCCGCGCGAAACCCTTGCTCGTTCCACTCGCGTTGCTCCTCGTTACTCTTCCGTCCGGATTTCTGCATCGACTTTGCCGTTACGCGGCCTCCAAAGCGACTACTACAAGACAGTAATTAATGTTACACCCCCCCCCCTTTTCGTTTTAACAGCCACTTTTGATTCCTTCCTCGCTCTCTTCATTGCGTAAAAACGATCGTTTACGTAGCACAACAAAAGAGGAAAGTGAATCGAATTTTTGGGAGATTTGAGAAGCAAAGTTTTTAAACGCGCGCAGTCTATTTGCACTCAACTTGAGGATCGAGGGATGTATCAGGACGGTGTCGGTCTTCGTATCGATCGCTCGTTCAGATAAGTCGGAGGGTAATAAGTCAAAAGGGGGCGAACAATTCTCTTATATGGTCACGAGGTTCGACCTGGCCGACATTCAGTAACGATATTAAGAATTTCGCATGGGTTCTGCAATTTATCAGATCGATCGTAAATCAAGTCGGACGTTAGACGTTCTTTAATTTCCTAAGAAAGGATCTAGCGCTTGTGGGCGTATCGTGTAACGAGCTGCGATACGTGCGATAAGTGTTTATGTTAAGTAGTAACAAGTTTACAGTAACATGCAAATGCCAGTTTGGCAATTCGCGGTAATTCATATTACATACATTCGTATCGCAGTAATTTATATTGTACGTTTGGCTTTTGAAATTTAAAAACTTCTCGCGCATAAAAGCCGGCATATTCAACCGTTCGTGTGACGTCTCAGCTTTTTTACAGGCTCTGGTATAAATGTTTAAAAATATCGTAGAAAGCAATTCCGTGTTCTGTTTAAAACAACTTCCTACCACACTCCACCCCGAGAAGTAGAACGGACCTTCGCAGGTCGCATAAAATAGCCATAAAAAGCCAGCAGTCAGAAAATCGAGAAGTAATGTTTAATGGAAGTTGACGAATTAATTTTGAGGAACGTACGGAAAAATGTTCCCTCGTTCTTCGTCAATGAAAACTTTCTTTTCGTCAAATTATTACAACAACAAACCAAATTTCTCTTTGCTCTCTACTCGAAAGAAACGCAGGTTTTAAAACGTGAAATAGCATGCACAATGTTCATCATTAGCTCGAAATTGAAGAAAGGTATTTCCCATTCGTGCGAGAATTTGTCAGAAAGTTTATCGATTAAACCCAATGAGTGATTAAAGACGATCGGAATCGACGAGGCCAAAGGCTCAAAACCGCCCTCCTCAAAGAAACTGCCAAATCCAAGTGAATCTATACAGCGAGCCCGTTTCTCTTCGTTCCCTTTGCCCCGGTCTGCTCACGCGAAAACGTATTACCGAGTCTGTCGGTGGGAACCGCCTTTCGACGTGTTCGGAACGCTTCATAAATATGCATCCCGGGCTCCGCGAGAAAAGCGAAAAAGGAAGTCGGCGACGAGAGGGGACAGCATCGAATTGATTTCCCTCGGCGTGTGAATAACTTAAGCAACAGTTATTCCTTGCGGTCCATCCGGCGAATCTCCGCAGGCAAACAATGGTGTCCCGGTATCGATTTTCCTAACGTTAGAATCCCACGGATAACTTGTCAAGGGGTAAGCCAGTACTATTCCGGAAACGATGCCGAGCATTCGTGGAACTCCTACGACAGGGCTGCCAGGACGGTAACAGAGGCAACAACACACAGGCACGGTGGCAGAGGAAGGGGACAGAGCGAAACGGGGCTTTCTCTGCTAGAGACCAGCACCACGACGACGACCACGACGACGACGATGACGACGACGATGACGACGACGACGACGACGACGACGACGACGACGACGACGGCGGCGGCGGCGACGACGACAAGGAAGAACGAGAGGAACGATGAACGAACGGGACGATGGTGGAGGGACGAACAGTGACAAAACAATTAAGCAACTCATAACTGCCTTGCACAAGCGCCCCCTGGACACCGTTTCTCTCTGTCCGTAGTTGCGTCAAAGTGTCACGGACAACGAGGTCCAGCAGACCGAACTGAAATTGCAGCTTGCGGCAGAGTGTGTCGGGCATAATATGCCTTCACGAACTCGCGGGACCCCTTGCGGAAGAACCGGCCGGCCATCTGAATCGTCAACTTGTCGAATAGTTGCGACAGATTTTGCGGTGGGCTGCTCTGGCTGGCCTGGCCTCTGCTGGCGAAGATCAATTATGGTAAAACGTGGCCGGCTGAATTTACATGCGGCGATCGCGCGCGAGCGACGATTAAACTGCGGATCTCTCTCTATGAATTTACGGTTTTGCGAATGCGATTGGAGAAGTAGAAAAGCGCGCCAGTGTTACAGAGAGCAAAGTACCGTGTGGATGTTTTCTCACACATTGCGCACAATTTTACGCGCTTGAAAATTTAAACATTTGCAGGCTAATTGCGGCTTTTGAAAATTAAATCAACGCGTTGGCTTCTGAATATTTTCGCTGAACGTAAGAACAACTCCACGAACAAAATTCTGTTCTTTCACGGAAACTAGAAAATTTATCAGCTAATGATTAATAAATACCAGTTTACTCTAAAAATTGTTAATTTTACTGAGGTGAAGTGTTTGCTCAAACAGTAATAAAAGAAGGCCGAAGACTATGAAAATACAACGACCAACGTGTCGAATATTTACCCATCAGAAACTACAGGCAACAAAACTGTTTTCAGAGCCTCCGACGATAAAAGAAATTTCAAGAAAAAAAAGAATACCTTCGCGAAGGAAGCTATTCCGCTGCGGATACTGTTCCCGTGCCGAACGGTTCAAAGATATTAAACTGGCGTTGTGCAGCAACAGGAATTTCGAAAAAGAATCGTCCGGGCCGTCTGCGCGAAGTAAGAGCGTGACAACAGTAAAACGAAGGAGGAAACAGGACTCAATTTGCCTTCACTTTGTTCGCGCCTCGCAGAATGCTCGAAGGTACGTTTCTGTGCGAGCGGAACGAAGGAATTTGACAAAGTTAAATCGAAGTGAAAGCGGGTAGTCTGGTGTTTGTAGGAAGAAGAGGGACAGCTGGAAGAACGAAAGAAAGGGGGGGGGAGAGAGAGAGAGAGAGAGAAGAGACTACGTTGGAGAAATTACCGCAAGCGTTTCGTTCCCTCTTTTTCTCGCCCTTCCTTTCCCTTTCTTGGTCCTTTTCATGCATGGGCCGCTGCTCGGCTGGCACGTCAATGCTTTCAGGCGATAAAGTGCTTTTCTTTACGAAACCACCATCCGTCGCACAAGCGCGGCCAATCAGGCGACAATGGCTCGTAAATTCGAGCCAATCAGGAGGGAAGCCGAGACGTGACCGCGGCAACGGTGTGATATTGCTTATGAATTATTTAAGCGGCCAGAATAACAATGTCCTTCCTCCTACTCTCCTCCTTCGACGTTTCTTTCTCTCTCTCTTTCTATTTTTCTTTGTCGTTACACGTACTTCCATTCCGTTTTACCTCTCTCCGTGGACATTTCGCGAAACTATCAGAGAATTTGTTCGTACACTATTTCCAATCTGGCCGTATTCGCGGTCACACTCGCTTTCACGATTAGCCGAAAAACAGACAGACAAAGAAAGAGAGAGAGAGAGAGAGAGAGAGAGAGGGAATGTCGAGAGCTGTGTTTAATTTATGAAAATCACCGCGGATCTTCGACCGAACGTTCGCAACGTCTTACCGGCTTAAGTGTTTCCAATAACACGGCTAGGGACAAGAAAACGAACTATGCAATTACCTGGAAGGCTTCGACTTCGATAATCGACAACACCCTTGCGAGTTCCCAGCGTACTGCCGGACCACCGGCTGATTTCGAAGTCCCTAACTACTTACTCCGTGGGAACGTGTACACGCTGGTTCGATTCCTGGTTCGATCATTGCGCCTCCCGACCGTAATGGAACGTTTCTTTCACAGTGTGCGTTGCGAGATTGATTCCCGCGTACCATCCCCCCTCCCCCACCTCGTTCTTTTTTTTCGCGACCCCGATGATTTATATTTTTTCACTTCCATAAATATACAGAAGGGATTACGTGAAGGGAATTCAACCAACGAATGAGACGAGACGTGCATTCCGGTCTATATTTGTTTGTTTTTCCTTTTTCGAAACTAAACATAGAAATATTTTCGAAATTGTTACCAGAATACGCGATAGGCTCGGTGGAAAAATGACGTAAAGGAAAGCTCTTAACCGGGGTAGGATAAAAATTGTTGTGTCGTGTCAAGGAAACAATTCCGATCGAATAGAACCATCTTTCGCTGGGATGTACGAACTGGTGTTACATTATTGTGTAAATTACAGTTGCCTGCGTGAAAGTTGAAAGTAGGACGAGTACTACTGCTTCGTCGAAAATTTGCGTCCTCCCGGAAGATTTCATCCAGAACTCGAACCTCATTTTTCCTCGAGAACTCGCGCGTAATCCCGAGCATCGACTGCCACGTTCGCCAATCGAATCGCAGTCAAGCGAGACGGCGCGAAGCGAGAGAAAAAAGAACCAACTCGGTGAAACTAACTCCTCGACATCACTCTTCCACGATTTCCAGCTTATCTTCCTCCTATTTCCATTTCTGTCGAGGGCTGGCAACATCGGCGTCCGAAACAAAGAACCACCCTTATCTCCGGGCCACGACGATACTTGATTTATTATGAAACGCAGCCGCTTCTCACCGCGCGACGGAGGGCTGCCGCGTCTTTCGTCGCGTGTCCGAAAAGGGCAAACCCCGGGCTGAGCGACGAGAGAGGGGAAAAAGCTCGTTCCTCCGGAGTGACAGATTTCCCTGAACGAGTTTTTGAACGAAACTCGTCGTGAACGAAAACCGTGCCTCTTTTTCTAAAGGCTGCCTCCCGCCCCTGGCACTCATGCGCAAAACGGGATAGATAAGACCCCACGTATTCCCGTAGGGGTGGCACTCGCGGGGGAGAGGGGATGGAGGTGTGCCGCGGGACGGAAATAGAGGCGTAACGTGGCACAGAGCGGGACGGAGGTTCTTGTGTGTACCGCACCAGAGAGTGGAGTTTTACGCGTGTTTAATCTGGAAATGGATCGCTCGAGAATGTGGCTCTATGAGGCGAGTTGAAGGGACCGAGAGTTAGCGAAAGCACGAGGGATGGTGGCGGCGATGGCGGCGGCGGCGACGGTGGCGGTGGCGGAGGAGAAGAGCGCGCGAGGGATGGTTTTGCGAAGCAAGAGGGAGGGGAAAGCAGCGTGTGCCAGTCAGTGGCGCGCTATCTGTCTCCTCGTCGTTATCCTTTTTTTTCTCCCCCCACTTGTATCGTAAAAACTGACCAGACCAGCTCTCTATGCACTTTTTACGCTATGCTTCCGCCGAATATGCGCCGCTGAAAGGAACAATGTGATTTAATTGTTCCCTTCCATTTCATTTCCGACACAATTCCGCTGGTTATTTTTACCAAGCTCTCTCTCTCTCTCTCTCTCTCTCTCTCTCTCTCTCTGATCCCTTTTTCAGCGATATTGAAATTTTTAATAAATCGATGGTAGTTTGTACTCGAAGGGAACGGAGGAGGAGATACGTTCCACGTCGGAAATGACGAAAGGCAGGTGTTGAGGAAGAATGTAGGGTAATTAGTTTCTTCCGGTGCCGCGCTCGAAGACGCTCGAAGGACGAAAATGTAAATTTCGTTTCTCAGCTGGAGTTAGCCGTTCCAGCGGGACGAGAGACCAAAGAGGAAGAACCGTTTGTGAATTATTGCAAGGGAAAAAGCCAGCCGCCGGAGTGGGTGCTTTTAAGGGCTCGTGTGTGAAACCGAAACGTGATACCACTTTCCCTCCCGTCTGCTTTGAATGGACCAGCATACGCGTCTTGATTTTTTCTCACGCGACTAATTTACCCCTTTGTTTTCCCAAAGCCACGGCCTGCGTAGCTTTCACGCATCGTCGCTTTCCATAGAATTACCCGAGGCGAACGTTCCCTCAAAAAGGAGAAGTAGCGCAACAGTGTAATAATAATAACGTTAATTTTTTCGCCACAATGCTTCCGAGACTGACAAAGAGAACGTTTATAGAATGATTCGAGTCGTACGTTTCGGTAGAAAAAGCAACGACATATTTTTCGTTGTGACGTTACATCAGAACGGAAAACAATTATTATTATTATTAATATCAATATGGGGAGGGAGGGAAGTACGATTCGAATATTGACAACTGCAATTTAAGGCATAGTCAGAGCTGTCGATATGAGGAAAAAGTTTTGTAACATTGTAACATTTAAAGTCACATACGAGCTTTTTTCGCGGAGAAAATTCATAGTTGGAAATTTTATTATTTCCCATTTCCTCTATCGAGGTAAGTGTAAAATATTCAACGGAGCTAACAGCACGCGCGACACAACGATCGAAATCAGTATGCTCGTACAGAGAGAGAGAGAGAGAGAGAGAGGGAGAGAGAGGGAGGGAGAGAGTAAATGGGCCCGAGATTTCGCTGGCTGGTTTTCTTCAGATTTTTCCGCGAAGCACGAAGCACAAAGTTATCTATTTTGGCAGCAATTTCCTCGAAGCGGGCGACATAAATCGCGGGTGGAAAAGCTAATTTAGCTGGCAAAATGTGACCGGTCTCGAAATAAAGCCGTGGGTCACGTCGATATATCGCGGCGCGCACACCCGCGCGGCCGCAGGCGGCTTATATATCATACTAATTATTTATATTTCATGCACCGGTAGGGCAGATACCTGCTCCCTGCAACGTGTACGCGGTGTATTTTACACTCACGATACGTCGCCGTATACTGTGCGCAGCGTGCAAACTCCATCTACGCGCGCGCTCGCGGTCCAGCGACGTGCGTCATGAAAATATCGTCAAAACTTCTCGCTCGCGCGGATCACCGAGCGTATTATCCCAGCGTCAAGCGTTTCCAGCTGAAAATTTTTGCCGTCGTTCGTCGAACGGCTTGATCATTAATAACGGTGACGAGCGTTATCTAGTCAGCTAGATTATCGCTTATCCAGCTACGCTCTTTTATTTACGCACTCGTGAAAGCGAAAAGACACCGGACAGCTCGACATTTATATCGTTGCAATTCGCCGATTCTGCCCGACGGTTTAACGTGTTCATATTTTTTTTTTTCCCCCCCCCCCGTGTTTCGTTCCTACTTGGTGGAACACTGACTTTTTTATTTCTTACTACCGAATTGTAGATACTTGTTGCACACACACACACACACACACACACACAAGTGTATTGATATTTAGTGTATTGATATTTAGTATGCTAAAAATAAGATTTTTTCGTTTTTATATATATATATATATATATATATATATCATATTATTATCTATTATCATCATAATGACTACACGATCCATTGTTACGAATTACGTCATAGACGTTTATATATATACGCTAGTAATTTCGATTTACGGATAAAATAATCAACGTCCCAGATCTCCGAATAAAGTAATTTCAATTCGCAAACGACGAGTCGTATAATTTATTATCCGCTTCGTTCCGCGAATAATGATCGAAAACAACATTTATATAACCGTGCGAAAGCGCAGGGGGGGGTGACAGCTGGATAATCCTGGTGGCTAGATTAATTAATCGATTCGTGTGAGAAGCAGCGATAACGATTGAATTTTTTAAGTGACTCGATCGAAACTATCTGTCGACGAAGCGAGATAGTTCGGTGGAAAGAAGGAGGAGGGGGGGGCAAGTTTTGTCGTAAAATATTTAAGTTACCGGTTCTCGATGTGATTTATAACTAGGGGTAACTTTTCCCCAACGAGTTTTCCCATTTCGACTGCTCAACTGACAGTGACAGTTTACTCCTTGACAAGGGAAGGAATTGGTCGGAAAAGTTCCTGTTGATGTTACGCGCTATTAAGGGGATCGTGTTTCCTCGATGCCGGATATCAGAGGGAACGGTATCAAGACCACCAAAGGGGAAGGGTTTCGCCGCTTTATTTTACGTCAGTTACCGGGTATCGCCGAAAAATCCCTTTGACGTTGACTCACACCCCGCGAAGCGTCACTGACGATTTTACTCTCCCATTTCTATTATCGAGAGATTTCTGATTCAGACCCGGCGGTCTTTTTCGTATTCTTATTCTACGTCTAAAGTCGTTCAGTTGTGTAACAAGTTGGAGCATCAAAGGATCCGAGCTTTCCAAGCACATCCAAAAGCTCGAGTCTTTTCGTCAAGAAATTTCAATACGTACATGTGAGTTATTCAACTTGTGATTGCTCGCGAGTTTTCCAAATATTGAAACAATTAATGTTACAATGGTACAATGTCGAAACTCGTGTGAAGCTATAATAATCGTGTTATTAAAAAAAGGATACAACTGTAATAATGAATATATGAAACTACTATACTCCGTGTGCAATTAAAACCACTCGGCTCTAATTTAAACTTGATCGAGAATGGACTGCGTTAGATTATTTAATCGACAAACGATGGAACGTGCGACGTAACAACGGATAAATCGTCAGCAACAGTCAGCGCAGGATATTTCTTGACGACGAAATTTCCTCGTTCGAAAAGCCGGCTGCACGAGCGATCGCGCAATTTCACTCGTTTCCCCTGAATTTTCGACGGGCACACGCGGGTAGAATCGTGGGAACCAGTTGGTTAAATCGTAATCAAAAATCTTCGTGCAGCGTTATCAGATTCAGTTCGGGCATGAAATATTCATGCCGCCGATATTTCGGCCGAATTTTTCGCGCATTAGAGAAAAACGATTTACACGGTCGACTAATGGAAGCGACGCCGCGGCTTCGAAATTGTAATTTCACGTCGTTCGTTACGCGGAGGATGCACGCCTCGCTGTGGCCAGGAGGATACGCGACGTCGTATCGCAATGAAAAATCCAAAAAGTGCATTGCACCGCTAAACAGAAGGATAAATCATCGATGCTGGAACGCCTTGGTAAAAAAAGAAGAAAAAGGAAAGATAACTACTCGCCAAGAGCTTATAAACACCGATGTCGCTCGATGTTAGTTCTTCCATGTATCCAAGGGGTTCTGCAAGAAATATTTGTGTGTTCGTGCTCGATCGAAAGATGAATACCGTATTCGTCTCAAAACTAGAAAAACGTTTTAGACAATGTTCTATCGTCCGAACAGAACAATATTTGTGAGATACTATACAAGATCTTACGCTTTCAGCATTTCGTTTACGAACGACGATGATATATGTATTTTGCACCTAAGATAGGTTTTTGATGATTCGAAACGTAAAAGAAATAGTAACACAGGTTAGGTTTAGTGCAGATATGACAAAACTAATCAATTTAACCGTTAATAGAGATAATTGAGAAGTATATGATATCCGAATAAACCGAAAATCTTTTTGATCTCTATTTATATACATGGAATTCAAGAAAGTGATCGTTTCGTTTGTCCAAACGTTCCACTGATCGAACGTTTTTGTTAAATTGAACGACTCGGCATTTCTGGCAGCTATACTGCAAAATATACGCGTTGTAACTTAAAAATTACATTGTCCGCGATAAACCGCGAAAAGCAAAAGAGTGTCGCACGCTCTGCATTCACCCGTATCTGTGGGCAGTTTCCATCGTAAAAATGCCACGCACGCGAAAGAACGGCGGCAGAGAGAGCGCGGCGAGTGAAGCAAAAGAAAGGAAAAAAGTGGAAAGGGCAAAACGAAAACGCAACAACGAGTTTCAAGTTGGATGTAAATGAGACTTCTCGAACAAACTGATGCTTAACAATTAGAGTAAATCATGCGGCCGGCGTGGGCATCTAACTGCGCGTATGCATGCCAATTTTTCCGTAATTTCATTCCGCAAGCCCGGCGAGCTACCGCCGCCCCGGCTTGTCCTAGTTTTGACTTGTTTTCGCCGTGATTACAACGCTCGTACAATGCCGGCCGCGAAACGCGCGCACGGGAACGAATTAAACCGCGCTAGCAACAGATGCCACGGTAGCTTCTGTTTCGCAGTTTAATTCGCGGCCCCCGTGATAAGCGCAAGTTGCTGCAAAGGCCGGGGAATATATCTTCAGCGATCCACTGCCGGGGGGATTAACGAGATCATTCCGCGAACGAACGTTCAAATCGGCGAATCGTTGCAAGATTCTCGCGGCGATGTTGGCGAAAAGAGAGCCCGTTATTACTGCTGCTGTTGTTGTTGTTGTTGTTGTTGTTGTTATTTCTCGTTTGTCGAAAGATTAACAGATTACGCGGATAAGGACAAGAGTTGTTGCAACCGGAGTTTTAATTACGCCTCGCGTGTTGAACATCAGATTACCGTAACGCTCGGTGATCTTAATCGCATATATATATATATGTGTGTGTGTGTGTATTTGCCTCGCGAATCCGCGAATTCTTGTGTTCCAAGAAAACAAAAAAAGGAAAAAACGCTTGACGACTCTGCCGCGAACGTAACGATGGATTTCCAGGGGATTAAATCATTCGTCCGATTTAAGAAAAACGAGGCTCTTGTCCGCGCGTGTGAGCTTCGGACGAGAAACAGAGGTACACACGGGACACCGGGAAGAGTCGGATGGGACAAAAACTTGAGAACTACCGACTGTAAAGGGAGACTCGAGAGGGAGAAACGAGAAGGAGAGCAAAGAGGGAAAGCAAGCGTGGGAGAGAGGTGGAGAAAAAGAGAGAGAGAGAGAGAGAGAGAGAGAGAACGAGCGCGGTGGAAAGTTAGAAATCGAGAACGAAGAAAAAAATGCGAAGTGAGAAAGCCTTTTGGATGGAAGGTGCGCATGCACGATGACGTTGATAGGTCGGCGAGGGGAAGCGAGGGGAAGCGAGGGGGAGGGGCGGGGGGGGGGCGAAGAACGGAGTGGGTGGCAAGGCAGACGGTTTGTATTTCAAATTTAAAAGCATTCGACAATGGACGCTTCTCGTATTGTTGACTCACTCGACGAAGGAGAGAGGAAAGAAGAAAGAAACGCGCAGAAGTGTGCGCTAGAACGTGGAGGAGGAGGAGAAGGCCGAGCATGGGGGTTAGGAGCGGGGAAGCAGAAGAGGGGAATAGGAAGCGGAGGCGAAGCGGAGGTTCAAGGGAGAGAAGAAGAATCAGGGGTGGCTGGAGTTTTGTAAAGGACTGCAGACAATTTCCGCGGGGCTTAGTGGCTTCAGGCTCTCCAAATAAATTATTCCGTGGATGAGCGACGCTGCTTATTTTTCACCATTTTCCGAGCCACCGGCAATGGACGCTCAAAGTGCACGGTGAAGGGTTTAAGGAGTATCAAGGGCGGGAAGGAGCGCGTCTCCTCTCTGTCGTTCATCCCTGCGAGACACAGTCACCGGTTGAATCGCCCGCCATGTAACAAATGGTAATAAAATCGCGATACTTTTCTGGACTTTGTCCAGACTCGCGCCGATCAATTGCGAAATTTTTCCGTCGCGTCGACCCGAATGAAAATTGTGCCGACGAAAATTATTCATCGGGAAGAATGCCACCCTTCCCTCTTCGAAACTTTTCGATGCTTTTCAGCTTTCCAAACTCTCCGAAAGTGACGGTTGTAAGAAAATTTAGAGTTTCACGTTGCGCAAAATTCTTTGGTTTCAAAACAATGTCTTTTTATTTATATCGTTATTTAGATTCACGTTCATTTTCCTGCGAAATTTTTATTACTAACGTGCAAAGTTGCAGTTTTATGAAATCTGACGTTTGTTACACTCGCCAAATCGTGTGTACTTTAAATACATAAAAATTATAGCGTAAAGGAACGAATGTTATGATGGTGTGGAAGGACGAATGGAAAGATTTTAGGTAAGGGAGTAGGAGTGAGAGAGAAAACGATAGTTTTGCGTTTCGTCTCGGAATCACTGCCTAGACTCATCAGTGGGGCTGCGACTCTACCGCAGGCGCTTGTGTCGTAGCTACCAGCTAGACTTGTCGGTGCATGCATCTTAGCGGTGTTGCCGCCTAGCGGTGTTGCCGCACACTCTGCTTGCTTAAAACGTCCGAGATCGGCAGGACCTCGACGCTAGGCGCGCAGTCACTTGCGGCTTGTGCCAGTCAGTGTTTGGAACTCGTAGTCGAGGAATCGTAGGCCGCTACAATTTTGAACATTTGATGGACCTTTAATTAATTAACTTACAAATTTTAAAATATCGAGAATGAAGAGTCAAGGTGATGGGATGCATGATGGAAGGATTGATAGATTTGAGATAGATGAGAAAGAGAAAGTTGCGTTTAGTCTCAGAGTCACTGCCTAGACTGATCAGTGGGGCGCTGATGGCAGCGACTGCTTACCCCAGACGCTTGTGTCGTAGCTACCAGCTAGACTTGTCGGTGCATGCATCTTAGCGGTGTTGCCGCCTAGCGGTGTTGCCGCACACTCTGCTTGCTTAAAACGTCCGAGATCGGCAGGACCTCGACGCTAGGCGCGCAGCCACTTGCGGCTTGCGCTAGTCGAGTGTTCGAAACCCGTATTTGAGGTATCCTCGGCCGCTACAAGCGCTTGTAAAATTTACTGTCGAACGTATGTAATAATAATTTCTGGCTAAACTATATTGCAAGTTATATCGTCGTAAAATTTGTGCAATGAGAGTAGTGCAAAGAATGTTTTCTAAAACAATTGGATAATTTTGCAAAATACTCGTCGGACAGTGAAAATGGCAAATTGCAACGTACGATTCCCCGCCGAGTTTTCGAACGAGTTAATTTCGCGTCGTCGAATGTGGCAACGAGACTCGCACGTACTTGACGGGTGAAACTCGACGAAAACCGATCGAGAGGATCACTTTCGACGGTAGGCACACGTATGTATATAAATCACCTATCGATCTCCCTTTTTCTTTCGTTCCTTCGCGATGCTCTCTTTCGCAGCACGGCCGTTACGTGAAAAGTGAGTCAAAGGAGGGTTAAACCTTCATTCTCCTCTCCGCTAGTAGCTACGCCATTTGTTCGTGAAACCGGAGAAGAGGATCGTCTCGCGAACCGTGTGTCTTTGAGTGTACTTCGATTCAGAAAATTCAGGAACGTGCGGGCTAGACAAACATTTCTAAAGAGCTTCGACAATTACACAGCCATTCTCTCCTTTATCTCCACCCTCGTAATTTGTCTGCGAATCGAATCGTGCCGAATCTTTGTTCGTTTGAATCGTTTTTCATTTTAATAACATCGTCAGACGAGGATTAAAATATAAAATTATTCTTCTTTTACAAAGGAAAATAATTTTAAATCTCTCGGGAAAATACGCGATAAATTGAGTGCGCATCTCGATCATTTTGGCGAGTCGAGGTTGCAAAGGATCCAGGTTGCACGATGTGATTCATATCACGCTAACGCGTCTCTACTGAATTTCAAATAAAAATCATTCTCGCTACGATACGCCTCGGGAGGGAATTCGGGCTCGAACGTACCGTAAGTATAAAAATCTCGTCATGAAACAATATCGACAGGTCTTTTGAAGTGTCACGTCCTGAAAAGTTGACGGCATTCATGCGCCTCGCGCGAGCAAAAAAATCCCAGCGCCAGCAATCTACGTAATACACGAAGAACCCTGGTTCAAAATATCATCGCGGTGTTTTCGGCAAAAATTCTACTTCCGCGAGAGACTTCTCTCGCGGTTTAATCTGTAAAGTATTCCCAAGCGTTGCCACGGAAGAAAGGCCGACGCGAAAAATAATCCGTAATTTCCTCTGCTGTCCCGAACGGTAAAAGAGTATTATTCCACGCGAAATAACGCCCTCCGATTCTTGAATTATCGCCTGTCCCGCCTAGAAACGTTTCCACTGTGGCACACTTTTCGCCACGGCGCGCAGAATATAATGCAGCCAATAATCGCATTCCGCGTTGAGTATCGCGAGATACGAAAAGAACATGACACGTGCCACCGTGCGCGACACACGACGAGAGGACAAGTTCATTCGTGACACCGTACACGTGTCGCCACACCCGCACACGGCCCACGGGTTTTCCTTCCTTGAAACCTCACTTCGGAGTAACAAATCTAATTGCACGGTTACACGTATCGTCACGTATATCGCGGAATATTCGCATCACCAGAGGCTGCAGCTCGACAGTGGCTAGAGGCGGAGCGGGAGGGATGGGTGGGGGGAGGGGAGAAAAAAGCGAAACGACTTTTTGTCTCATAATATTCATTCGCGCAACGCGCATCAACAGAAACTAATATCCGAGCCGAGCGGACGGTGCATTACCCAGAGACTCTCGTAACCGGTGTAATTTCTCGAGTTTAACCCTTTTACGAACCCTCTAGCGTCGACGCGAAACACGGCATTGTACTGCATTTTCTTAGGTTTTCCAAGAGTACACGTAAGGGGCAATTCATAATTTTACATCGAACGTTCACGTTTCACGTCAGAGAGGACACAGAACACAAAGCCCAAATTATAATTATATAACTCCGAGCAATCGAGGAGAGTCGAAAATAGGGTCCTGACAAATTTGTGCCGCCGATCACGAGCACGAGCGAATTTAGGAATCGGCTTTCGAATAGAAAATGGACTTTCCGAAAATGGTCCGATTGGTGGCATGAAAAATGGTAGCGTAAAAAGCGTCCGTGGAAAAATAAAAAAAATCGGAATACCTATGACAAAAAAAAAAAAAGAAAAAAAAGAGGGAGGAAGAAAATAGAAGACAAGCATAGAGTATTCCATATATACGGTAAATGCCGAAAAAAATCAATGTTATCAATAAATCAAAAAAGAAAAAAAAAAATTGAATTCAATGGTTTTCGCGTGTGCCATCGCGTTCCCTCGCATACGTGTGATATATATATAGATAGATAGATATATATACGTGCGGCTATGGTTGATTTAACTATTGTTGATGCGCGTGGCGGGATTAAACGGAAGAGAAATGAGGCTGCGCGGTCGTAGCACGTGCGATCCATGTATTTTTTAATCAGGACCGAGGCCCGATTAAGCGCAATCTGACGGCCATTCTGATCGGGCGGGCGCAGGCAGCGCGGTGCGGGTGCTTACGCGGCAGCTTGCGAAATCATTGTGTCCCGGGACAAATAGAGAGAAACGACGGGCACCGATTCGCAGAATCGCTCTTGCGTACGTCCCCGCTGATTTTCGATAACATTAAACTCGTACGTCCCTGCTCGTCTGCCGGTGACACGCACCCCTAAAATCGACGCACGACAAAAATGTCTCCTCTCCCGTCCCCTGCCCGCCACCGCGCCTTTGCGTGTCTCCATGTCGTCTTCTACTCGTCCGTGATAATTCGATGGATCATCGTTTATCATTCGGTGCCCGTTGAATCGCTTTAATTCGGCACACTGCTTGGAACAACGCTTGGAAACGCTTCGAACGTGACACGTCAGTTTTATTTTTTTTTCCTTTTTTTTTCCTTTTTTTTTTGAAGAGACACGTCGATAAGGTATTTTGCACAATAAATAAACAGACAAAACATATTTCGGACTGTTGTTGCGAAGCGTCGCGATATTTCCTTCGATCGAATCATTTTACAGCTAAACGTTCCCGAGTGTGGGAGCTTTTGAAACACACGTTTCTCTGTGATAGCGAGTAAGCAACACTTTGTGGCGAATAGAAAACTTTACGGGTCAGTCGCCAAATCTCTAGTTTCGAAAATGAAGCAAATGCTATTACTTGTAACTAGCAACCGAAAAGAAAACTGCCTCTCAAAAACTACACAATTTCATTCTCTTCTTTGACGTGAATCTTTCATGTTCCCCAGTTTCAACGAATCCACGCTCGGGTGGAAAACGAAGCGGGTGTCTGCTCTCGCAGCTCGCTTCATCGTCGTCGAGTGCAGTGCGCAGACGCTCCGTCATTTTCATAATTCAGAGCCAGAGCGGTAGCACGGGGCGAGGATAATAAGAAACGAATAGGGAAAGTGTCCTCGAGTGAAACGTAAAACGGATGAAAGTCAGCGAAGTAGGTAATCGCGAAACGGGTCTGGCAGGCACGATCGAGCCTTTTCCCTCGATTCGTCGACGAGGCCGCGCGACGAATTTCATCCGGCGGGTGCGACGACACGCTTCCAGGCAGAAACGGAGGATCCTGCGATAGGGCACCGACTTCCGGTCTGCGTCTTCCCTTCCCTTCTCGAATGGCCCTTACTCCGCTTTGCCTTTCGTTTATTTTCGTTTTTTTTTTCATCTGCGCGCACAACGCGGACCAGAAGAACGTTCATTAACGCGACCGGAGACGAACGATCCGCTAATTAATGTGACGAAGCTTGTCAGTGGACGAGAGCGCAATCTCACCCGTTTCTCTTTCTTTTTTGCTTCTTACTAACACGTCTTGCAGCGCAAAGAACTACGAGAAGAGCTGAAAGGGGAAGACAAATCGACGGGACGAGAATAGAGGCAAGCATGCTGATTTACGTTTGAGATTGGTTTGACGTTCGGAAAGATCGAACGGGAGGGAATTAACGAAGGTTCATTTTGTCGGTAATGATCGGTAATGGCGTTCGTTGTATTTATCAGTCGTATGAAAAGAAGGCTTTGTAACGTATGTTGATGATTCGAGGAATCAGACACTGCTAATTTGCACAAGGTACGAGTACGTGGAAAATGATTCCTTACACGCGGAAATGAATCCAAAGCGTAGAATTTCTTACGACATTGTCAGATGTGAAGAAACACACTTGTTCGCGGAAATATTCGAGACAGGAACAGTCCGTTACGTTATACAAGGTGTATTCACGGTATCCACGCTATATGCTAATATTTTTATTAAACGTACGCTTGCAACAAATATCTCGCATCGTGCAGTATCGATAAGATTTCAAAATACCTTAAAACACGTACGACGTGTAATGTTAAAGTTCTTTTACAGAGTGCATGTTCGAATACTTTTATGAATCTACTATAGAAAGAGAAACCTACTACGAACGTTCAAAATTCTCCCGCAGACCTGTAACTTCAATCATCCCCAACACATAGACATGAACTAAAAAAACTGCACGACTTTTTTGCCATAAAATTTTATCGATATGCAAACGTTTGAATCGATAGAAAACAAATTACAGGCGCGATCGCTCAGTATCAGACAACGCCACTCCTACTCGAGGTCTACGCCACGCCCCCTTACGAATCACGTGACCCAAAGTAACCAATCGCTAATTTCCGTTGCATCAGCGTTGCACCTAAAGAGGCCCGATATGCTGTGTTACCCCCGCTAAAATCACTTTCAGTGATAAAACACGTTAGACAGAATCCCCAATTGCCGAAGAGAGTCCATTTGTCGAGTCTCAGCGCGGCTCAATCTCCGAGGTCGAGGTTGAGGTTGAGCCGCGTAGGAAAACCGCAAGAAAGAAACGAACAGAACGGACGCGACGGGGGATAAAGACAGTGCCGGGTCAGAAGTGCTGAGAGGGGGCAGGGAGAGAGGGAAGGAAGAGACAACGGAAACCCTTAATAGGATGCGGCAGGGTCGTTCTCGTTCCCTTCTCGCGTACACTATCGAGGAGGTGTTAGACACTGGCGCGGCGCGCTCGCAATTTGCATTAGGCGAGCGAATTACGCGAAATTTATGTGAGTCTGGATATACCCCCCCCCCCCGTGTTACGCCGTAGGAGAAACGCAGCCGCGCGTTACGGTTAATACGTATTCGTGAGTACTTACGAAAGCGGCCGCACGGTCGTCGTACTTATGCTCCTGTGGACAGCTAATGTCCGCAACTATTTCTCTCTGTCCTGTCCCCTCCGCCTCCTGTCCCCTCGCTTAGCCTTACGATATTATTCCCCCGGTCGAGCGTATTGTCTCCTCAGAAGCGGCGGCCGCCCGACAGAAACGTATTTGCCAAACGGTGACACGACGCGCGGCGCCGAACGATTAATCTCTGCCAAAAGCATCGTTCCGGTCAATGCGGCGGCGCAACGACGCGTGCCGTTCCCTGATTCGTCGCTGGTAATTGTCTAAGCGCGCGTGAAAC
>KQ435794.1:7058907-7078214 GCA_001276565.1 Melipona quadrifasciata | reverse complement strand
TCATCGGGCATGTTTTCAATCTCTAACTTTAAAAACCAATAATTCGCGCGAGGAATTAACTCTCGCTGTTCACCCGTTATCGAATCGAAGAACGTCGTTCCTCGCGCAATCGAATCTCGAACGACGAGCAAATCTGAAATGGTAATATTTGTATCGAATTCTACCTGAATTGCCCTGTGCAACGTCGCCTGCAACAAACAGAATTATTCCCCTCGAGTTCTCTATTATTTTGACGTAGAATTTTCTTGGGCCGAGCTAGAAGAGAAAATGGGAGAGGAGAGTTTGCACGCGCCAGATGTCTCGTTTCCGTCTCGTTTGCATTAAAGCGTCGAGCAGCGAACAAATATTGAGAGTTTTCGTTTGCCTTTCGTTTTGTTTATGCCCCGAACGTCGAAGAAACTATCCGGAACCCTCCGGAATCCCAGCTGGGATTCAGAGCGTAAAATGAAAAACTATCAGAAGTTCGCTTGGACGGTCCACGAACGCGGAAATTTCACTATCTTATTAATGAATGTCGTCTCGGGGGCCGCAACTTCTGCCGACCAAGGGGAAGAAACTCCGTCCGCGCGTAAAGATGCCCGTAAAGAAAGATTCAAGTCCAAGATAGACGCCACGAAATTCTGAATAAAAATAACGCTCCCGTCTCTCCCTCTGTGCCCCACCCCCCTGTTGGAAATTTCTTGGTTTCCCTTACAATTGCAAAGATAATTCGAGAAAGATAAGTCAGTGAAAGTTGAGAATAATGGATTGCATCCCGGACGAAAGATTGGGGGGAGGCGCGATTCTAAAAAGTTTGTCGCCGGTAATGAATTAGTAAAGTTACCATCGTCGCTGCCTTCTTTATATTTTTACTCAACGCGAGATGGCTGCAATGCAAATCAGAATAAATCGCGCGACTTGAGAGTCTCTCCGTTGGATCTTCTCTATTTCACTGCGATTTTAGGAAACTAAGAGAAGAGCTCTTGGTACTAAAAAAAATTCAGCGTTATCGATATCTTCGCTAGTGTCGCTGATGAGAAGCGGTGGTAAATAATTTTGTAAAATTTCCCGAAGCAAGGGAAATGATCCGTTCTCCACATTTTCTGTTAGAATACCAAACTGCAGCCAACGTAGCACCCAATCTAGCGCTGCTCTAGCCACTTGAAATCCAATTCAGAAAACAGAGAAAAGGTAGAGGAACGTCGTGGGAAACGCAGGGCTCGTCTATTTTGCATGAGAAAAGATTTACTGGTCGACAAGAAAGAGAGAGAGAGAGAGAGAGAGAGAGAGAGAGAGCTGTTACTACCTGTGAAAATACACAGCCGCGTGTGCACGCGTGCTCGTAGGTGTCCGAGGCAATCGTCAAGTTTCCCATTCGATTCGGAACGCGGGCCAGCAGCTTTAAAGGTGAATTTTCCTCCTTGGAACGAAAGATATAAGGACGACGGTCGGAGCGGGCGAGAAGGAGTGGCGCGGAGGGGGAGGGTTAGGGGGGTCAGGGACGCGAGCAAAAGCGTCCTAACGATGGCAGCGTCCGGGGCACGGGCACACGAACGAGTCGCAGAAGGTTCGTGGAATAGTGGATGGAAAGGTTGGACGAGAGGAAGCGTATTACCAAGTGGACGTCGAGGAGCCCGGCAGGTCCCTGAGGGACGCACCAGGGCCAGGAATACGGGAAGGTAATGGTGTCGGGGGTGTGTGCGCGCGGCGTCGGACGCGCCAAGAGTCTGGCATCGTGCCCGGACATACAGGGCCCTTCCTTCGTGACGAGCTTGTTAAATTTATCGAAAGCGTCAAATTAGGAGAGAACCAGCACCGGCCGTCCTCTCTCTCCTTCCTCCCCATCGTCGTCCAATCCCACTTTTCCTCTTCGACCGGCTCGTCTGCTCCGCCTACGACCCGTCCGCCGATCTACGTCCGAATCCCTTGTATTTTCACGGACCTCGCCACCGGAAGAGGAAACGACGGATGGATGGATGGATGGATGGATCGATCGAGAACATTGGCGCGGTTCTCGGTTAACGGTTAGTCTTACATGCTCGATTTCAGATCAGCGTTCTGCGTGAACGTTGACACCGGCGGACGTGCAGTTTTGACACGAGAACGGCGAGAAGATGTGGATCACGTCCGAGTGAGGGGTTGCTGGATTGCATGATTCTGGGTTGCGTGTATTTTGACATAGATACTAGGACGTTTGCTGTTGAATTTAATAAAAGTAGAATTTCGTGAGATTGTGAGCCAAATATAAAAAAAAAAAGAAAGAAAAATTGCAGTAATTTTACAGTTTTTAAATCTTACAAGAAACAGTTGAAACGAATTGTTATATTATAAAAAGGTCAAAAAGTCTACTCAAAATCTGAATGTTTATTCTAAAATCGGTTACGAGAATATTTATTCAAGTTATTAGGAATTTGGTAGATATCTTTAAAGTCTACGAGAATGCAAGTAGATAAAATTTCTTAGAAATTTGGAGGAAACGTATGTTAATTAAAATATACAGCGACGAATATATAAAGGTTCGCGTAAGCATGTCTAAATTAAATTGCTTTCGCTAGAATATTTCACCTAGTATACCCCTTTATGAACGTGAGGCTAATTTGAATTTTCGAATAATAAGGTAATATCGATCTCATTGCATTGCGATTAAAAGTGAAGAGGGCCGGGTGCCCGCACATTCTAGCAAACAGTTCCCCATGAATTATTTTCAGTAGAAAAGTGGGTCCACAGAGAGAGTAATTAAACATTTTATGAAATATTTATCGAAATAGAACGTGCGCGTCCTGCCAGCTGCGAGCTCACGATTTCGCCACGATTTCGCAACGCATCGGGTTGCAGCGAAGACAGAAGTTGCACGCAACATTTATTTCATCTCACGGTGTTAACAAAATTAACCGGGGTATGTTTCAACTACTCTGCAACTTTTCTTTTATTTCTTTATTTCGAAAATGATTAGAAACCTCGCGTTGAAGCTTACAACTGGTTGTCAAACGCGACTCTGGCTTGATTTTATGCCTCCAATGACGTTGCTCATTAAGTTACACGAACGTTGAAGAAAAAGAAAGAAAAAAAAAAAAAAAGAAAAGGAAAAGAAAGAGGAAAAACAAAGAGAAGGAAATTAAATAAAGGAAGAAAAAAGGAAAGCGTAAAACATAACTGATGTTTCGTTTTACCCTTTGCTAACGAACTCTGACCGTTTCCACATCCGTTCGTGATTTATGAAACGTTCAGCAAGAGGAGCATCGCGACTTTATTAATTAGTGTTGCCCTTTTTAAATTCAGCTGCAGCAGAGAACGGGCAGGACTGTGAAATTATCTCGTTCTCGGCGGACCTCGCTCTCTCTCTCTCTCTCACTCACACATACACACACACACACACACACACATACATACACTCACGATGGCCGCGATTACGCGAGACGCCGACCCGACGGTTCAACCAATTTCGAGGCTCGATGTCCAACAGCGCGGCCCTGTCACACGCGTCCCTGACGTTCGTATCACTCGTTATTTTATAAATTATAAAACGTCACGAGCGAGTAGACAATACAAGCGGCGGCGAGGAGGGGAGGTTCGCATCCGCTGGCCGCGATGATTTATAATAATAATTACAGCTACCGCTCGTCCATCAATTTTGGCGTTGCTGTGTATTTTTAATGTGGATGGCCTCGTTCCAGGTAGCTGCACCGGCTCGTATATCACCGACAGTTTTGTGCAAGCTGTTACGAAGCGGTGCCGCGAAATAAAATTTTCCCTCCACGGAATCGCAGTGTCGTAGGAGCGAGACAAACGCGCCCGCCTCGCTCGCGTTGCTTTTCTCCCCTCCCTCCGCGCCCTTTTTCTTTCTTCCCTTCGCTCTTCTCCTTTTATTTCCTTTCTTTCCTCTTGCCTCGTCGGACACGTTGCATATTTAAATTCTGCCAAGCAATAACTTTATCGCGAAATCAAGGAGTCGTCCCAACGACGAGGAAATCGTGCCCGTGACCCGCCGGTTTTATTGCACGCGACGCATTTCTCTCGTCTTGGTTAACATTTTTAATAATCCTCCAATTCTATTTCCTATTGTATTCCCAGTCTTTTCGATTTTTTTCTCGCATTACAATGAACGAACAGAGAAAATTAAGTTAGGCATCACAAAGTTAAATGTGAATACGCTGAGAAGGAAGAACATATTCACCCCGCACGAATGTTCAAATGTCGCAGCTAAAGCTTGCAGAAAAATGTCGAGAAACGATCGACTCGATGAAAAATTTGTATTTTCAAATTGCACTGACGCAGTTACACTCTCTGGTAATCGGGTCGCTGTAAAAACGCCACTCGTGAAAAAGTCCATGTATTATTTAGAGCTTTCGTTTCGCGAAAATATTGTTCGCGAGTTGTAATTTGTGATCACTCGTACGTAACACGAAGTGATCACGTACACGTACACGTACACGTACGTGTTGCATGTTTTTCGAATATAATTTCGTTCGCTTAAAGGCCGCGTTAAAACCATGAAATCAGATAGCATCGAGTTTCCGGCGTGGTCTCTATTTTCGCAAAACGGTTTCGCGTTCATTTTCGTGGGAATCAATCCGTTCGCCGGCGATACAATGTCCCAGCGATCGATTCGCTCAATTTCTCCCACCCCTGGCATCAAAAATCGAAATATCCAACTTTTGGATCTCGTAATTTGGTTTAACGTTTCGTCGTATAATATAGGTAGATACACTTTTTGAAATGCCTCGTTTGTTCTCCGGTTATTTCGCCAATTGAATTTCTCATTTGTTAGTTTTCCAATTTACAAAAATCAATAACCACTTATGGAATGCCAGTTTTATTTATACCGTCGACGCAAATAAACGCGGACATCTCGTCAAAATTCGCCGCGAGAAATGAAATTTCGAAAATTCACCGTTCCCTGCCATCGTACAAAAATTTTCCTTGCATTTTATCAAATACGTGTTTCAGTCGCCGGTGACCATTTCTATTTTCATGAATGTTTCAGAACGACTAAAACGACTGGATAATTAGGTTTCTACTGCAAAGTGAAAAATGCATGTAAAAATAAATTGGCAATGCGAAATTAAATTTCGCGTGACAGTCGATATTGTACACAATTAAAAAGTTTAAATACGTGTCTTTATTTATGTTCATTTAGCCACAAATATTCACTTCCTATTATTTTTCACAAATTCACAGTTACTGACCGATCCTTTATACGTAATAAAATGCACATTTTAATTATTACAACACATTACAAAACCTTTCAGCGCCTGGTGAAAGTCACAAAAGCGCGCAGTCGCGCGAATGGTGTTAATCTCTGTCTCCTTCCAGCTTTTCCACGCAAAAGAAACCTATCCCTTTCATGTAGTAACACCATCGGGTCGTTACACCCCGAGAAATTACACGTAATTTCCCCTTCGTGCCATCGACGCACAACCCGGATCGTATTTCTTACACGAAATAAATTTCTCGAGCGAGGGAGAAGCTTCAATCTCTCTTAATAAATAAACTTATATAAGTGATAAATCGCGGTATCGCGGCATGCGTGACGCACACTTTCGTTCACGGAGGTAAACGACCGATAATTTCGCTTCGCGTGCCGAATCACCGAACACGATGTCTTCCTCTCAGCATCCTCGTGATCACGTGATTAGGCGATAGCGACGAACGTACGTAAGTATACGGTGCGCGAAGGGTCCTGCGGCTACGATTTTACGGATCGCGATGATGAGACGCGTCGGTGCATCCCCCGACGAGTAAATGAACGCCTGTTGCCGGGAATCGGGTCCGATTTCGCGGAAACCCGACTTATCGGGTTTAAAATATTTCGTTAGCGAAACTCCTACACTCGGAGGCAGACGTTTAATTGAATTCGACGCGATTCGGCGTCGACGTCGTGTCAACTTGACAACATTTTCTTTAATCACGACGCTTAGTATCGCGAGAGTATTTTCATTATTTTATCAATTATCACTTGCAGAGGACGTGGAATTACTTTTACCATCGGACAGCTGGTGATGATCAGATAATAACACTCAATGACGAAGAGAAGAACGTTTTAGAAATAAATGCCAAGAAAATACAGCACGTGTTTTAAAGCGTGTAATTACATTTCACGAGAGTGAAACGAAGAAATGTGAAATAAACGTCAAGACTGACGTTCATGGCGTTTCTAGCGTAAACTTTTCTTTCTCCGCCATGGTACGTTTTTCTTTACGTGCTCGAGAGCACATTGCAACTCGCAGTATCTCAAACAAAATAATTGCTTAAAATATATTTAAATCGAAGAACGGTAGACTTTCTTCGCGCGAAATATCCGCCGCGCGACACACCTGCAATTTATCACGAGCATAAAAGGATCGGCCGCCAATCGATCACGAGTAACCCACTTATCCCCGATTACGCGCGTTAGCAGGCAGCCTAATCGGATCCATCTGTCGAGAATTCGACGAATCGTTTGTCCGGGCATTCGAATTAATCGCCGATCATCGGACATACGGCCGATCTCCGAGCGACAAGGCGATTGTTTCACGGCGGCTAGAACGATCCAGCCGACATACCAGGCCAATGGGACGAGAAGAGTTGCCAATAGGACGTGTCAGGTCGGCTCGCAATCTCCGCGGGCCGAGGCTGATCTTAATGAAATTCACGAGTATCGCCGAGGCGTCGATAAATGACCGTGCGCGGCGCAACCGTTGAATCGCCTAATAAGCGTTGTTCGTGACAAATTACCGAGCCACGATACGCCGGTATGCCGAGGCCGCTGTCGTCGTCGAGAATCGCCAGCAAGCAGAACGAGCGAAGAGGTCGATTCGACGTTGGCTTTGGATCGTCGCGTCGAGGGATAGTGACGTATGTACGTACAACATGAAACCAGTCATCGCTAAAGATAAGATCGACTACTTTACAGATATCCCCTGTAAGCGTCAGACCAATTCGACTAATTGCAATAAATGTCCACCTCGCTTCAAGTTTGTATTCAACTTGACAACAGTTGATGAAAGAATTTCCTGGTTTCTCCATTTTAGCGATGTATTCTGACGCTCGTAGGAAATTCTGCCATTAGCCACTGACAGACTCGTGACTGAAGAGAAGAGATAAATCGAACGAATCGCAACTTTACGTATCACTTTTACGTGTTTTGTGGCAGTTTCTCCTTTGGATCCTCTAGAAAAGAAGCAATTCTTACATCTTCAAGGTTCGAGTACCTGTCCAAAACCGTATAGACACTCATTCTAGAGTATGAAATCAAAAATGAATGCGTTTCGTATCAGAAACTCGTAAAACGATACCGAACTTGACCCGGATTCGTAAATGCATGTCTGAGCATCGCAGAGTCCATCGACGACGGAGCTGGAACGACAATAATTGATCCCTAACTCCGCCACTTTCGTCCCAGTTACCTCCGTCCTTTCCCTCTTCGTTCTGCGTTACTCCTCCTCACCATCTCTGTTTCTCTTCTTCCGTTTCCTCCGTTGCTCTGCAAGCCCGTGCCACCGTTGACATCGTTGTACCGTTCGCGTCGGTAATTTCATGCTCGAACTGACAGGGTCGATGGAAACCACCAGCCGGGAGGTATCTTCAGCCAGGACGACGGCGCGTCACCTTTCATCGTCTCGGCTAGCCGTGCAACACCTGCTGCCGCCGCGTAAGCCTCGATTCGGAAACCGTCTCGCGGCGCGAGATCGCGAGATTTCCGGGTGGAAAAACCGCCGGGGTTTTCCGTTGCCGTTTCGGAACCAGTTACGGCTAACGCGAAGAAGAATGAATGAGGTGTCCGGGGACGGCAAGGCAAATATTTTGCAACGGCTGCAGCCGGCGAGCAAAAAAGAGAACTCCGCCCTCCCTCGCCGGTGTACCGCGGTCGCGTTTTTTTTTTTTTTTCTTTTTTCGGATGTTAAAATCTAATTACTCGCTGCGCGCGCGCGCGCGCGGATGCGCGAGGTGTAATACGATTATGTCCAATTTAAATCTCGCTAAAAGTTGCGAGAGCCGCGGCAAGCGCGACGTTACACTCCCGAGAAGATTAAAAGCTGGTGGCCGCGTAACTTCGTGAAAAAAGATTAGAACGGAGAGCTTTTGTGTAACCGAGTGCATCGTTCGTTGCTCGTCCCTCTCAAGGCATTCCTCTGAAACGTGCACCGCGCGTACTCGTGTTTGCATCGTGTTTCAAAAGCGTCGGTCGATGGAATAACACGCAGAGGCGCAGAAAGATTGGAAATAACAACGTAAAAGAAACGTTGGGTACGAAGAATTTGTCACGTTTCCTCCTCTAACTAGTTTCAACTCACAGATCGTGTCAGGATCGTAACTAACTTTTCAAGTTGAAAAAATTTCAAATTAATCGCAAAAAGTTTCGAAATTAGGCAAGTCGATCGGATGAAAAAATGACGGAACGAGGTAAAATACCGGAAACGACAGTACAGAGAATATTCGCTTTGTAACCAGCAGCGATACCGAATTACGACACACCGACTTTGTCGACGTAGAAGAGACGAACTTTGCTTTCTACGACCGACCGTAACGAACGATATCAATCCTAATGAGTTTTCTTGCGGGGTGGCACAAAGTGTTTGGAAACAGGAAGGGGTGGGGAGCGTGGCTAATGAAATTTCGGAACTACACCGCGATAATTACGAGGATAATTTGGCCGGGATTAAATTGCCCGCGCCGCGTGCGTTTCCCAATCAATCGTGTTGCCCGGCAATTCCGAAGATCCGATAACGACCGAAGGCTCTGCGACTTAGGAAAAGGGTCCTGAGGGAAACCGTGGGTCGTGGAGACTTCTGGCTTTGTCTGGCCGCGCGATACACCTCGTTACGTGGATAATTGCATCGTCAATTTTTCGTGGACGACAATCCGCCCGGGCGCAGTCACGCGGATAGCTCGGGTGGGACGCTCCGTGGATCAAAGATCAAGCAGCCGGGGAAGAATGGAAATGGGCATGCCCCTTACGGAGAATGTTGAAGGAAAAGAGTCTCTCGAACGAAAGGTTCGAGGATGTGAATTAATTTCAATTTCAATTCTTTATAGATTTTTTGTACATTTTTACGTCCGATGGAAAAGTCTGTGAAACAAGTGTATCTAATAACTAAATACAGAAATGCACATAATGTAAAAATCTAAAAACGCAATTTTCTGTTTCTTTGACAGAGTTAGACGCAGTCTAATCGTGCTTCCACGGGCGATACCGTGAAAACTTGGAAAACTAAGTTCCTCGTTAAAACTCCAGCGTCAAATTCACAGCCAAAAGTTGCGGCACACGACGAATAAACCATCGGTGAGCAAACGCACCTACACAGACTCGATCGTAATATCACGAAAGAAGTAATTCTGCCCATAAACGACCACGCGCGAGGCGAGTAAAGCGTCGAGATGTCGACGCGACGATTAGAGGACCAAAGAGCGAAGGACAAGGTCGAGGGAGCCGCGAAGAAGAGAAGGAGTTTGATCGGTGGCCGATTTATACGGACAACGGTTCGATAAGGTTAGATTCGTTTCTCGAGGTAAGTAGCGTCAGGGATTTGCCACGAAACTTCCATTTTACGCGTATAATACGTCAGGGTGTTCGTGAACGTGGTTGAACCGCGGTCTTCTCCACTCGGCTCGCTTCCCGTTGGGGGCCAATACCTTAAAAGCATACCCCCTCGCCCCCGCTTAACCCCTGGCAACCTCTGAAAACACTCTCCGGAACAGTTACTATCAGATTCGAAGCCCCGACGCAAGATAATCCTTCTCTTACATCTGCCTCCAACCCTCTCCTTCTTCCTTCGTTCGCCCCCCTTTATCCGCCTCGACTCTCCTTCTGTCTCTGTCTCTCTCTCTCTCTCTCTCGCTCTCGTTCTCATCGTTCCGTCTAACCTCGCTGCTCGAGTGTGAATCGACGGTTTTCGCTATCAAGCCCGGCTTATTCGCCGGAGGTGGATCCAACCCCATCCGCAGACGTGTATCACACAATTTTTCTACTCGCCAAGCCAGCTTCACGGACGATCGGTTCACGATGTGTCTACTTCGTGCTCCTTCCCTCCCGAAACGGTTGTCTGACCATTTCGTTTCTCTCTTTCTGTCTTTCACGCTCCGCGTATACAGAGTCTATCCTGTTTCTCCTTTGTCTCTCCGATTCTTCCTTCTTAAGTTTCAACCCTCGTGAGACGCTTGTCGTACGAACAGCTTGTATCCTGAGCAACGATCCGCGATTTCTTTATTTTACCGTCCGCGCGACGAAAATCGAGTTCCATCTCCTACGTGATGCGGATTGAGTGATCGATTCGGTGATATTTCTGGGAATATAACACCGGGTTGTTCGATTCCGTTCCGATGTGAAGTCGCGTCGTTTCTAATTGGAACGTCTGTTGAATATTTTATGCAGAGCTGGGACGGTGTTTTGTGTGTAACAGAAAGCTAGTGTAAAGGAGAAGCAACCTGATAAAAGTTGGGGTAATTTGGTGAAATATTGTCCGTAAGTGGTATCATCCTATATTTGATCAGACTTTTATATTGTATCTCGTTAACAGAATGTGAGGCAGTAATGTATCGTTGAATCCACCAAATATTATACTATCGGATAAATGAACAATATTTTTCTGCAAATATTTATGCAAAATTTTTATATTTTCGTGAACGTAGAAAATGGAACAAATGTGAACAAATTTAATATTATACTCTTAATATCTCTGCAGCTTCAAATACCCCCCCCCCAAAAAATGCATAAACATTTACAAATCATCCACAAACACTTCGATCCGGAATAACCAATTTCACCTCAACTCTGATAATAATCATCGTCGATTCTAATTTCTCCAAATATTATCCCAACGAGCGCTAACAATTAGAAGGCAGCAATAACATTTTGTTAAACCGATCGCCAACGTTTAACTAGGATCGTCGGTCCAACCCCCTGTTGATGTTCGATTCGCGGTTGATCGTACTCCGGCAACAAGCGTACTAATTAAATTACTTGTACACTCTGCCGCTAATAAATAGCGTCTTTGAGAGGCAGGGTCGACCAGCGTAAAATTTTCATTGAGCCCCCCTCGAACGAAAGCGCGCAAAGTCCGGCAGAGATTCGGAGTCTGGCCAGAGAGGAATTTCCACTAATTGTTACCGATTCGTTCACAGTCCAGCGACTTACCGCATAATAGCGACGATTTCCCCCGACGGAACGAGGTTAACGGTAAATTACTCACCTGAAACAAAGGAAACAGAAGGATAATAATGAGTGATCGAATTACAGAGATCGAAAGGGTGGCGCAACGGAGGAGGGTGATAGGACGATGGAAATAAAATACACGCGACAAACGCGAGATGCGCATTGTCCGCGTTCTCCGCGTTTGGGTAAGCGATTTCGTGGGAATTAATGTGTATCCTTTAATTACCGCTACCTCGAAAACTGCATTATTAAAATATCACGAGCGTAGGAGCTTCTCGATCGTACACGCGGGACAATAACGTAGTTAATTACACGTTACGTGCACAGGAACGTTGCGAGACAATTGTCTGAAACAATTACGTGTCGTGGTTTCGATATTGCAATTCGCGAATGTTTAAAAATTGTGTCGTTCGTTTAATCGAATTTGTTTGGAAATATTCGCAGATATATATACTTTTTATACAACAGGATTAAGAAAATGGAGCCTATTTCCTACGATTCTTGTATGTTGTATTTTCAGTACCTGGCTGATATCACTAAACGATATAACGGAGACCGTAATTTACTTACTTTTGGAATTTTTTTAAATATAATTTAACTTTATCGCCAACTGGAGTCACCGTGAAGCACAAAACGGAATTAAAAAAGAATAGTTGGTACTATAATATAACGTAAATTACCGTACTCATGTATAATTCAACGATACTACGTGAGAATAAAATTTCACGGAAATCTTCAGTCTAACTGCATTATCATCGCCGTGGAGTACAAAGTCTTGAGAAGAAATCGCTGAAAATTGCTCGACCGCCACGGTGCCGAGGTCCTGGTTCCCATTAGAACACCGCGTCCCCGCGGAGGAAATAAAAAGGACAGAAAAAGGAAGGCGAAAAAGGGAGGAGGAAAGAGGTAGAGGTACGAAAGGGGAAAAAAAGAAACAGTCGGTAGGCGTTCCGTAAGCGCGATTTAATGACAGAGCATATTTCGTCGGCTACAAATTCAGCTTTTCCCTTAGACGACAACGCGGAGACGTTTACTTTGCTCCACCCATCCTCTCCCTTTCCCTCTTTCGCCAACCTTTCTCTCTTTCTCTCTTTCTCTCTTTCTCTCTTTCTCCATCTATCTATCTATCTACCCCCGAGGCGGCCCCCGCGACTCCGCAAGAAACTCGAAGCTATTTTTATCAAAGTAACGGGGCGAGTGTCGCGAACGATAAATCATTCGAAGGTTCCACCTACACTGTATCCACCCTTCTGAAGCAGCCTCGTCTCGTGGCACGAAGTAACGAGTAGCTTTCATTGGCCGCGCGGGACGTCCCGGAAAAAGGTAAGAACGATTTTTCACCGTTAGCAACACCTGCGCTAAATGAATACGAATTGATTCAAAGCCGCGTCCCGAATCGGTCTGTTTTATTCTCGACGAACGTTTGTGCCTTCTCTCTCTCTCTCTCTCTCTCGTTCTCTCTCGCTCTCGCCCTTTGCTCTTTATACTCGCCAAAGCCGGCTACATGTTCCACGCCAGACCTACATTTTCCACGACGCGTTCTCGCGAAAACACGTTTCCCGTGTGAATGTGGAGCCGCGATAGAATGTGGAACGCGACCCGCAATCTCGCTATATTAAAATTTCATACCGGATGTGCGAAGGGAATTAGAGAGAGGCGACGTGGCACGGGCCATTGAGGACGCCGACGAATCAAAGGGCGCGCGGTCGACATAGTCGTGCAGGCATCTTTGGCCGAACCGGCGCGGCTGCGAGGAATAAAAGAGGGAAAGTAATGGCGCGGCGCAAGGCGTCGGATTTTCCGCGATGTACGGCTGTGTAGGCGCGGATATGTAGATGCGTTTTTCAATCATTTTTATAGCTACGAGCTTTTATTTTCTCCTGCTAAATGCGTGCCGGCTGCTGCGATTTATTGAACGTAGCTCCGGCTACCATTGGAGGAAATTTATTTTCAGTTACATTTGTGGCGCTCTACCGATGCTACGAATTCGTTAAATGATACCGACGTAATATACAGAAAGCGATCTCTCCCCCCTAACCCCTTCACTCGTCTCGTAAAGTGTAAAAAGTTCTCCCACGTACTCCTAACGTGCATAACGATCGATCAAAAGTTTAAATGTACCTTTCATTTCTCGTTTAAAATTTATACCGTACAACTGCAGACTCGATGTATAGGAAAATCATTATCGATATCGGACGATCTATTTCTAAGGATTTCGTTACTAAATGATAATTTGAATTTGTTGGAAACTTTCGGGAATATCGTTTCGCGGCGTAAGAATTTTTTGCACAGGCGGGCACGAGGGGGCACGAAATATTTTTCCGCGTGGAAAGAGCATTCTTAAACACGAGGAACATAGTTTTTTTTCGCGCCGAAAGAGACGAGAAACTCGCAGCTGGAATTCGGTCAGGCTCTGCCAGCCATTTTCGCAGCTTCAAAGTGCGTTCATATCCGGGGGAAGCACACGCGCGTACAAGGAATAATAAATCCCTTCGCTCCTTTCATAAAAATTGAAGAACACATTTTACACTCTCGACTAGCTGCACTGCTTCCCGAGTTACCGAGCGTGAATCGAGCTCGCTTCCTCCTCCTCCTTCTGTCAGTAATATCCAGCGAAAGGACACGCTTAGTCAGCGTTTCCAAGTCGCCCCCAACTCGCGTAACTCGCAAGTCACCCGGCAGCAAATCAGGAAAGGGTTGTCGATTCGCATACGAACGCCGGCGATGCTCCTCTGGATAAACTTTACGTTCGTGCAAGCGACAAACGAATTTCTCGTCTTTCTCCTCGTCGTTTCTTCTCTTTAATCGAATTCTGAGTGTGTTTTTGTCGTTCTTTGATTGAAAATCAATATTCCTCTCTCTTCAAATATAAACTTGTTGCGATATCATTGATTTACGCGTAGATCGTTTTAAAATTGACTGAGACGTAGATATCGTGCTGAGCTACAATACATCTACTGTAGCTTGTGCCATCGCCTATCTACAGTTGTAGATACATCGTAATCATGCGAAACACTCTAAAATTTCATTGTCATTGTAACAAGATCCGACCAGCGTGGTTGAATTTGAAACAGACCTGAAAATGTACGCAGGAGTTGCAATACAGTTTCGTAGAACCGAAACAACAGTCAATTATCCACGCTGCCGTATTACGTCATATATTAATTTTTAGATTGGTCTCACATCCACGACGATTAAAAAAGCCTCGCGACATTAAAAAAAAGTTCAAAACCTCGAGTCTCGAGTTTCAAGTCCCAAAATTCCAACGACAAATCGAGCTCGCAACAATACCGCGAGAACAATCCGACCCACGGAAGAAATGAAAAGACGCGCAGCTTCGCCGAGAGCTCGGAACGTCGGTTGGACAAATAACGCAGAGCTGACGAATTAATTCGAACGGCGAACGCCCGCGACCATCGGGAGGGGGGAGAAGATTCATGGGGCGCGAACTCGTTTCGTCCGCTCGCGCGCTCGCCTGGCTAAACAATATTTTTTAATGCGTAGCCCGGGAATAATTAAAACGCAACTGGTATGCGCGTGACGTTCGAGGCTCGATAAATCAACCGCACGTTGCGCGTTGCCCTCCTCCCAGTCCTCCCCGGCCACCCCATGAAATCCGGCGGCTGCGTTATTTCCTGCCGGTTGGTACACGCGCCAGCAACACGCTCCTGTCCCTGTAATGAAATTGTTTCCATTTGATCTTGCGGTTCGGCCGACACAACGCCGCCGCGGCCATTCCGCGTGTGTGTCCAGCGACGCGTCGCCTCTCCTCTTCGCTTCGGGAAACGCGGTGTGAACTCGCTGAACGAGGCTTCCTCCCCTCGGCCCCGCTTAAAAATACATCGTAATCTGTTTCCGGCGTTAGTTACGCCGCGCCCACGGGTGGAGAGGTAGCACGAGATCTCGCGTTAATTGTCAGCTCGGGCACAAGCGAGTGTATCGTAGCGTACGCAGAGGTGGAAACAGAGGTCCTGTTAGAGGTTAGTCTGACGTTAAATAAACTGTCCCGCGCGCACGGCCTTTGACGTCCAAAGTTACGGTTGCGGAGGCGTCCGCCGGTAACGAGGACGAAACGCAGGCGGCGCCGTCCCGTTAACGAGACGTTTCTTATTTTTACTGCGCGCCATTTGCCAGCCGCTTTGACAAGCAATTCGATGGAAATGCGAGAACCCGTGACGATCAGTCGGAATCGCCGATTATCGCCGGCCAGGAGTTTCGTTTGGTTCGATAGTTGGGCAAACCGGCGAGCGGGACAACGCGACGAATGACGCACGGTTCGACGATTTACGTCAACCGCGGCTGAACCGTTGCCGAAGGTTGAAATGGTAATTTTCAACGATATTTCTTCCTTTCTGTTTTTATTTTCTACAGGTTTCCTTTGGATTCTTCTTCTTCTTTTTTTTTTTTCGCTTTTCGGCGCCGGTGTTGTATTTTTTCTTTACGCGAGTTTTTTTTTACTTTACCTCGGGTCGACGGTGTAAAACTGATAATTTATCTCGTGTTTAAGCCTCTTTCACACGCCTGTGGGAAAACAACAGATTGGCGCGAGCGAGCGAGACATCGGGAAATCTGGGCGTTCAAATTTCATCGCGAATGATCCCGAAATGGAGGAGACGGCTGCCTCACGGAGAGATTCACCCGTGGAAATCATCTTACTTTTTACGTTAGAGGTCTAGCGGGAGAAAATCGGCGATTCCGGCGAGAAATATTGAAATTCCAAGTCGGCAATTCCCTCAACGGTGAATTTCTTTTTCGCGCAAAGGGAACGGACCATTTCACCGTGCTGGTGCACCTACTTTCACCTTAAACGTCTTTTTAAATCATCGCCGTACATAGATCGTTCTTGCGTGTTTAACGTAGAAACAGAGACGATTGCGTTTCGCGTAACAAAAAAGGAACGAATAGGTTAGATCACTCGAACGAATATTGATAAGATAAGAGTTAAAACTACGTATAACCGAAATAATTAATTAAACGAAACGTTCGATCGCGATATATTCGTCAAATTCCCGTCGAACGAAATCGTTCCGTGGAACCGGTGTGATTTCTTCGTTATCAATTGTACATCCCAAGGAATAGGGAGGTTTCGAGATATACCTGTAAATCGCCCTGAACCTTCCCATAAATCACCGTGACACGTGCATAAACGTTTCCTAACGTCCAAGCCCCAGCAAACGAAATAATTTGATAACTAATGGCCATTGGATTGCTCTTGGATTGCCATTGCTGGCCGTCGACACACACACACACACACACACACACACACACACACACACACACACACACACACACACACACACACATGTGTATGTACGTGTATACACGTGTGCGCGTAGTCACGTAAGAGAGTATGGAGAATTTTCATGGCGAAACCGACGAAGGATGTATACGAGAAACGGATAGATCCATCAATCTGGAAACGGCGCATCGCGAATTCGGTTGTCATCCGGGAGCCAAGGATGACTGATGGAGATCGGTCAGAGACGCTAATGACGCGGACTCGATGACCGACAAAACATCCCTCGTTAATGGATACCGTGTTACCGGTCACTGGCCACCGGGCCTGAAGAAAACTATTCCCGTTGCTTTCAATGGATCGGCCCCGGCTCTCGATCAACCGAGGGCAAATGGCTCGCCAGGGAGCCTGGCAGATTAGAATTGGGAAATATGGCCATTTTCACGGGGGTTGTAACATCGGGGTGAACGTACAGCAGAATTATTTCTCATTAGCAGACACGATGTTTATGAAAATTTACATGTTTGTGAAAATTCATCGAAACGAACGTGAGCTGAACAGAGGCTGTTGGTTACTTTTCATTTGTACGTGTATTTGAGAAATTTTTTAAATAAATGAATAAACGTTTGCGATCTCTATACTTGATAAATATTTAAAGTTTAAGGATTTCTGATTCTTGAAGTGTTACTTGTAGTAATTGAGCAGAACAAGTTTGTAGATATTTATTTATCAAGACTCGAATCCGCGAAGTAACGAACAATTGAATACCCTATCTTCATCTTGTTGAAATCCCGCCAAATGTCTCCCAGAGGAAACAGAGGAAATAAAAATACGTTTCCCTTTCTCTCTCTCTCTCTATATATATTTTTTTTTCCTAAATTTATTTCAAATTCGACCCACACAATCGCATCAATCGTCTCTCGTTACTGTGTAAATGAAAATTTCGCATACAGTACACACATTCGCAAAAGTTACCGTGCGAATCTTTTCGCGAGCAACTGCAAAAGGGCAAATAAAAAGAGAAAGAATAAAAGAGCCAAGAGCAAAGGTAGACCAATTTCCCGGACATAATTACATCACGAACCACGGTACACGATGAGAGGGGAAACTTGGTAGGTCGTCACGAAACTTGGGATTCCCAAGGATCATGGTAACACGATAATAAGAGTCTGATAATACACGGCCCGGCGGGGGTACCGAGCGAAATGCTCCATTAGGAGAGAATTTCGATGAAGGGTGGCCGGCTCAAAGGAAACCGGTTCCTCGGCAAGACAAACTTGGCCTGACAGCGAGCGATCAAAGTCGAGCAAAGCCAAGGCAAAACAGCCATTGTTTCGTGATAACACGACGGCTAAGAGGCGCGCACACCGAGCGATCCCCCCACACCCCCTATCGATGGTTAAGTTACAGTTCAACCATGGCCGTTGTTCAACGTCGTGCCAGCGTCTCAGGTCGCTGGGAGAGCCAGGCCGGGGGAATCGGGAGAAACCTGGGACCTACCTACTTTACACATTCATGAAGCGGTATCAAAGGCCGTCAAGATCACTGCCTCCGCGGAGTCCCCGGCCGGGAATCGAAGCGGAGCGTGTCCCGTGTGTTTGCGGTAACCCTAAAACGATCGATCACCGACAAGCTCACGAAGCGGTGACCCAAGAATCGATGTCGTTTCACGACGATACCCACGCCGCAGCCCACGTACTTATACACGTGTATCGCTACCGATAGACGTAACACCGGCCTTTTGATTAATCGTCCTTCGATCGGCGCATTTGTCTAGACTACTTTGGCTTCTGTGCTCGTGACAGGCTCATACTGATGGTGGTGTCCGGATCGGTCGTTGAATAAATTTCACGGATGACTCGAGTGAGAAATTAAGTATTGACGATAACGCGAATATCGTCGTAGCAACGTCACGTTAATTCCTAGTTTTCGGTGATTGAACGAACATCGGGACGAGAATTTTTTATTCGAAAATCACGTACAGATGGATTTTAAAATTGCGAACGTGTCTTTTTTATTTCATCATATGAATGGCGAATCGCGCACGACAGTAATTTGGGCAAAAAATTTACATGTGAGAGGAATAACACTGTATTTTGATTGATTGAATTTTCTGAGTCGAGGAACAATAAGATTATACATTTATATACAATCATACTTTACTGTACGTTAATTTGACAATCATTTACAGATACAAAGAATCGATTCGACTTCGATTACGACACAGCGATGAACACGGACGATTAAGCGCCGTTAATTTGCGGAATCGCGTACGAATAAATCATCAATCAACGGAGCGCAGATTTCGCGCGTCATCGTGGCCGGTGAGAGGAAACTCTAATGGCGTCACGTCGAATCCCTCGTGCCGACTAATCACGACAACTTTCGAAAGCCGCACCTAGTCAACCGCTCCTCGCTTTGCGCGAATACACGTAAATACCTCACCTTGAAAACTCCTGGAACACCGCCGATTAAATCAATCAACAGTCCTTGGAACGAGCGAACTTTGTTCGCGTTCGAAACCACGCGCTGCGAAGAATGCGCAATTACTTTTTGACAGGGTACTCGTGCAAACGGGAAAGGAATAAAAAAATGGAAGAGAACGAGAGGAAGAGAAAGGGACTCAAAGCAGAGTACTCGATATTATAGAAATTTTTCGCATCCAGTGGTAATCGTTGCTACCAGAGTGGCGCGCGACTAACGAGCATGCCAAAAAAAGAGAAGACAGACAGACAGACAGACAGACAGACAGAGAGACAGAGAGACAGAGAGACAGAGAGACAGAGAGAGAGAAGGGAGAGAAGATAAAAGAAAAAAGTAATCTTTCACAAGGGAGCGCTCCTCCGACAACGGAAACCGCAACTAGCATCCGCAATCACATTTTTTTCCGTCCGACCCTCGCCGCGTTAGGAATTTCTCATCGAAAATTCCACGAGGGACGAGTGGGGGACGAGAACTGAC
>KQ435794.1:7046796-7057196 GCA_001276565.1 Melipona quadrifasciata | reverse complement strand
GCGTTCAAACAAAAATTATTTTCCACAGGAAACTCCTGTAATCGTTCGGCGAGGCGAGCAATTCCGGGCGATATTTCCGAAGGTTGATTCACTGGCAGATAGAAGTTCGCTCGGTTTCTTTCGCTCCCTGCGATTGAACAGGAATTCTTGCCGGAAAAGGGGGAACGCGTCGCGGGCTCCGATATCGCCGGAAGATATCCCGCCGTTCAACGGCGATAAGGGTCGAATTCCGAATTCGTTCGTGTTACCGCCAAGGGTCGATTGCCTCCGGCGTTTCTTACTCTCGCCGACTGCGCTTTTAACGTGTCGCTGATGAATATTTTTCGATATCGGACAGACTGGAGCGACGTCGCTTACAAGAGCCGTAACACAAGAGCAGACTCTTTTCGACGTGAGGGAACATTTAAAAATTGTCGCGTACGGAACCTTGTAATGTAACGTCTAACATCTTGTATAAACTGTTGTGTACAATGTTCATTCATAAGGAACAACGATAGTCAACATTAAGAATCACGTACGAATTACAAGATAAACGATGTCAGGTAGAATTTCGGATTGCAACTTGAAATGTTCGCAAATATTCATCGTCCCGATGTAGCGCGAGGAAAATGAATTTCAAATACGAGTTGTAAAAGAAACCCAGAGGAAACAGATCCAAGTAGAACAGCCCAACGTCCTTTAATGACTCTGCGTCTCGCGCAGCTCGTTGAAAAAGCGTTAATCAATCGCGATATGTTAATCCCGTTAATGTGTTAACACTGTGACGCAACGGGGCGAACGAGAGTACCGTTCTTATCAAAGGACAGTTTTGCACACTCGGGCGGAAGCGGTGGCGATCATTCTCTTTTTCCGTAGGCGACCGCAGCACCTGGCTAGGCTGTCGTCGCCGAACGACAAGGACGAGGGGACTAGGACGCAATATTCAAGCCCTTAGCTGGAATCCGTAGGCGGCGCGCACCACCCTCTCTCGAACGTTTAGCCACGCTCTCTTCCTCTTAGCTCGTTCCAGCCATGCCGCTCAGGGCTGATCCATATGTAACGCGAATGAATATTCAACCCCGCTCTACGAGTGTCTGCACCACCATCGGCGCCGCCGCCATCTCCACCGTTTCCTATCGCCGCACCATCGTCCTCAACGACGTCGACGTCGCAACTGCGAACCATAGTCCTGCTCGTTTCCACGGTCGCTCGCGTACCTACCATCTCCCGAGCTGCTTCAGCCCTCTTCATTGGCCCTCTCTCCTCTTCGACTCTCGCTTTTCCCACTGTCTCTCCCAGCAGCTCCCGTTCCCTGCACGCCGCGCACTGCCACGCCGGCAGCCGCAAGATCTTAAGTGCGCTGATAACGCAAACGACGCGCTATCTCGGCCTCCGCTTCGCCGTCCTCGTCCCGTCAACGCGAGCTCTTCCCTTTGCCCCGGCTTTGTCCCTTTATCCCCAGCCGCGATCGCGTAATACTTTTCGCCACTGTCGCTCGGATAAATGAGAATAGCTTGGATAAAAAGATAGATCCTCAGGGTGACAGTAGGTCGAGGAACGGATGTCGGAGAGAGGGTCGAAAGAAAGAAGATTCGACGAGTGGATCGAAAAAAGTCGGGGAGATCGAGAGGAGAAAGAAGAGGAAGAAAGGGTTGAAGACCACGGAGAAGACGGAACCTCGACGTACGCGTGGAGATGACGCGAGGTTCGCTCTGATAGAATATAAATCAATGCTCGAAGCAGATCGCAGAACGGAAGCTTCGTGAAATTAATCAGCTGACAGTATCGACGATATCATGAGAATCACTGCACTTTTATGATGATTATCGGAAAGCTGTTGAAATAGCTTCTTCGTTCAAAATTAACAATCGGGCGATGAAATGCAGATGAAAAAGCTCGACGAATATTATTCATTTATCGTTATTAAAATTTAATTCAACTGATATTTTTTACTAGATAATTTCCTCGAGTAAATGAATAATCTTGGATGTAAGCTCGACTGTACGAATATTATTCATTTAATATCGCTTTCAATTCAATTGACATTATTTTTTTTTACCGGATAATTTTCACAAATAAACGAACAATCCTCGCCGAGCCAGAGTAATTTAATTGATATTTTTAAACACCACCGGCAACGCTAATTGCGTGTGCCCATTCAGAACCGAGTGAAACGCTGCTGAAAGAATGATATCTAGGTCTAGCTTAATCGATTTCTTTTTTCAATACGGGCTGCGCACAGAGGCCGCGTGAAACAGCCCCGGTGGTTTCGGATTCTAGGCTGGGCGGTAGGGGAACGCGCTTTCACAAACGCCGTGGTTACAGTGGAATTTGCATTGGTTTGCAATTCGTTGCGAACGCCCCGTAAGAGTTTTCCTCTATGCTTTCAGCTATGTAAATATTTCTTTGCCGCAGAAGATACGAGATTTCCTGCGAAGATGCTCCGCGACGGATAGTGGCTTCGGAGCTTGTTCCCGCTCTAACAACGTCAACGCTGGGATATGGAGGGTTGCAAGACGAACAAACGCCCTTACCGTTTTGCCTAAGATTTATTATTTTTGCCCGCTTTCTTTTTTCGCCCGCTCCTTCCTTAATGGCGTTCGACAACCTTGTTACCCGATATCTCGATGAACTTCCTCTTCACCGTAAGAGAAAATCCTCCGAGAAACAGTGAGAAAGAGAGAGAGGAAATGATTGTGAAGAAGAATCTTTCCCTTTACCAGGTAAATTCCAGTGGAGGACTCCGAGATGGAATTTATTACACCGATCAGGTGTATTTCTTCTTGTTGGGACTTGAATAATCAAACAAAGCGCTGATACAGAAGCTTTTCCAAGTACATTTCTTAAGGAGTACGTACCCCACGGTTGAGACAGTAAAGAAACTACGAGTAAATTTGTACGACTGAGAAAGATGATGAAAATCTTTTGAAATTATTGTTCCGTCTGAAAGCTTGCATGTTCAGTATCGTAACAAAAGTTTTATCAACCTTATATTAAGGTAAAATTAAACGCTACATTTGCGTACCAATTAAGTTAGAAAATAAAAAAAAATTAAAAAAAAAAAAAAAAAAAAAAAAAACGGAGACGTAAATATATATCCTATCTACATCTTACTTCGAACGTCTGTCCCGGTTTCTCCGATTCTCCATCCCGGATTCACATTTATCAGTGTATAATTTCCCACGCGAGGCAAATTAAAATCAAACACTTGATTGGTAGCTCAACTCGCGAATTATCCGGCGAAGCTCGGCTATCGATTTTCAATTTATTTCTCGATTCATTGAACATGCTCGGGCAAAGCTCTTTACGCCCGACGAATCGTGTATTTGACGTCGAACGATAACGCACGAGCGCGGGCAAACTTAAGCTATTAGCAAGCGCGCTCCCCAGGTTTTGAAGGATATCCCGGCGACGGTTTTATCTTAAGAGTCTCAGGCGTAGCGCTAACGGGCTTAAAACGGGGGTTCGTCGGTATACCGTCCGTCGCTCGGAAGAATCGTGATTTTCAAGTTTCGCCACCGAGCTCTTCCTCGACGATCTTTCATCGCTTTCGTTGAACCGTGAAAGAATTGGCTGCGCTTTAATCGCACTTGTTTGGCTTAGGAGACGATAACGCGCCGGCTAAACGATCTCGTACGAATGTGTTTACCGTGAAAACTTCCGCGTGAGAATCCAATTTCCATTCGAACATCGTCTTCGAAACTCGGCTTCGAAGCTGAATCCGACGAGGGCAGGGGAGGGAAGCCCGAGCGATTCAACTAACTGTACGTTCGTTCTAATGCCTGTCTCATTTCGCAGGCAAACGATTGTTTCTACTTTTGCGTTCGGTTGTGGAAGTCTCGCCGCGTTTTGGTTTCCTCTGCCGCTCTCGTGTTATTTAATTTCCAAAGGGAAAACTTCTTCAGACACTCGCGGGATAACGCCCGCTCCTCGAGCCCCTACGTTTATTTCCTAGAAAGCTCTTGCCTTCACTTCCGGGAAGCGAAACGGACAAACTCATGAATAGACTGCAGATTTGCAAAATACGAAATCGCAAAGAACACGCGCAACGTCAAGAGAATATAACAACTGTCGTAAAACACTGCACGACTTGTACCCCAGTACGATTCGTCTCGCTGAGAGGCTCGGAAGCAACTGTTCTTCAGAAGCAACTAGGAAATGAAATTTTATTGATATGCAAAACAAATTACAGGCGCGATCGCTCGGTACCAGACAACGCCACTCCTACTCGAGGTCTACGCCACGCCCCCTCGCGAATCACGTGACCCAAATCAACCAATCGCTAATTTTCGTTGCATTAGCGTTGCATCTGAAAGGGCCCGACTTTCCCCCGCTGAAATCACTTTCAGTGATAATACAGCGCTCGCATTCTCAAAAGTGTCAATCTGCAGGAAAGTGGTCTACTCGTGAATTTCATGATTCCAAAAGTCTCTGGATGAGTGACAGATTACGTAGATCTCCGCTACTGAAATGGCATTAAAAATTTTTCAAAAATTTCATTTGTTTGATCGTGCGGAAGAAGCGTTGGACCGTTGGTTCAGTAGCTTCAGTCCTGACATAATCAGCCACTCCTGAGGATTTTTAACTCTCGAAAATTTAAGCGAAAAAGGGCGATCATTTTCTGTCGTTACTATAACTACGAATTTCATAGCAATTTATAAAATATCACTTCATCTTTAACAAAATAATCTCATCTGCGAAAGAAACGTGATTCTATTTGAAATTGACAGGATGCTCTAAAGCACAGGTACGCACGATTCAAATAAATTGCGTGATTCAACCAGACTAGCGCAACTTGCGCAACAAGTAACCACTGAAATTTCACGTAGCCAACCGTTCCATCACCAATCTCCCCAGAGACCAATGCAAGAAGACAAATTCAACCCCTCGTATCTCAAAGTTGTTCGGAACATCATAACGTGCAGCGTACGTAACCACCACGAGTATAGTAATCAAGAAACGAAGAGCAGCGCAGCGGCACGCTTAGGAACGCGGAGCAATCAACGCCGGGGCATAAATTTCGGCCTGATAGAATGCGAGCAAAGGGTAAATTCGTTCGGGGAGGTATCGGACGTGTCGTTGGAGGGCAAGGAACGACGGCCATGGCCGTGCCCTGATAGCGCTCGAGGAAAGTTAACCGGGTATCAGCGACGGACTAAGCCTCGCGCTCATAAAGGCAACTCTCCTTTCTCAGCTGGTTGGCCGAGAGGCAATAAAGCTAGTGCGTTTAACGCCTTATAGACGCGCGGAATGTTTAGAGCCCTCTGCGGCGTGATCCGCCATTGTGCCGCGAGGCGTGAGTTTATTGCTCACGAGCACGCCCGCCGTTTTCTTCGTCTTCATCAGTTACCTTCGTTACAGAAACACCCGTTACCGCTTTCTATTCTCTTCTCGTACAGCTTGAATTCTTGTCACGCTAAACTTGCGTCTTAACCGTCCACACGTTCCACGAGGGGACTTTTATCTCTGCGGTTTCGCTCGTTCCCCCGACGAGAATCGAATGGTGTGTTCCTTCCGAGGTACGATTTGTTGAGTTGAACACGATACCAAGAGAAGTTCGTCGTGTCTGATTGCAGTTTCGTAATTTCAAAATGACACCTATTTCCAATTGTTTCGTTCGAGATCTCTGAAAATACGGAATTTTATTTTGCAACTATTGCGCGAACTTGTGAAAAATTGATTCTATCCAAAGGCAAGGGTTAACGTTTCGAAGTTTGCAGTTACCTCGTTAGCAGTTACTTATCTACAGGGCGAGCACCGTCGGACGGAAGAGTGCGTATTAATCTAAATACAAATCGAGAAGTCAAACAATGTTTCCGTATGTAGCTAGTTGAGAACGTAAGGAGGGTTGGACGCGTGAACTGCTTCGACAGCTGTCTCTCAAATTGCCGTAATTAATAAGTTGAAACGTAGAAGGATTATAAGCGAACGGATAAGTAGTTAGTACTGTGGGGTTAGAGTCGGGGCGAGACGCAGGGAGAAAGGGGAACACAGAAGGGTGAGCGAAACAGGGATGGATCCGGCGAGGATTACGAGACGAGGGACGGCACCCTGTCATTAACAGCCACCTATTGACAAATACGCGAGCCATCGTACTCGACACTAATGCCATATCATCTTCAGCCCTTATTGTAGTCATTACATCCCCCGCTTTCCTATAAAACGACCGAACGATATGCTCGCGATCAATGAAAAACGAACAGTCCAATCTTGATGATACAATCCGACAGAATGACACGTTTTCGTTGATTAAAATATTTAAGTAATAATTTAAATTAACACAGATATTTGTGCTAATTCATAGTTTTATGAACGCAATTAAAATAATAGCCTAATTAGATATGCATTTCTAAATATATTACAATTCCATATTTTAAGTATTATACATTGTATTGTATTAAATATGATATTACATATCAAGTAATTTCGTATATTGCGTGCATTCCGAGTATTTCTGCGTAAAAGTCTCAACTAAAATAGAAAAGGAGAAAAGCGCACATGAAATCTTAATAAAGCGGCTCGATAAAAAACAAAACCTGAGGAGCGAGCGGACTCCGTCGTACCAAACAGAAAGTAGTCGACAATAGTTCACAATCGGCACGTAAATCGTAGGAAAAAGAAGAGCGAGAGAAAAGGAACAGGCGTTCGAGTAAAACGGCAGAAATCGGAATTCTGTTTGCACGCCGCAACAGTTATCAGGGAGTCATTGCGTCCATCTCTGAACGTTTCGAAAGCTCAAAGAAGGGAACCCTTTTCGCTTAGCGGCCATTTCGTTCATTTCCGGTCCCGGGATGCGGACGAGATCCATTTGCTGGCCTTCTCCCCCCACCCCCAACCTCCCGCAACTCCTTCCATCGTCTCTACCTTCCAGGCATCGAAAGCCATTGTGTGTCCCAACCCCCTCTCTTCGGTCTCTCCTTCGTCTGTCAGTCAGTTTACATTACTCGCCGTATCACAGGATCGTGGAACGAAACGGACTGACAATGAGTGCTGCTACCTCCCCTCGCCCCGCTGTTTAAAGCGACCATTACGCCGCTGTAATTATCGCCTTTCGATTCCAATTTGATTCATAAAAGATGAACGCCGAACGACGTTTCTCGCCGTTACTCTGCCACGAGCTGCAGGACACGGGGAACCTCAGTCGATGGCACGACGACACGTTGCTTAAGAATTTCGATCGATCGTCTTCGTATTTTATTGGCAGACCTTGAGATCCTTCTGTTGGAACATCGCGCTCGGGAGCGACGTGGCTTTCGTTTTTCGGAGCATTATGAGTCAACGTTGCTGCTGAAGGTAGCGTGAGAGCCATTATGAGTAAGTGAGTGATAATTTTGTGATAATTTTTCCTGATTTTCTAAATTTTGAGACACAAATATACCTCGAAGTGCATGTAATAAAATATATTCTAAACGTTGAAAGTACGCGCGTGAAAATATTTCGAATCGCAGAAGAAATCGTACGGATATCGATAACGTCTGATCACGAACGATTCGTTTCTACTTGTCCGTCCCTCGCGTCCATATCTCGTGCAAAGAAATTAATTACGTTCCCCTTTAATTTATCAAAGCTCGAAGGAAAAGTTATTCCCAGTTTCAACAGTTGAAACAGCATTCCATTTTTTGCAATTCCTTTTTTCCACGCGAGAACCAGCGATGATCTAATCTAGAAAACTAGGTGTCGTTCTCCGTGGAAAGCAGCGGTTATAAATTCTGACGTAATCTCTCCACGCGGTCTTTTCACATCGATGTCAGATTAACGCGTTACGTTCGGCCACCCTTTGCCGTTTGACGAACGCGCTACTCGCACACTTATCGGGGCCCCCCCTCCTCCGCCCTTCTCTCACCGCTAATGGAAATTAGAGTACGTCATAAAATTTTAATTTCACACCTCGCGGAGATAAAGGGGGATGCGTCACGGAACGCGGCGATTGTAAATTAAACAACTGAAAACGTTTACCGGTGGCCGAATCGCTCGCGGCCTGTGCAAATTAAAACGAGCAACGTCGGAGGGCAGAGGGGAGGAGGGTGGGAGGTCGTTGTAATTGCAGCATTACAACTGGTTAAAAATGAAATTAACGGCACGTCCGATTAAATACCCCGAAGAAGATCGTACCGTCGCGCGTTGTTAATTGAAAACGACACGAGGAGGATTTTTCTTTTTCGTTCCTTTTCTTTCGCTCCTTTTTTTTTTTTTTTTTTTTTCTTCCTTCCTGTCCGCGCTGGAATAATCGGATCGAACGTCCAACTCGGCGACCGCGGGCCGACGGCGAAAAAGAGGCGAGAAGTGTGTTGAAAGTTAAAAGTGGATCAAACGTGTTTATTCAACTTCGATTTTCCAATCGGGTATATCTGGTATATATACGGCGCTATAGAAAAATACGATACGCGCTTGCTTTCACACCGAGGAACGGATTAAATTTTAGAAAATGTTCCAAGCATCCCTCCAACGCGAGCAACGTTCCATCGTTCGTTCTGAAAAATCGTACAACGGCAGATTAACGTTAATTGCGAAGAGGGATTGCATTCTTTTCTTTCACCCGCTTGCATCACTTTCGAGAATTAATTCGTCCACTTGTTTATCGGCTGTCATTAACGATCGAAACGGCATCGAGAGGGGAAGGCGAATTATTATACTCGGCGAGGCAGCTACGAGCAATCTTAATAGTATCATCGACGTCGCCGCCGTTCATTAAATCGCCGGTTAAATTATTGCAATTAGACGTTATTAAATAATAAAAGCGGCCCTCCCGAGTTCTTTGCCAGCTGGAATTGCCGCGCACCCCGTCCGATGGCAGCACCGACATCTTCAACTAGTTGCCTTGTGTATTCTCCACTCTCGGCTAACGGGCTGCACGGTCTTTTCTTTCCCCGAACCCTCAGCCGTCGCGCCCTCCGCCTCTACCTTTTCATTCCCGCGAAACTCCCCCGCCCCGGCATCGACCTTTATTTTTGACTTTTGTCTACTCCGTTTCAACGTGCACGCGTTTCTTGCCGCTCCTCCCACGCTCGGACCTTTTCTTTCCACCCTTCTCTCTGAAGTTTTCGCGAAACTGTGCAACTTTCCAGTAGATTCGCGGCGGTGTTTTTCGTCTCGTCTCGTCTCCTCTTCCGGGCACCGAGTCGAAGCGAAACACACGGACACGCATACACACCGGGACAGGGAATGAGGGGGTAAGAAAGAAGGGAGTGGAAAAAGCAGGGCTGAACGGTCTTTCTTAAGGGTGGTAACGCGCTATTTAAATGTCCTCGGCGAGAACACCGAAGGGCAAAACAGCGCCGCGACGTCGTATCAGCCGGATAAAGCGGAACAGCTCGAATTGCCATCTTCCCTGTTCTTCGTCGCGCTTCTTCGCGACGTCGTTTTATCCACTGCCTCGCATCGAGCAAACCGTGGTGGCGCACACGCCGGCGTTGTCACGGTGGCACGACAATTTTCTCGCCACTCGTTGCAACGTGGTACGGCTACGGCTTGACAAAATTGTTCAATTTGTTTTTGCATCAGCTGGATACGCGTACGCAAAACAACCAGTCCGCCGCAACATTTTCTCGAGAACGAGAGTCGTCGACGATGCGCCCTCGCGATGAGAAAAATTTTCGGCTGTCCTGTCTCTACGCGTGTTTTTCTCAATGTTCGCGGGTACATGCAAGCTCAAAAGTATACTCCTCGAACAAGTATACCGTGTGTAGTTTATTTCAAAATTAAACGAAAACAGCTGGTCAATGTAATTTATGCCGCACGAATATATTTTTCTCGTCGAAACATTCGGTACTATTGTGTTATTATAAAATGCAGCTGCAAAATTTAAAATGTACACTTGTAGTAAATGGAAAATACATACTAGTACTGAAAAGTAATATCTGTAAGCAAAATAATGCCCATTAATAATAATAATAATAATAATACCAATAAAAATAATAATTACAACAAATGCTGAAAAGTGGCAAGTGTTTCAAAATTTTCGAGCGTCTCCTTGGCCGGAAATGCAAACCAGAGATCACTCTTCGAAGAGATCATACTTCCTGTTTACACTTCGTTGAAATTTATGCATCCGCGGATCGTAATTTCGCGCGGATTATGCGCATTTGTGAAAAAGAGCCAGACCACTGGAAAGAACAGAGACTAAAACAGATGATAGCGGAGGAAAGGCGGAGGTGGTGCTTCCGGAGTCCTTCGAGCAACGGCTGGCCGGACAGCATATTTCCTTGAAAGTCGAGGATGTTCTGCAGATGAAACGGGACTGTATTTTATTACCGACCCAACCCACGCAAAAATGCCTTTTACGTTCGCCGACCAACGGATGAATTCCGAGTTTTCCCCTAACAGTTTTCCAGTTTCTCCTCCGTCGTTGTGTTTTAAATTTTCGTTCGAATTATTTCCAGTTCGGAAACTATTCTCCGCGCGCGACCGCTAAAGCTGAAATT
>KQ435794.1:7020506-7034389 GCA_001276565.1 Melipona quadrifasciata | reverse complement strand
TAACTTGACGTACGCGTTTCAATGCGGGCGAAGCGGAGAAGGAGGGGAAAAAAGAAAAATATTTCCGTATAACCGTAGCGCGAATGTTTGCAAATGAACGAGTCTGTAGATCAATAAATCGTCGGAGGCGCGATAGCGAGAATTCTCGAATAACCGAAAACAGCGCTTCGGGTGAAGATCTCCGAACGTGAAAATGACCGTGATGAAAAAGGTGTTGTTCGATCGTGCGTTGCATTCTGTCGATCCGTAATCGTCAATCTCGAACAGTCGCCACGTCGAATTTTCTCAACCACTTAACACCCGCTGGAGATGTAAATTCCACGATTGATGGAGAACTCTCTGTAACACAACTGATCACCTAGTGCGCATCGTGGATTCGACATCTCTCTCTTTTTTTACGTTCAAATTCACGATTTTTTTCGCGGCACTCGTCATGAATTCGCGGCCCGAAACTGCAGATCGACCGAACGAGACAGAGTACGGTTGTATAAAGACAAAAGGGTAAAAAGAGCGAGAGAAATCAGGCAAAGAGAGAGAGGGAAAAAAGAGCGGAGGCGTGAGAAGTGAAACCAATGCGCATTCGCCGTGTTTGCTCAGTTTGGTTTGTCTACCTTTCGTTGGCACAGACACTCTATTCCTCAGAGTCTGTTCCTCGTTCGGTCGTGTACGCGAGCGCGCCTACGTCGAAAAGAAAAAAAAAGAATTTAGTTTTCTCCGCAACTCGCCGTGCTGTACCAGTTTAATTTTACCATTTTCATTTCCACGTATGCTTAAAATACGTTCCCGAATTGGCTGGCTTTTAATATCCGACGTATCGTCCAAACGTTTGTTAATTAACCGCGACTAGGGGTGAGACTCCTCGAGTCCATAGAAACCATAAAAATGTTTTGTATTTAAAAAACATTTACCAATGTATGCTTCCTCGTCACAATAATTGTAAATTCATATTCCAAGTACACCTTAAAATTCCGCTGACCATCACTACCATCAATCGATCGACTAAAAAAACGATATTTCGAGCAATATCGACGAGCAAAGTTCCATGAGAATCCACCAGCTTTGATTGAAATCTTCCGAGCATCTACGAATTTCAAAAAGAGAAAGAATAAACAGCCGTTAAGTTAGCCGGGAGAGTTCACGCGCGAACAATATCAGGCATTTACGTCCGTCTGTCATCGTCGTGAGCGTCGACCTCGCAGGTTGACCGTGGCCAACACACAAATTCCCTACTTCCTCTGTCATGTAGGCCAACAGTTTCGAAGCGCGCGCGGATCCGAGGGATGGGGGACGCTGTAGCCAGGGTTAAGTAAAGGATCAGAGAGTTGGTCGGGGGGTTGGCAAGGATGTTATGACGTATTACGGTGTGTCGTTGCTACGAAAACAATGTGATTAGTTACTGTAATTGTGCGCAACGTGGGTTTATGCGCGGTAACCAACCCCGCTGGTGGTCGGGCGCCACCACCCCTTTATTCCATCCCCTTTCCGCGTCCCTCTCGCTATTCTGCTACCCCCTTCGACCCTTCGTGACGCGCGCGTTCCTCCATTCAGCGCTGCGTATAATGGAACGCTCATCCATTTTCGCAATACCTTTGTCTTTTCGAAAGCGCACGAGCGAGTCACGATTCTTTTCGGGACATTCTTCGGCGAGAAATTTTTATCACGCCGTGCCAGCTTTAATTAATGGGGCCGGTTTACACGAACGCTCGCGCGATTTGTCGGACGGTACAACATTCCACCGATTGTGCCCCTTGATTCTCGGACTTTTTAATTGAAAATGATGCATTGCAGCGTGCACGGAATAGAATGCTCGGTGTGTCCGATGCAAAGATAGAAACCGTGGTACTCTGAATGAGAATTTGATTATTTCAATCAGTGCAGTTGGTAGTCGATTCGGTGTGATTAAATTTAGATTGGTAATTCTTGAAGATTATCGTCGATTTCCGTATAATAATTTTTGAACATGACTAAAGAAATGTAATCTGTATAGAAATTCGTTTCATCCATTAAATATATTTCTTTTATTTTTTTTTTTATTTTTCTTTATATGTATCATATAATGTGTGCATTTTTGCATCTCGAAATGTGACCATTTGACAAATCCACTTTTCCACGCTGCAAATATTATTGAATATCGTTCGCTACGAAGTTTGAATCGAAACAACTGAACAACATGAGACGTCTCTTTCCCAGAATATTTTCTACAATCGCGAAACGTGGAAATTTTTCGCGGATTCGTCAGAGAGAATTAATCGACAACGCAAATGGTATACATCCGGAACCACAATGCCAACAAACGCAGCCGAGATGGCCCCCGGAACGCGACGCTGGAACCGACAGTGTCGTTGGTCGGAAGCCACCGGCAGTTTTTCCGGTGTTCCTTAGCGCCGCTTCGATTCCCCGTTCCCTGTTGATTTAATTAGCAAAATTACTCGGCGCGCAGTGGCACACACAGTGAAACACACGGCGAACTAACTTAACAACAGGTCAGTGGCGATCTATTCCGCATACAAGCGGGCTTGCATTCGCGACCGTCACCGACAGACAGGGGAAGGACGTTGCATAAACACGCGCGCGTGTACTGCTGCCCGCTCCGGGAGTCGAGTTAGTTTGCAAATAGCAGGATGGAAGATAGTTCTGGACGGTAGTTCGGTGACGTGCGTACCTACGCTCACGTCAGCCAACCGGTTAACCAGTTAACAAGCCTGCAAGCTCGATCGCAATTAAAACGTTAAGTCTAACTTGTCCGACTAATTTTCATTGTTCGTTTGAATTTTACGCTGGTTGCTATTGGACGAACTTGTATAGGATTTCAGACGATTCAATTTCGTGGTTGAATTCAAGCTCCCGATTCGAGAGACTGACTAGACGTGCGAAAGTATTTAAACGTTTATAGCATTTTAACATTTTATTAACACTGATGTGAACGAAGTTACAAGATATTTAATACAAAAATATAGTCGTGCAGTTTTTTTTTTAAATATGCAGCATGAACAGCTAACTTGTAGAATAAAATGATCCACTTATACTTTTGTTATGTCTGTGAAAGTAACAGACAACGCCACTCCTACTCGAGCTCTACCCCACGCCCCCTCGCGAATCACGTGACCCAAATCAACCAATCGCTAATTTTCGTTGCATTAGCGTTGCACCCGAAGAGGCCGTGATGTATATTGTGATAATATCTCAAAATAGTCCACATTTTCAAGTTGTTAATGAAACTTCAAAATATTTCACTGATACATGTACATAAAAGTTAACAGACGAATAAATTTTTCACGAAATCAAATCGTCAAAATTTTAACAAAGAAGTTAAGAATTCACAGAATAAAACGATATATTTAGATATCTATGTATGAAATTATTATAGAAGTAAACTATAGTTCGTCATTTAACTATTTAAATATAGTAGTCTTGTTACTAACTTGTGTCACGAACAAATGCAACACAATTCCGAAACGAAATCTGAACCTTTCAATTTAAATCTAAATGATTTTTCGCAGCTATACGTAAAGTTAACCAGAATTCTTTCTCTAAAATAATCTTGAACTATTGCATAGTGATAGTTTTTGTCGGAAGCTGGATACGGAGGATTTAATTACACGTTACCGATCTCGGCCTCGACAGGCGATCGATCGATCACCAGAGAGTTTTCGGACAGTGTCGAGCGAAACATCGTGAAGACGCGAGTTGTGTGTAACGCGGAAGCTGGCCTGTTAAAGTTCCAAAGTTGCCAAGTATCTTGCTCTCGAATATGTTCGCAGCGCGGTACAATGTTCTTGTTACGCTCGGTCAGAAATAACGACAGGAGTCGTTAGAAGTTGTAGGTACAATTTCCGGCGCAGCTTAGCTACCACGTAGCTCGGCTATCGTTCCACCGATGCCGGATTCCACGTGAATAAATTGCGCCAGATACTTCCGACGATGATCAGAAATTAGCGACCACGCACAAATTTCGCTCGTGTAAAACAAATCTCCCGTGTATCAGCCGCGAAAAATTTCCAAAGACGACAGTTTCGGAGCCGTGGCAACCCTTTGGACATTTTCCAGATCACGTCGAAGAAGGAACGGTACTTTAGTACATTTCAAGATTGTTTCTGATAGCCGACGATACTTTTCACAGCATAATTAAGAACGATTAAATTCGTGGGAGAAAATTGAAATAAAGTAAGAATATTTTAACGTGATTTTTATTTAAAAAAATCACTCGCACTTAAAAGTTTTGGAACAGGAATTACATTTGTTTCAAAAGTAGAAGAAATTAAATTTAATTGAAATTTTATACAGCAAAGAATCTGTCAAGAAATCGTACGATAAATTTTAAGGGATTTTTGTAAAGTTATGAAAAAAGTCATGCATTAATCTCTTTGAAAGGTATAAAACTCATCTTTGGAAGAATTCAGTACTGTAAGAGTAGAGGTTTCAAAGCTTGGGAATAAAACCAGATAGTGTAAGAATATTTTCTGTACACACCAACACCTCACAGATTCCTTTGAGTTTAAATTTCACAAGGAATTTCAAAAAAGTATATCACTTTATCAAAGGTTTCATAAAATATATTATATTACAATTTCTCTGCTTTTTTTCTTTTCGTGTAGTTAATCTACTTGGTAAATAATCTGAATTTTCATCGAAACGAAAAAGTGTCTCAAGACTTTTAAGCAGCTGTATCTACATATATCTGCGTTATTGGCTAAATCAGTGACGCGTGCATACACCTGATGTGTGCACTATTTTTACATGTTAAAGGCCGTGCTCATAATACAGTCATTTTCCTTTACGTGATATTAAAAGCAATCGTTATACAATACTCTAGAGACCTTATTCTATAGTTGGCTTCGCCCATAGAAGAAAATACCTTCTCGATGCGGTCCCATCGATGCGATTTTAGTCAATGACGTCTTTGGCTACTGAATAAAGATATTAAATGATGCAATGACGGAAGATCGAGGAATATCACCACCATTATCAAAGAAAATTCACTTCGCGACGTAATTCCTACGAGAGGAAAAAGCAAAAGGCCGGTTCTCGAAAGGTTAATTCATGCTCCACTATGAATCTTGCGAATGAAAGAAAAAAGGAGGGGGGGGGGGGCTTAGGAAGAAGATAGCGAACGATGGTGCTTCATAAATCCCGGGGAACGCATCGCGGTACGCGCAAAAAGCTACAATCGTATAATTTATCGCGGTGCCTAGGTACCTGGTGGAAGTGGCACTAGCCGAGGGAGAGAAAACGAGAAACCGCGGCCTGGCACGTTCGATGGCGCGAACGCCCATTAAATTTCAGACAAACCAGTCCGCGTGATTTCCTTAATGACATTGCCGGTTGCGTTCGCGCATTCGACGCGTAACGACGCAGCATTCGCCGACTTGCCTGATGTATTCTCAGAAAAACGGAGCGTTACGTAACGAAAGGACGCAAACAGACAAATCTGCAAATTTGCTCGACAAAACTCGCGTGCGTAGTATATCCTCCAGTTTGGCTCGACTAGCTGCGATCGAGCAGTTCGATTCCAGTTTGTCTCGCTCTGCCGGAAAATTCTGCTTGCCGGGTCGTAGACACGCAGCCGGTCGTAGACGCGGCGTATTAATATCGCGCGTGCCTTTCTCTAAATATGAAACCGCGTGTGTAGGAACGCGGTCACAGGTGTAGCGCTCGGTGAAGCACCGCGCCAGGATCGTCTTATTACGCCGTTACGCTCCTCTAACCGCGGAATAATTGATCTCGAGGAATTTTACCACTCGATTAATCCGCCGGTGCCCGAGCCATTTCCGCGAAAGTTTTGGCCGCCTGTTCACGAAGACCGCGTTATTTCTGCCTCGGCAGTGATGCGCCGATTAGTAACCGTCTTGCCGCTAGTACGAGGCATGAGTCAGTTCCGCCGCGGAGATATGTATCCCACTCTTATTTCGCGTCCCGGCGATATTATCGATATTTAATCATCGTGTGAAATATGCGATATTTTGTACCGTGAAATTACCGGAGGAAACGTTCGAGCACTTTATTACGTCGATACGCGAGCAATTTATAAAAGTAACGCCGGGGGAACGGAGCTTTTGAGAAGGAACGCTAGAACTCCGTGCTAAACTAACTGATATATCACTCTATGGGGCGCTTGGTGATCGTAGCAATTTAATCTTGCGACTTTTTTTTTTTATTAACACTTTTAATGCTCAAGCAGCCGATATTGTCGAACGATTTTGCGATTTTTACGTCTTACTATCACTGAAAGTGATTTTAGTGGCGGTAACCCAGAAAATCGGGCCTCTTCAATTTCAGGTGCAACGCTGATGCAACGAAAATTAGCGATTGGTTGATTTGGGTCACGTGATTCGTGAAAGGGCGTGGCGTAGACCTCGAGTAGGAGTGGCGTTGTCTGGTACTGAGCGATCGCGCCTGTAATTTGTTTTTTATCGATTCAAATGTTTGCACATCAATAAAATTTTATGGCAAAAATGTCGTCTTCATTTCCTAGTCAGAACAATTACTTCTGGGCCTTTCAGTGAGACGAATCGTACAAGCTTTTTTCGGATACAGTAACTTTTCATGATGATGAAAATGTTTATGTTGGAAAGCTCGTATGTACGTGACTCGTCTCGCAGCTCGAGATCGTAAAAAAATTATGCGATACGGAGAGAAGAGGGTTATTAAAAATGATTCTTCCAGATATAATCACGTAGCGTTTCTGTTCGTGTATACAGAGAGTGGAATTCACCCGATTCTCTTCCTTTTCCTCGGCAGGGTCTATTAGGAAGGAAAGGAGAATAAAGTTGGCCCATTCAAATGGAATATCCACGGATACTCGAAGAGTCTTTCGCCGCGTTTCTATTCGCGAGATCCTTAATTTATAATTGGATTTGAGGCATTTTCCGCCTTAGCGAGATGTCGGGTATCGAGGTCGACCGGCTCCGTTCCAGATTTCCGGTTGAAAATAACCAATGGAATTGTCTCGCAGGTAGCTACGCTCGAATTCGCCTTAATTAGTTCGGCCTTCGCGACTGCGAATCAATATCACAATCGTTTTCCGAATAATACACTGCCAAACTCTGTAAAATCCGGGAAAATCAACAGTCTTCTGCTTCAGAAGAGAAAGAAAAGAATTAACGCTACGACAGTGTAACTAATTTGCACGAAATTAGAGGGTTTCGTTCCGAGTTGCAGAAAAGAATCTATAAAACCCATTGAAAGTCACACGATGCTACGGTATAGTTACAATTTTCAACGACGGACAACTCCCCCTGGCAAAGTGCGTCTCTTTTACTCTCATTTCAAAATGATCAGTCACTAATTGTCAGCGCAGAAAATCGTACAACTCGCTAAAACAATATAATAACATCTTCACGAAGCCCGCTGACGATTAAAATCGGCGAGCAAGCGCGATTTCACCGCGTGTTATACAAATCCACCAACACCTCGGGTGTAGCGCGTCGAGTGTGACGGAAGAATTCACGCGGGAATCGCGTGTTCGCCTCGGCCGGCCGGTAAACTCTTAATTTCCGCAGGGCTAAATTTAACGGCCGATGCGTGCGTGCGTTATTAAACGGCACATCTAGATGGGTACATCTGCGGCCTCGTCGAAGAATAAATGAGGGTGGACGAGGAAGCTCGGCTTCCAGGTATCGGTGCATCGGCTCTGACCGAGGTCGAGATAGCCAGGAAGACGGCCGTCACGTGTGTTGCGCTCACCGGTGGTTGCGGAGGAGTACCGGGGGTTGCGGGACTCGAGAAGGGTGATTCGAGAAAGGCGGAGGCGGGTTAATGCGAGGTCCGCGCGAGAGGACACCCGCTGCGCCCTGCGGGAGTTAACGCGGGAATCGCGTGTTCCCGCCGACGGAAACACGGAACACCGTCCGACGAAACGGGAGAAAGAGTCGTGCCAAGGAAAAAACCTGCCAGCGTGCCGTGCCGATCTTCCGTGATTTCCGCTCCTCTGTCAGGCGATAGACTTTCGCAAAGTTTTTTCCCCCTCGGTAGGATAGGCCGATAGGACGGTATCGATACGGTCACGCGTGCAGAGCGATGATTAATGGTCCTACGGATGAAACGATGAGGTGTCATCGTGCGTTTGATACCTCCCGTGAGTGGTTTACGAAGAACACTATGATACAGTACCGGTCAAAAGTTTGGGTTGGCAGACTTTCGTCGCGTTTGCGCTTCGTACAAAATTTAAATTTACCAACTTTAAAGTTATGTGGAGCATACATATGTATTTATTATCCGTGTTATTGGTTTTCAGAAATTTTATCAATTTCTCTCTCTTTTTTTAAATTTTAAAGTAGCATCAATCACTTGTATGGATTGTTAGCGCCTTGGAACTAACAATCCATACAATTTTGTTACGTATTAATTTCTACACATTTTTGACTGTACCGATTCAACACAAATTGCGCACGACACTACGAACGTACTCTAAATAAGAAAAACTTTTGACCGGTAGTGTAAGTGAAATTCCATATCTCTCATCGATGAGGTAGCATTCCCTGGTTCATACTAGGCGGAATAATTGAACTGTCGGGTTGATAGGCTGATACTCCAAGACGTGACTCCTGTTCATTTAATAACCGCTCGAACAAGTTAAAGTTGCAAGAAATTAACAGTTTGAAATAGCGATCAGGTATGCAGGTGTCTGTTTTCAAGAAAGTTCGTATTCAATTCACAATCTGTCTGATAGAGCTAACCAATCTAGGAACCGTGATTAATTTCTTTCAAGTTGAGTTAATATAGTCTGTCGGCGGATGGATCGTACTTTGACAGTGCAGAGGTATCGCGTTTGAAGGTGTGAGAATCGTTGTTACGCGCACGAACAACAGATACCAAATTTATGACGTGCTATCGCCGGTTATCTGAGAAGATTATCGTGGTCCGTGCAACCACGGGGATATGACCGGCCTTGGGACTCCCGCTGGCCAGATAAGACTTCACGCTACGCTGATCCGCGCGTTCACGGACGAGAAGCTCGTACCATCGCAACCCGTGCCTTTCAGACACTCTGATAAATTACTCAACACCTTTCTCATCCATCGCTCGCGCGCTAGTTTCCACCGTGCGCAGTCCTATCGGCCGGAAAACCTTATAACCAGCCCCCTTCAACCTCGTTCTCGTTGCGGAAAACACGGAAGTGAGAAGATGCCGCGAGATACGAGGGAAATAGCAGATACATTACTTGGAATAATACACTTGTTACAAAGAAATATTTCTCGAGGCACCATCGAGCATTGTTAATTTGATACAATTGTTTTGTTATTCTTCGGTGGAAAGAACGTAAAGTATTGTGAAAATTACAATTTAACGTACATCGCTATAGGCAATGAACCAGAAATATCACTCGACGAGTCAGAATATTTTCGTACATTTTACCGAAAGAATAACTTAACTCCAAAAATCTCGCAAGTATGACAACGAGAGGAGACAACTTTTCCAACTTTCATCACTCGCAGCTCGCTGTTTCGTGCCAAACGGACTTCAGAAAGGAACCGAGAAAGATGCTATCCGATGACAGAAACAACGAAGGCAATCCGAACTATCGGCAAGCGAGTTTTCGCTACGGTGCCAACTGTATGAAGACGGAGGAGCGCGAATGGCACGTGGCGACGTTTTCATCGGGCGATCGGCCACAGGCGCGCGTCGCGGCAAAGGGTACAGAGAATAGGGAAGGAAGATCTATGATCTAGCAAGGACCTTAATAATCCCGATTCATAAAGCCTAGTATCCCCGGGCTCGATACGTTGGCGTCGACCACGAGTGCCCTGATAAAGAATGACGATCGTAAGGGAAGAAAGTTGCAGGCCGCTTATCGCCCAATAAATCCTACTTCAGCTACCCCGCCGCTATCCTCGCCCCGTCCTATCCCTTACCCCTCCTACGTCCCCTCTCCCGGCTCCCTCCTATTCCCTTCCGCTCCAGCTCGTCTCGTTTTCAAGCGCCGCCGCTGCAAAACCTGTGTAATTATCGCCGCTAAGTTCCAACTAAATTTTCCGCTAACGACGATTTACGATCGAATTAACAGATTGCCCGGCGGGCAGACGCCTCTGTAGTCCGCCTCGCTCGCTTTTTCCTCGCGATCCCCTTTCACGGGTCCTCCGCAATCTTCTTTCTCAGCATCCACGTCGACGTCGTTCGACGTTTCGCGAAACTTTCGCCTCGAAATAAATAAGGGCGGCACGGTCACGCGAATCAAGCTCCGATTCTCCGCGGGTGAGTCCTGTCCTCGTCCGTTGCGCCAGCGAAACGAAGGGATTTCTGAAGGGTGATGGGATTAAGACTCTGCAACGAGGCCTGTGATTGAAGCAATCGGAGAAACTATCGGTCGATTTTAAAATTGCTTTCTTGCTGACGGATGCGGACGTTGCACGTCCCCCCTGCGCCTCGCCCCGGTGAAGAGGTCGCGACTCGCGACTCTCAATCAACCGGCCCGACGAAAAGAACGAAATTCTTTTCGGGAGAGATTATGCGTCGAGTTCGTTAAGTTTGCCGGATGAAGAAACTTTCTTTAAAGCTCGTTTAATTTTCGATGTTTGAAGTTTCTCTCAGTTTCAATTTGAAGTTCCTACTTGTTTTAATCCTCGCTCGAGAATTTTTTTCGACCGTGCTTCACGTTTCGACCCTCTATAACTGTCGCGCAACTTGAAATTATCCATACATTTATAGTAATTAATTAATGCGATGATTGATCAACATGTCGATATTAATTAAGCCTTTATCATGATTCATATTAATTATCTATATATATATATACATATACACACATTGCAGAAATACTTATTTGCTTCACCATCATGTTTCATCGAACGATTCATTAATAATAATAATTATTCTAAATCGGAGTCACAACAAATTAATAATCGTAACTGGAACGGATATATAGGACGACAGATTACTCTCCGTTCTCTCGCAATGGAATTTAATCGAATTAGAAATTCCATTGAACATTTTGAAGGGACGTAATCCCTCTGTTCCCTCTTGAAACTCGTCCTTGCTCGATTTCTTCCGATTCGATTGCCGAAAAATACCTCCCCCCCCCCTCTCCTTTCGTCTCGATGGAACTCACGTTTGAAAGGTGGACCTGGATGGATCTCTCGAAGAACAATTTCCCGTTGATCCAATTTTTCGGATCGCCCTCGTTAACCGCGGCAGAAGCTCGCACGACCGAGCGTGTGGTCTCGGCGAAAAAAAAAAAAAGAAGAGAACCATCGCAGAAGAGGAAATTACCGCTCGAGCGGTAAAACCTGTCCTCGTGCACGACGTTTCCAGGCCACAACGATCGCGGGGAAGACGTAATTTCCAAGACGGCCTCTGATAAGGCGGCCAGCGTACAGACAATGGACAGGCAGCGTCGAGGAAAAAGTGAAAGAAAATGAGAGAAAGTGAGACGAAAATAGGAGGCAGCGCCCACATAACGGATACACCACGGTGAAATTGAGATTGGTTATCGAGGACTTGCAACCCTTCTCGAGGCCGATGGGAGGAGCGTGGCGAGCAACGCGGCTCGGCAAGGGGGCTCAAATCGGATAGTTTGTTCATTAGAGATATTTCCCGATCGCGAGAGGCCGGCCGAGCGTGTTCAGCGTGTATTTGTCTTGATAAGTTCGAAGCAGGAAATGAGACTGTCGATAGGGGAACGCTTCGTTTCAGCCCCCTTCCCCCCCACGCCGTCGTTGTATCTCACGGTCGTCTCATTCAGCCAAGGTGGTCTGAGAGGACAAACCCTCTCCCCCTCCCCTCCCTTTCCCCGGAGAAATGAGGATTTCGATTCATTTAACGGACGGAATAACGGTCGCTTGCAGGTACTTGAGAAGTACCGTTCTGGCACCGAAGTCGACTTCCTCCAGATGCCATTTACCGTTCGATAGCCGGCTATCAAGATCGCGTAGACCATCGCGAAGACCAGAATCGATCGTAAAAGTCGCATAATTGCGATTTAGTAATTCCTGCAGCCGCAGAACAACAAGATCATTGAGCAGCTGGGCGGATGAAGGCTTTGGCAATCGCCAGGGTCTCTCGAGATCTCGATTAAATAACAACCTCCCTCCCCAAATCCTGGATAATTTCCAGTATTTCTGTATATAGTCGATATGATCGTCGAATGAGAAATACCGGGGACCGTCGTTTTCCGCGAGGAAAACACGTTCTTACGTACGTCGATTGCGAGACTGAGCTAACCGGAGGCTAAAGTTAACCGTTATTCAATATCAAGGCGCCAAACGAGCTGCAACGCGAGCTGCCAATGCTACATTCGCTTAAATTGCACAAGGCGATCCGGCGTTGGTGGCTTTTGCATCTCAAAGACATGGTCCGGAAAGACCAGCTCGATCTCCGGGCAAACACTCGGCGCTCTGCGGAATATCGACGATCGAGCGGATAACGCGCAAAATGGTCGGCCAGAAAGGGAATGCGTGGTCGGATAGGAAGACGCGCGTGGTGTCAAAGACAGGGGAGTATCGATTCTCGGGGGCCGATCGAGGAAAGAGCCGGCAAGAGGTTTTCCGCGAGGCCCTCCGGTTTGACCTCGCACACACGCCGCCCATAGATCAAGCAGAACCCTTAGGTCCAAGCAACCTGCCGCGCCACGGGCTAACCATTAATTTACAACCCGCAGAGTAAGCCCGTGGCTCATCCCCTGCATACAGGATCCACGTCCCTTTGCGGCAGATATGAGCTACGACGTGGCACTGAGGGATTCAACTGCCCTTGTTCTCCACCGTCCTAGTCGACACCATTTCTCTCCGTCTCGTCCATTTTGGCTTTGTCTCGTCCTCTTGTGTCTCCAACTCGTTTTTTCTTTTTCTTTTTTTTTTATCACTGAAAGTGATTTTAGCGGGAGTAACGCAGAAAATCGGACCTCTTCAGGTGCAACGCTAATGCAACGAAAATTAGCGATTGGTTGATTTGGGTCACGTGATTTGCTACGGGGCGTGGGATAGACCTCGAGTAGGAGTGGCATTGTCTGGTAGATCTACTGAGCGATCGCGCCTGTAATTTGTTTCGCATCGATTCAAATGTTTGCAAAAAAGTCGTCTTCATTTCCTAGTCAGAACAGTTGCTTCTGGGCCTTTCAGTGAGACGAATCGTACTGGGGTACGAGTCGTGCAGTTTTTTCTAACTCCGGCCATCTAAGCGGCTTCCACCTGTCAGAGAAATTCCCCAGATCTCCCGGGAAAGGAATTTAAATCTATCAGAGACACGTCCCGGTTAATATCGCGTCACGCGCTACAGATGGGAGAGAGGGATCAGAGGAAGAGGAGCAATGGGGACGCGCTTGTCCGAAAGTAATTGGACCATTTCCAGGAATACGTTCTTCCGCTCGTTTAAAACACGGGTCATCTTATCCCGGGACCGAACGCATTCAACATCGTGGACGGTGTTTTAAAGCGATCAGCATAGTGGATCCGACGGATGATGTCCGCTTGATTCTCGTCCCTTTCTCGTCTGATGCTGTATGATACGCGACGTCTTTCGAGGTACCTCGAAACGGACGGAAATCCCTCCATAATTTAATTCAACTCCAAAGATCAGTATATAGTTAAATTGACGAATGTAATTTTACGAAAGTTGCGTCTGTTGAAAACCCACGTGGAGGGCCAATATTTCGAAATTTTTTAAACGATCACTTTTGATTCGATTTGTAGAATGGATTTTGCGTAGATTGCTTTTATCCCGACGCAAAAGTATGCAAATCCCACGGAACTTTCAATGTTGATTAATCCGTGCAACAACTCCCTTTTTTTCCCACCCTCTCTTAATGAACAAAGTGAAACTCGTCGCCCAAGTGGATTAAAAGATTCGAAACCTTTCGAAGAGCACAGTCACCGGGACCTCGGTGTGTCGGACCTCGTTGAACGTTAGAACGTTCGTCGAGCTTAAAACACGTCGGCGAATAAAGCGCTTTC
>KQ435794.1:6996245-7006833 GCA_001276565.1 Melipona quadrifasciata | reverse complement strand
TTTTTAATTCAAAACACGTGTTCATAATCCATGCTGACATAGGATCGCTCAAAATAACACTGCGTTCAACTCTAGTCTAGCCCACATAAAAAACGAAAGAAAATACACAGGCATTCCATGAAATCGGTGTAATAAGGATCTCGCACCAAATTTCTTCATTCTTCAACACTATCGATTAAATATGCGATTTATGTGTCAGGGGAACGACACTAACTTTCATATGCATTTTACAACCAAAAACCATCGAAATTTATGAAAACACGAATGTAAATGCAAATGCAAATCTGTAGGATCCCCGGTCGTTTCGATCAGTTCGAATGATAAACAGATCCACAGCATGGATATCCCGTTTGTTAGACAACTCTCGCGCTGTGAAACCGAATTCTCCAACCAAGAACCACGTGATTCCAAAGTACGTGAATCCGATCGTCCATTAAACGTCCCTGCGCTTTTAACACACGGCTATTGGATAATCTCTTGGCGATCGTCGACTCCTTTTGCCGATGGCCGATGCACTCGAGCCGGCTGTCAGAGGATGAAAGGGTGCCACAAGTGTTCCCGACAAGCGACACGTCCACCCGGCGATTGCACTTTCGCCACGGTGACATTTTCTCGCGCGGGGAACAGCTTAGAAGCGTTAATTTGGCGTGCATTAGCGCTTCGAGAGCGGAGTACAGCCGGCCAGCATAAATAACCCGCCGGGGAATTATTTTATTAGCAGGGAGACGGGGACGAGGGGCGTGCACGCTCGTCGACAGCAACAACGACGAGCAAAACGAGCAAAGACGAGGAGCGAAGCCAGAGGATCCTCCGCCTGTAAGCCATTACAGGAGATGAAGTCAATCGTGGCGTGGCATGGAACAAGATGCGGCGAAACTGTAAATCGAATAAATATCGCGCAGCGTCGGGCGATTATTTTCCATTTTGGAGTTGGTGATTGTGGTACATCTCGTTTGTAAATGGAAAAATTGATAAGTTTATTATATTCGTCACTGCTTGGACAAATTTGGAAGGAAGAAGGAAAGAATTGTAACATAAATAGAGATTTTTCAGTGCACCATATAAAATACTTTACACAAATTATTTTCTTTAGAACTGTATCTTCGTTCGTCGATAAATTCAATGTTGAAATATTGCAAAAGTCATATTGCAAACTTTATATTACTATTCTATTTCACTTTCGATTCGACAAAAAGGGGAAACGGTAATTCACGAATGAATTTTACACGCTTCTTTAATTTAACAATCTCGTTATGTCGCTTTCTTCAGCCATGTTAAAAATTTTTTAATTTTTTAACTTCAGCTTTGATAAAATTTCAAGTATCCTTACGTATCGACGTTACGACCGATTCTTCAACTACCGACTGATTTCACAACGGCGCTGCATGTACCTTTTATCAAACTTCCACGGGAGAACGCAGCTGATGTCAGTGGCCTGGTGTTAATCGTGGCCTCGCGTACTCGTCGACATTTATCAGGCCTGCCTTGTCTTCCGAAATTGGAATCTACATACGAAATCGTGACCGAAAGCGGGCAGAGAGCGCAGGGCGAGGGCGAAATCGTAAATTCGCGGCCAGCTGGTCGAGCCAAATGGTTCCAATTTACTCCAACGGCAGAATTATGCGAGAGGATACGCATCGTGAATATTTTGAGCTCGCGTGGCTGAACGTTCAGTATTGGATTAATTTTATAAATAGACAAACGCTGTCGAAAAGTGGTTACTCTCTCTCTCTCTCTCTCTCTTCCTTCGTTGTTTTCGCTGGTGAACGTATGTAGATATTCTTGTATATCTTTGCGTAGTTATACGATGAAACTGAAACACAGAGTTGCGAGCTTAACGATCGGCGGTTTACGTGCGTTCCCTTTCATGCGAGGATCGTCAATCTTGATGACGTATCGTTTGTTGTCTGGCTGTTGGTTACGTTTGTAGCGTGGCAAATAAGAGCGACGAACTAGAGAGAGTCGTTCGACTGCGAGTGTTTACTCCACGTTGAGAGCCGCGCGATGAAACGATTGAATGATGCAAATTTTTAGATTGCAAATATTAATAACGATCATTCCACGTATTAAACGATAAAGCGTGCACCGATCAGTGTATTAAAAATTAAATAAAATTTCGTCAAAATTTGCTACTTGTGTCAGATTCTGTACAAGTAAGCGAAGTGTTGTTTGTCAAAGTTGCAGAAAGATACCGAAGATTTCAAGATCAAAGAAATCCTCCCAACAAAATCGTCAGCGAACAAGCAAATTTAAAACGTTCAAAAGAACGTAAAAAAATCGTTCAAATCCGTTTGCAAACGTAAAAGCGAAATTTTATCTGACGTTCCCTCTGGTCTTCGAGAATCGAGCTCGCGAACGGAATCGTTGCGAAATGGTCGCGTGTCGAACTCCCATTTCTCTCGTCATTCGTACCGCGCCGTTCACTCCTCGCTGGTACGATGTACAGAACGAATTACTTTGGCCGGAAAGTGCCTTTTCCGATCCTTGATTTTCGGCGTGTTCACGGCCCGTATGAAATAATTCAAACTCTCTCTCTCTTTCTCACTCCTCGTTCGGAGGTTCCTCGCGAAGGATCGCGGCGCAAAGATTGCGCAGCGCGTTGAAATATTCAGAATCCAAGGGATCCGTGCCGCGCGGAGGCTGCTTCGAGGCAACCGTTACCCATTAGCAATCCCGCGGGTGCTGGATTCAGTCCCGAATGGGATCTTCTAGACTCTCCTCCTCCCCACCCCCCGCGCAGGTGCAGCCGCGATGGCGGCTTTGTTCTCCTGCTGGAGTTTTTCTCTTATTAAAAAGCGGACGCTGCAATTCGCCGAACGACCGAAAGGGGGGGGGGGCGAGGGGGACTTAAGGAAATTACGCGGCGCGGATTTGGATAAGGATAGTTTAATATTTCATGGCCGGGAGACCGTGCCGGGCGAGCTACTTGGAAAGACGTAAGGCTTTGCTCTTGGGAACCTTCATTTTGAGAGTGCTGCCGTGCACTGAAATGTGGGCGCTGGGCGAGTTTTATTTGGACCGTAGCTGCGGAAGATCTGAGGGGAGGGGAGGGGGGGGAGGTTGAAAGATAGGAAAGAATTTTGCACGAGGAAATGTATCTTGGATGCTGACGCAAGTCGGAGAGAAAGAAAGGAACGGCGGGGCCACTTGGAATACTTGATTAATTATTATCTCGAGAAATGTCGGGCAAATTCTTTTCCTTTAGCTGGCGTTAAATCCTTCGACGTTCGCACGTTGATGTTTGATAATTTAGTAACAATAACGCTGGTATCAATTTATTCATGATTGAATTCATATTCAGTTTCCTATGACGTGACCTACATTCTAGTTATATATCTCGTAGATTAAAACTGACCGACTTGAAATTAACTCTTAAATAAAATAAAATTTTGTGCAATATCAAGAAATTGCTTATGCAAAATGTGAAATATATAAAATTTTCCTTCTTCCACAAATGAAACAATACAAGTGTGCAAACTGTGTAACTCCGTAGTTCAATCGCGATATTAACAAACTTCTCGATGATGAATCAAATTACTTGCACCACAACGAGTTAAATAACAGGTTCGTATTCCTTGCAAGCCATCAACGCTAATATCTCCCCTCCCCCCATCCCTCCTCGTCCCGAGAAAAACACGTTAGTCGTGAGCAAAGGGATACACATCTTGGCACTATTCTCCGACCATCAACTTCGAATCGAGCAACGGAACACGAAAAACATTCCACGGCCATTGGTACACAATAGACGCAGCGAGGAAGTGGATCGTTTCGCGTTCACCTCGTGTCTGCGCCGCGCCGAGTCGCAGTTATCAATTCGGGGGAACCCCCGAAGAGATTGGCCGGTGAGAAAAATGCAGAATTACCATTCAACCTGATAACGTGGCTCCCGCAATCCTTCCGTTCCTTCCTTCCTTCCTTCCTCCCTTTTCTTCCTCTTTTCTGTCTGTTTGGTCGCCTTTACTCTTCCCCCCCTCCCCTCTAAAAAGATCTTCGCTCTTGCATCATAAAGCCGGCTGCTGCGCGAAATCGAGTCCTCGGGAACATATTGGATGCTACTGTCGAGGAGCTGCTGCACGAGCTCCTCCTCGACCGGCGCGCCGCGTCGGGGCGATAGTGAATAGGAAAGAGAAAATAGGGACGCCGGGACGGTGGGTTTTCATTCAAATGAGATCCAAGGTAGAGGAGCGAGCGGGAGGAAGGGAAGGGTTGCGCGTGCGAGAGAGGGCAACACCATAGAGACGGTGTAGGTAAGAAGACCCAAGGAGAAGAGGAGGGGGATGAAAAAGGAGAGATGGCAAGCGTTGGTCTCCTCGAGTGTTTTTCTATTCAGAGAGGACTCGCATAAAGTTCTATATACCGAGTTCTCTATCCCATTCTATAGCAGAAAACGCGGATAGCGTTAGGGGAGTAGGGATAGAAGACGAAGGAAGAGGCAGAAGAAGGGAGGGGAGATGGTTCTCCCATTTCCCTTCTTCCTTTTCTCTCTCTATCTATCTCCTTCCCTTTCTTCCCCCCTATCCTCGCAATTTCACGTCTTTTTCCCTTCTTTGCTTCTCCTTCAGCCGGTTCTCCTCGCGACCCTCGAACGCCTTCGTTCTTCCTTCTCTTTCCTTCTTCACTTGTCTTTGTTTCTCTTTCTCTTTCTCTCTCTCTCTCTTACTCTCTCTTCGCAACTCCTCGCATCACGACGTCTCCCGCGAATCCGCCAGGATTACTTATCCTTCAGTAAAGGACGCTCAAGGCTCAACCTAAAGCATCATTTGAATAAACGCGAAGTTACTGCGCCGTGTTACGAGCTTCACTAGGCGGTGCGGAGCAGAGAATGGATAGATGGATAAATAGATGAGCGAACGTGCCAGCGCTCTGTATTAATGCGCTCGAGATGTCTCTGGGTTAAAAAAGGATACATGTTGTACTCTTGGTTACTGCGCGAGGAAGATTCTCGTTACTATTCGGTAACGTTTCTTCCTAACGGTGGGTGGGTCGGTTGGTTGCGAGATTAATTTCATCGCGAGAAGATTTACAACTTGAATGCGAAGCATTCATTGAACGTTGAAGACTGTACATTATAATTGAAATGTTTCTGTCGAAACTACCAAATGGAATAACATTTCTCTGTGCCTTTTGAATGCTAACATGCTTCCTGCTAAATTCACAGCATGTTAAATTTTTCAAAGAAAATAGTTCAAACATGATTCTGAAAATAAAATAAAGTAGCAGCCTCTGAAATTCTATCTTCGCGAGATTTCCCACTTTACCAGCAAAAATACTCAAGAATCAACCGATCTTTCGATAATTCCGAAAGTGAATTCACCGTGTAGGAAACAAAGCAGTCATGGATGTTGCTCAAAATCACTTAACACAAGTCTCAAACACACTGGGACACGACACTCACCGAACAACTCCCGATGGCTAACCAGCAAATCATTCGTCCACAGCTGAGTCTGCACATGACGAAGCAATCTCGAGGAATAACGAGAAACGGCGGATGGAAGCGGCGCGTATCGAGAAGAGTGAAGTTCGATGAAGCCGAATGACAATCTTCCCTGGCGGCAAAGTTCAACAAACTCGGCCACACCGCCGCTGGACGAGCAGGCATGCGGCGTTTCGTCGAGTTGCCCGTGGTGGACGACAGCAATTATCCGACGACGCCCGGGTGTCGTGTACACCGAATAAACAAATAAACATTGCCCGGCTGGCTGGTGCGGAGCCACCGGTGGTGGCACCGTATCCGTCCACCTCGGGCTATATCGCTCGAGATGAGCTGCAGGCGACGAAGAAAGAGACTCCATGGGGTGGCCAAAGAGCGGGGAGGGTGGAGGCGAGAGAAGCGGTCTCGCGTTGCTCTCGTTCGCGTGCCGGTCTATTTCGGCGAATGCGCAGCATCCCAAAAAGACCACGCCACAGTATACCCGTCGGCTTTTACGGCACCGCGCCATTAACGGTGCCCGTAAGTATAAACTTAGGACAATCACCACGCAAAACCGATCTGAAGATCCCCTGCTCCGTTCGATTTATCCCGCGATTTATCCCGATCTTTCGAGATCGTTGCGTTGATATCACCGTCGAAAACGGTAGCAACTGAGTTTGGAACGTTATCCTCGCATTACGATCGAAGGGAAATTACAGAGTTGTTAAAAATTAGTCAAAGATGTCGATCATTTCGGAGTGGGACAAAAGTGGAGTTTAAACTGTTTAACCAAAGATCAGAAACGATCGAATAATTGAAATTAATTCTCGCGTCACTACTGTCGGAAGCAAATGTGGCATTTTCGAACGTTATACAGTGTTAAAAAAACGGACGAAAGGAATTACGATATTCGGTTCGGTAACATCAAAGATACAGCGGTTTCTCTCGCGGTTGAGGCAAATCCTCGACGAGTTGGTCGCCGTCGGATCAAATGTGCATCAATCACCATCTCTGAAATTCACGGTGGAGGAAGAACTCGGCCGAACTTGGTTTAGGGTCGTTCAAAGCGAGGGGCACCGGTTGAAGTCCGGATCGATGGAATTTAAAATAAAAAGAAAAGGGCCAACCGTCTCTCGTCGTCCCTCTCTCCTCCTCTCTCTTTCTCTCTCTTTCTCTCTGCCTCGCTAATATTGGTAATGGCAGAAAATTGCGAGCAACCAGACACCGCAAGAAGATAAAAGCATTCGCGTGTGCTTTATGCTTGGCGGGCTTTTTTGGTGAACCACGGAGGAAGACATATTAGTTAGTCATTTTCCTCGAGGGCCGATCTGCATAGTGGCAATACGAGGGGTCGCGAGAGGAGGAGGAGGAGGAGGAGGAGGAAGGTAGGCTCGGAGGGAAGGGGGTTGCTTGATTTCGTAGGCGCATATAGGCTGGAACGTAGTAACGTAGGAGGGATGACAGAACCTGGAGCTTACCTGGCCGCGAGCCAACCCCACTCTCCTAGAACTCGTGATAGTGCATAGTCGGTGCATAGTGAGAGTGCATAGTCGGTGCATAGTGGGTACCCGGTCTCTGCCCCTCCACTCAGTCGCATGGGTGCCCGCATTGCAGCTATGGCCCACCATCCTAATGATGGCAACCACGCAGGTACAAATCTACCCACCCCTTTCGCACCCTCTCTCCTTCTATCTCTCCGTTCTATCCTTCCTCCAACCACTCGTTTCTCTTTTTTCCACCTTTTTTCCCTCCCCTTCCCTCCCTCCCCCCTCCTTCTACCTCTCTTTCTACCTCACTCGCCCGACGGTTCTAGCCGCGCGATTTTCTGCTGACACTTTGCCCTGACGCTACCTCTTTGGCGCCGCGGCACTTCCGCTTTCCGTTGATCGAACGAAGCGATTCTCGTTCGCTTCCTCCAACCCTTCCACCCTTCCGTCGTTCGCCCTATCCGACGCGCTTTTTCGGCTCGTCCGCGGCCTTCGGTGCAGCATCGTTCCCCTTTTACGAACATTCGCCATCCGCACGTCCATCTATTTGTCCACCGCCGTTCGCGTCTGTTTCGCGGTTAACCCACTTTTCGACCTCGTTCTCGGCACCTCCCGCCGCGCAAAACGATGACGAATGACCGCTACCACGATTCGGCGGACCTGGCACCGAAGATTCCAGAATCGCGCTGTTAAACCAAATCCACTGATTGAGAGATCGCTGGCCGATGAGGTTTGCATCGAGTCGATTCCATTTTAATTGATGTTGCTTGGTTCTTCTCTCTTACGACCTACGAAGTACTAAACTAGTCCAGTTTTATTCTTCGAGGTGACTAGGAAAATAGATTGCGGAATTTCAGTTGAAATTTTCGCGGATAATACACCCTCGAATCAAATCCCCGCGTAAATAAAACCGCGAATTATTAAATTCAACGGTGCGCGAGACGGAGCCTCTCGCGGAGCCAATCGACGAAATATAACTTATCCATCTGAATTCAATTGCTCTTATCGCGGATTTCAGTTCTCGATGAGATCGCGCCGGAATAACCCGGAGGTTAATCCTATTCGTAATGAGATGGCTAAGTATCGAGGCGTATTCCGTGGACTTGGTGAAACGAGTCGCTGGAAAGAGGAAGAAGAAGAATGGCAAGCAAAGAAAGAAGAAGAAGAAAAAGACAAAAAGAAAAAAAGAAAAGAGAAGGAGTCAAAGGAATCAGTAGAGAGAGCGAGCAGAAAAGAGAAACGCAGACGAGCAGAAGAGAGACGGCAGGAAGATTTCATTCTTGTTACTCGCGGCGACATCTTTAATTCATCGAATGCGGATTGCGGGCTGAATCCCTGATGAGCTTTATTCCACATCCGCGCGCTCGAACTATTGGATCCGATGAGAGATTCTCATACGATAATACTCGACGCTAAGCCACTGTTCCACGTCTCACTTATACGGTCCTCGCCTTTCTTCTCTCTCTCCTCTCCCTCTCTTTGGTCTCTCCCCCTTTTTCGCTGGTGATCCGGCACCTCTCGCGCGTCGACTTCGACTTAAGAAGCTCCCGACCGAGCTTTTTCGACTTTTTCCACCAGAACCCTCTCTCCTCACTCTCTCTCTCTCTCTCTCTCTCTCTTTCTCCTTGATCCGACCGAAGGAATGCTCACTTTCCAGCCGAGCGCGGACGTTTCGCTCCAATCTCGGACCCTCAATCCTTTCTCGTTTTCTCGCGGGAAATCGCGCGGAAAACTAGCCAGTAAAGATCCTCTGGCGCACGTTTCCATCGGACTACGTCTTTCCCTTCCTCTCTCTCTCTCTGTTTCTTTTTCCCTTCCTGTTCGCCTCGTCTATTCTAGCGTAGCCGGACACTATTAAGGGACCGCGTCGTTCTACCTTCCGATGGAAACTCCGACACGTTTTATTCTGTCCTCCCCCGGTGAATAATAGTATTTTCAGAGACCGTTCGAGATAGACGATCGAGTATTAAAGTCCCCGGGAAATTGTGGATATTGCACGGAGCTGGAAAAACTGTTCGTAAGTGTCCCATCATTTGCGCGGACGCAAATCTTTTATTTGCCTGGCGATTTCATTCACTCCGTTTTGCATGGTATTAAGCGGGTATATAATCTCGCGCGACGAGATTTTGGTTATCTTTAGTTTCCAAGAGGGAAATTTCGTCCGATGGTAATAACAGGTATTATTGCACTTGTCAGAAGTGGGTCAATAATGACGCAAGTGACGTTACCTGATTTATTGCTTGTTCGGTCACTCGATTCTTACAATCTTGTTTCGATAGACGCGATCTTTCATTTACGAAATCGCGAGCAAATATTTCTACGCTCGTAATTTTATCCGACTCGTTCCACTTTCCTTTCTCTTTTTGCGAAAAGTTCTTGCAATAAATTTGTATCTAACACCAGCGATCCGTCGATGACAGATCACTTTTCTCTCGTTAGACGCGAAATCACAATGCATCCGCGAACGAACGAAAATATTTTCCACCGTCTAAAAAACATTTTCAATTCATGAAAACAACGTGATCCGTAATAAAAACAACAGCGAAAATAGAAAGGGAAGAAAGAATGGAAGAACCGTATTCGAATAAAATTATTATATTACTCCTCATCATCGTGCATACGGTTTTCAGTTTTCATTATCGAATCATATCACGGTTCACCGTAAACAAAAGAGTTCCTCTCTCCTGTTTCGGTCCGGGAATTTTATAGAGCCAAGCAATTTAACTCTTTCGCGTGGTCGATTACGGATTAAAATCGGAACGAGCGTTCGTTGATCGAATCCGTCGACCGATAAAAGCACGACAAAAGAACGATCCTACCCGGCACCGCCCGGCTTGACAATATTTTCCAATTTATTTGACCGGCCAACAAACTCCGCTCCCACCGTTCCCGTAACCCTGTCCGCCGAAAGAATAAACGAATTATTACAAAACAATGCGATGACCGTCCACGCCAGTCGTGGATCGTTTGACTTTCGCACACTCCGCGTGCACGCACAATGACCGACGTGACGCAAAAACTGCGACATATCATATCGCGACGGGAGCGTTAAATGGTTCATCGTCGACGAATTTTCGTTTTGACTTGGCGCCCGTTCCGCAAAGTCCGCGCGTCGCTGCTGAGGAACAAAGCGAACGACAGCCGATTAAATCTCCCTAGATAAACGGCGGTCGACCGAGCAATCTGGAAACGAATCGATTCAAATTCGCTGGAAACACGGAAATCAACTGTGTGTATATGTGTGTGTGTGAAACTGAGAGTCTGTTGTCAATTTTTAATGACACAATTGAAATAATTCGTGGAGCAGCGAAAGTGTTCGATCTGTTGACTTCGGGATTTTCAAAAAGTTAACATATTTCATTCCTGCGGCGTCGCAACGTTAGATGAATTATGCGCAATTCTAAAGAGAAAAAAAAAAAGAAAAAAAGAAAAGAACTCACTGTTTGAACAACTGAAATTGATATTCCCGTTGAAACTAAAATCTCTTCTCCGTTGCAAATACCATCCACATATCTCTGTTTAACCTTCGGAGAGAATCGATATCTCCCTTTCATAAAAATAGTGACTTCCTCTCGAATTTATTCCATCGATCCCCGCGATTATAATTCCCATCACGAATTGCGATTTAACGTCATAAAGTGAGAGATTGATACCAGGCGATGAAAGTAGAAATTATTCATTTCAATTAAAC
>KQ435794.1:6952492-6962878 GCA_001276565.1 Melipona quadrifasciata | reverse complement strand
GATGCACCACTTTCAGCGCATTCACTCTCTCGGGATCTTAGCTTGGTTTCCAACCATCTCTCCCTTCTCTCTCTCTCTCTCTCTCTCTCTCTCTCTCTCTCTCGTCTCAATCTCTCCCTGTTCGGTTTAATTTTATTTCGCAACGTTTAGAGCGGGTTAAAGAGACACAGAGATTCGAGTAGAATCCCCAGTACGCTCATTTTATCGGGAAATCTATAAAGTCAATCACGATGAAACAGAATGGGAGTAAAGCGCTACTTTATCGACTCGTTCGCTGAAATTTTATTTGCGGGCTGCTGATTTTCGTGGGAATTCGTGTTTCCGAAAGTGTAACCGACAGACTGCAGATTTTCACGCGTCATAGAGGATCATAAAGAACGTTGAACACACGTTCAATAACGGTTGCACAAATGTCGAAATACGCGAAAGCATATAAAATATCGATAGCACTTGTTAAGATACTCAATTCAAGGAAACGAATTTTCGCTGAGGTTCAGTTTTCAGGTTCAGTTGCTGTCTAGTGATTAAATAAACAAACTCTCGTTTGAAAATGTACCGAACGCTTCCAGATTTTATGTTGCGTCGGTTTCGTACAATTTTCTATTCACTAGGCTCCTCCTCTGACCGTACAAACTTTTCTGGAATTTTACTTCGAATTTTTGACACGAAGTTTTTGATTATAATTTCTTGTTGATAGAAACGAAATTTTCGTTTACTGAGGGAATCACGCAGTTGTTTCGATCGAAATAATTTATGTTTACGATGAAAGCAAGGTAATTAAACGATTTAATATTTATTCAAAGAGCAATCAAATACGTTTCATGTATAAAAGTGAGAAAGTAGAAAAATACACAACTCATCGTTTCACATTGTTGAAGCGATTTCATTTTCTTTTTCATCGATTTCGTCTTTACTCAGATTATGCCTCGTCGTTTCAGCAGCTATTTCGACTAATTTCATTTTGATTTTCTAGTCGACGGTAAATAGTTCCTGATGATAGAGAAAGCTACATAATTATATATTTGTTTGTATAGGAAAGAGATCCTGCTCCGCGTAATTGGATTTAATTATCGCGAAAAATTAGATAATACCCATTTGGTTCGCCGGGTGTTCATCCATCTTGATTATGTCTTGATATTACTCGTATTATATTTCGTAGTAATAATAAAGTCGCGGGATCTGCGATGAAGATTAATTTGGTATACAACACATTGTGCTTTCTTGCTCTTTGAATATTCAACGATGAAGGAGTTTGATAAATATCTACACAATTTTCCTTCTCCTTTATCTTGAATAATTATTCTACAACTTACGTATTTCGAATGTGTACGAGTCGGTTATAAAGTTACAAATCACGCTCGCTTACCTGAAACAAAAAGAAATACATATCCATATTAGAATACAATCCATGCCCAATAGCACTAACAAGGAAAAAGAATTTGTCCCGGAAATATTAATTAATATTACAATTAGTGTATCGAAATGTACTCACAATGCAAGAAAATTCTATGAAAACCAATATAGTCAAAGAAGAAAAGAGAAAAAGAAAAATTCGTATCACAAAAGGGTCTACCAATGTCAATATCAATCTGCAAAGAAAACTGCTCCCTTCCTCCAAGAAAATCATATCCAAAATGGTTACTTAATATTAAAATATCCGAGCGTGAACAAGAAAAAAGAACTTCTCGTTTCTTTCGTGCATCTCGCGCACAGGTGAACAAAGGCACACACGAATCGATAGCAACCTCTACACGATTCGGAGCGGTCACGAAGGGGGATGAAACAATAGGGGCTCGTAATTTTCCGGCCGGGCCGGCGTTTAATCGCGGCTCCGCGCCGCTGGATCGTTGTGGCAAGTGCCAGGCGCGTAAGGACGTTTTAATCTCGGCGGCCACTTAAAAACTCGTCGCATAGATCGCGGCTCGCTATCTCGACGGTCGGATCGGCGTATTCTAACGGCGGAATAAAACTTCTATGAAATTTAATAAGTTCCAGCGAGCTTCTCTCTCTCTCTCAAGTAGGTCGTAAGTCTACACCGCTGCAGCGGAAACAACGCGACCCCGGTCGAGGCCCAGGCCGGGGCATCTCGCACGCTAAATTTAGGGACGTCCCTTTGCATCCGTGCGGCAGTCCAATTTATCTAGTTTACAGAACCTATTAAATCGGTAGCGAGATTACTCCGCGTGACTGCTCTTTATAAGCGTTCCGAGCTAACGCGATTCGCCTTTTATCCCCGTGCGTCGGTGGGTCGTGCAACGAGTCTCGACGATCGTTGACACTCTGGCGTGTCGAAACTTATTCCTGTAATTAGAAAACTGCGAATTTTCGTGGGAAATTTTAGAGAAAATGTCTATTTATAAATAAACAATTATCTTCGATTCTTTTCGGCTCTCTCACGTTCATGAAAATGTGAATTTGCATAAGAAGGTTCCGCCATTAGAAAATTATATCTATAAGTTTCGAATGATGTGTGACAGTAAAAATTCCTTCGATTATCACTACCAGGCTGCGGCTTGTGTTGTGCAAATTTACACGACACGAGTGTATAAAATATTTCGAATATAGCGCACATTATTTCTTGTCATAAAACTAACCGCGGTTTCTAATAACCGCTGGTTTTCCTCGGTTATACAAGTTGTTGGACGATCTTCATCGCGTGTAAGATAAACGCAGTTCATCGAATGAAACGGGGAAGCAAGAAACGGATAAGAGCAATTGCAACGAGAAAGGAAAACTGAGAGGATTGAAATGAACTGGAATTAACGGCCAATGTGACGGAAAGTTTAAGTAGAATAGAAGTACCGACAGAAGTGTTATAGCAGTCGTATTACACGTCCCGATGCCGTGGAGCCGTGGCAGCGACAAATTGGTTGTAAAATACTCGATTCGAACGGAAGGATTATTGCGCTGTTAAAGAGGAAGTTGTAAACGAAGAAGGTAATAAAACTAATATTAAATTGCTCCAAACTGTTACGATCCAACTCTCGTAAATCTCGCGCACGACTATCGAATAATACGAACGTTTAATTAGAAAATTACAACGTATAATTTTCTAATTAAATCACAAGCCTGCCAGTCCGAACTGTGAAATAAAAATTTTCGAAAGGATGTGCGAAATCTGGAAATTGATGATTTCACTTTCTGTGAAGACATTTCCAAAAGAGAGATGCATTAATAATTTTTTGACTTGCCATAGAAGTTTCATGTCACCTCTAAAAGATTTTAATAATTCTCTCGAGCGTGCAATATCTCGCCAACTTCTCGGACCTTCTTTCACCCTCTCGTTCGACGTCGCGACAGTGGCGACGCTTCTCGCGAAAAAGAACGGCGAGGATAAATAAACTCAAGTGTTAGACAAATTCGCGGACCGAGCATAAAGCGTATGCCACGGACGTGCTAATGGAAAAAGGTTGCGAGTATTAGGGAACTTCCATTAGGTGAAGTTGGTGCCGGCACGTTTCAGTACTTTGGCGAATACCTCGGTGAAGGATGTGGCGAAGTTTAAGCACATCCGATGCAAGAAGCCTGCGCGGACGCGGCGGAAGCAGTTAACCGAGAATTAAGATAGTTGCTGAAGGGCACTTGTTTTTTAATAATAAATTTCTCGAGTGCGCGCCCAACTATTTTGCTCGAGTGACTTTCCTTCCACACCGAACCGTACGCCGCGTGTCTGTTGCTGGGAATCATCGCGATTAATTTCTCAACGCGAACGGCAAGACGAGAGAAGAAAAGAAAAAGGGGAGAAGGTTTCAGGGGGACTTTATACGATGCGCGAACAGGCCGGCTAATCCGCGCAAGGGGAAGAGGAGGAACGACGTCAAAAATTATATTTACCCCCGGAAGCGCGACGAGCCAGGGTGAAATTAAAATGGAATTCCGGCTTTTACGTTTGCTCTTAAAACAAGAACTTTTTTTTAAGGGTTAAGAGATTTTCCCCCGCTTGATAAGCTGAAATAACAAACTAAACGGCGCTATAGTAATTTCACGAGGACTGCCTTTGGGATAAACGTAGCGCTCTGCTTGCTAAATGGCTGGCGAGGCGAGGCTGTTCGAGGCTCCCGGTTCTTATATCTACGACGGTTTACTTTACGCTGCTTGTCGAGACAAATACCTCGAGTTATACTGTTTCAAAAGAATTTAACCAAGGATTTATTTACGACTGTACGACGTCTTCGTTGAACGAACTTTTAATTAGCATGGAACATCTCAAGTGTAATTAGTCTGAATATTCGACGCCTTCGTCATTTATCAAGACTTTCAGATCTTTCGACCCAATTTAATTATCCCAAGTACTTCGCGGCCAGTCGCAACGTGCGAGTGTAACGCACGACGTTTCACCATCGTCGCCGATCAATTTTCATTTCTTCGTGGCACGAAGCTGTAAAACGGAACGTTCGCGTAACGCGAACCACACGGAAAACGCAGGGCAACGCTACGGGAGCACGAAGACGCGAAGGCGCCGTTTAAATACTGAAATACCGAAAAATTCAGGTAAAAATTCCGGGTGGCACGTTGATCCCTGCCATTTCGTTTAATCGATTTCAATAAAGGTCAATAAAGACGGCGGTAGGGAGTAGCCGGAAGTTGAACTCTGGCGAAGATAGCGACGGAATTCAGGATCGTGCGGCGAAGTAATCGCACGGTGTAAACTCGACTGCACGGCTGGCCATCTCGGGGAAACAGAACCTAATCCCGCGAACGCGCGTGACCGGAATGGCAGCTACGTCTTTCACGAGCGGACCACCGCGAGCTGATTTCTCCATCCCCCTCCCGGCGTCTAACCGTTTCGACCCCGTTGCGTACAACCTTCCAGCCACTTCTTCGCCCAAACCTAACCCCAAACCTCTTTATTTCTATCGCTGGCGAGCGAGCGGCGAGTCCTCGGTCGTTATTAATCTCGGTCTCCGCTATTGCTCTCAATGACAGGCCGCCGACATTTGTATTCCGCGGAGGGAAGAACGAGGCGAACGTCGATGTAAGGACGCAAAGTCGAGGGACCGTTTTCCCTTTGTTCGTTGTCCCTCCACGTTGGTCCACGTTGGTCTCTGTCACGTTCGTTGCTTTGCTGTTACCACCGGCTGAACGTTCGACAAGCACGCCGAGATCGAGAAGAGAAATTTTCCAGCGGCTTTAATATCGCTTCTCTTAATTCTTGACTGCTCGAACGGGGGAGTGGGAGGAAAGTGGAAACACGCTGGAGCGAACGAAAACGGGTGCAGGTGCGCGGCTTGATTATTTCGATCTTGCCGGTACGACGAGGAGAATTATAATCAGAACCGGTCGCGGTAAGAAATAAGGGTTTATCGATCTGGTTTCTAGGTGGTTGGTGTCTGAATCCAGCTTCCGTAGATTACGTCGAGTATGTGTGTGGAACGAGGTGTCGCGGTTGGAGGAAACCGCTTTTATCTGATATTTGTAATGGGCAAATGGAATTGTTTCTAACATCGAGTAGGTGTACAGATTGATATTTAAAATTAATGAATTCATAATTAAAATTAATGAATTGGTACATGGACGCAGTAAGATCGTACCGGAGAAATTTGATCATTTTTATTTTTCAAAACCAGATTCCAGTAGATTCCATTCTTTCGTACAATGTATAAAAATCCGCAATCTGTTGATAAGAGTCTTACCGATTATAGCGAGCGGTCACGAAAATTGGAAGAATTGCTACTCGTACTTGGTCACTATCGTCGAATAATTTATCTCGGATAATTGAAATTAAATTATGATTAGAAGTGAAAACAGTTAATAATGATTGATACTAGGAGTGAAACAAATTATGTATACGGTTGATGTTAAAATCAATAATTACAATTGATACTCGGCTTCATTTTGAGAAATTGAACAACTTTTCCAATCGTGAACGATTAACGTGATAAAACGACCAGCAAAAGTCGAATACGTATTCAATTTATTCATCGTAAATCTCCGTGGAATATGGCTGCACGGCGGACTGTCAAATCACGAAGAAAAACGTACGTTTCGCGCGCAAATTGCGTTACGTGAGGGTTGGAAGGGTAGGGACGGAGGGCAACGGATAGCCGAGATTGGCCATTCGCGTCACGATCCCGAAAATAAAGCATACGTTCTTGAAATAAGATCAAAAGGCGCGGTCAGAAAATTTCTAACGTGTCCAGACATCAAATTTTCTTCGTTTTCGTCTGGATATACATCGAGATACCCAAGAGGTCGCCCGGTTCTTGGCTCCCGACCAATCGTCACGTCGTCCCACCCGAATCGCGATAAGGTTTCTGGCTATGAGCGCGTACCGGAGCCTCTAAATGTCCTGCGGAGTTATTCTGGATGTCACTCTTCACTTCCGGGAGATGCCAAAAGACAAGTTACACCTGTCAGTACCTAATTGCCGTTCTTTGCTATGTCGCGGGGCCTGGAGACAATGTCACAACCCCTAATGTATTTCTACGTATGCAGCGTGCGCACGTTTCCACGTATTTTACCGCGTGTCTTTACCTTAACGCGGATTTCCGGGAACTTGTGCAAAATTTGTAACTCGTAAGTGAGTTTTTGGTTTTAGTCTGGTTTTAGTTGGAGTTTGTGTTTAATTTGTGATCAAATTGACGAATAAAATTCACGATACTGGAAATAGATATAACGAGGCGATAGATGATTACACGAATCTACAAATATCGACTATTAATATTTAATAGAATTGTCTAATTTAAAGTTGCAAAATGCAATCAATGGTTTACTTTGGTGGTTTAAGATACGAATATAGATACAATGACACCGAAGTAGAACACTTTGTGAATTTGAGAGAAACGAAACCTAACCTAAATTTGTTTCATTCGATAAATATATAACAAACGCTATTGTTTTACTTCTCCAAAGTTGCCATGAATGCATACGAATCTGTTGCAGTTTGCTTATAATTTTTGCTAGGTGAAACAAAATCTTCATTCGGATTCTCTTACTCGTATACACAGAAATATAAAATTACGCAGTCTACTAACAGGATATCTAACTACTAATTAGCAGATTGGGGGTTTATGCGAAATTTTAAGACGCAAAAATACATAAAGGCGGACTACTCGTTATGATGAAATAAAGCTGCTTAGGCTCTCTCTCTTTAATTGCGCAAAAATCCGCAGTCTGCTAATTTCTGAAAATGTGGTATTCCTTCTTCGATACAATAACGACAAGTCAGTGAGATGAAAATCAAAAAAATGAGAAACTTTAAAAGAGTACCAACTAATAAATTCTTCAAGTTCTGGCTAAGTTTAATAAATTTCAAAATTGAATTGCTCGAATTGAATTAATTTCGCTGTTCCCCTCGTGGTTTTGCACGATCCAAAATGGATATTATATTATGTTAACAATGTGAGAAAGTATCGAATTGACATTATTAAAATACTTTGGGGGAGGGGAAGAGACTCGAACGAACAAACGTGAATGAGAACTAAAGGAAACGGCAGAGTTATGTAAATATCCCATTGCCTTTTAACCTGTATTCGAGCAATTATTTTCCAACACGTCTCCCCTCGAACGCATTAAAATCTCATTGAAACCACGTTGAAACAGCCCGGTCCCCTGTCATCGTTCATTCATTTCACGCGACGGAATCCAGAAATACACGAAAGTCTAGCACAGCTGCTAGAGGCCCTAGCGAAATTCCTTTACGTAACGTACGTGTCACGCCCCGGGAACGGGGTTAACACGGAAATTCTGCGATCTTTTCTTTCACGTCAAAAACCTTTTTGCATTCTAATAAGCGCGCCGTCTAATTGCCGGGGCGGTTGTAACGCACGAACACCGACCTCACTTAATATACGAATTCCAGCTTGATTTATCGATGGCCCCTGCTACCGGGGTATTCTAAGAGCCACGAGGCCGAGAGCAAAGGTAGTACCTACTTTATTACACGACGAGTGAGACCGCTATTTAAGACAGTCGAATGTAAGAAGAGTTCGTAAATCTCTTTTAAATGGGCCGCCGCGCCGCGGCGTCAGGTGAAATATTAAAAGTTGTACATTAAGTAGATTTACACGCGAGTCCCCGGGGCTTTCTCAATGGGATTAAATATCGACGGAACTACTTAATGCCCGATTTTACCCACCCACCCCGGCTCTAATGAACACCTGACTACGCGATATTTATCACGTATCCCGAACCGGTTTTAATGTGGAAGCACGCCAAATTGGAACGTCTTGCGTCACCGCAATTCCGCCCAAGCCCGTCCCTTCGATTTCTAATTGAACTCTGGCCGCCACGTCGCGAACCGTTATACTTTGGATCCAAAAATTTCTTACTTCATCTCTATGTCTGTATTTGCAAGATTCGGCTGTATCAGCTGAAATTAACTCGTCAGAAATTGATTTTAATCCTGCTTTTTCTAGCTGTACGTTAATCGCTACGTTTATTTGGCGAATGTAATAAGGCTAGTCAACTGCACTTTTGATTTGGTTGCATGGTTGTTGTCCGATTCTCGAGAAACGAACGAGTTATTTCCATAAGTTGATTTATTGCAAGAAGACGACACAAATAGGGATAAATTCTGGAAACAAAGTAGGCAAATTTAAGAAATATTTTTATCATTTTTTTCAATTAATGAAACTGACTTTAAACGGTTGCGTTTGAAAGTAAGATGACGAATCTATTCTCATCGAACATCATTCCCATTTTACTCGGAATCAATACAATACCAAGTGTTTGAAACTAGATTAAAATGATTATACAATTCGTTCAAAACTTCTCGACAATTTACGAATTTTTCGCAAAATGTTGCACAGCAGGCAAAAGCTCGCGTTCTTCGTCGAAAAGAGAAGGCAACCTGTTAGATTCAGTCTCCCGCGATTCTCGTGCTCAAATAAAATTTAATTTTCCGTCAAAATTTATTTCACGTTATAATTTTCCACCAAACTCCACTCGACCAAACGCCGCATCCGGAACTTCGTATCGCGACCGGTGCGTAATTTTCGCCTAGCGGATGACACCAAATGCGTGACACCTTATCACGGGGATCGTTAGTCGTGTCGTTAACGTAGTTCCTTCGATGCAAAGCAGGTGTGTTTCCCCCGGTTTACGGCCTTCTTTTCATAGTCCGAGGAATCCATAAACTAAACGCTATTTACATTTCCCCGTCGTTCCTCTAAGTATCCGCGTTAATGCGAACTAAATATTTCCATTACGAACGCGCTAATGCTTCTTGCTTGGTTACACCTGTGCACGGTGCCGTCATCGCCCTGAAATATTACCCACCGTCCAAGACACAGTAAATTCTATTTCATTTCCGTTCGCAATTTACACCGGAAACGTAAGTTGAACGCAACGCTCCCGAACGCAGGAAAGAGAAAAAGAGAGGGGGGGGGGGGGGGGAGAGAGAGAGAGGAAGAAAGAGCAGCTGGAAAATACGACGCGTGAAGAAACGACGCGACACGCTTGATTTACGAGTTGCGAGAACCGTGGATTTCGTTTCGTCACCGGATAGAGTGATTTGCGCAACATTTAGAAAGCGTTCCTTTCCACCGTGGCGTGCAAGGAGCCGCGATTACAGATAAAGACACGCGTGAAAGTCGATTTATTTTCTCGCGTGCGTGATTATATATTTCTTTTAATTGCCAGCGTCGAGCATTTTAAAAGTATTCTTCAACGGAAATGTCAGCAAATTCGTTCGGTTTTGATGGAACACAACGCACTCTGTATTGTTCGATATTTTCCTGGCAGCTCTTCTTCGTAGAATTGTTTGTTGGACACTTGTACAAATTCTTACGTTTGCGAGCGTAATTAGAAAGACGAGAATTAAAGAGAAGCCAGTCTGCTGATGAAACTCCAATAGTAGGAACAACGCAAATAATTACACATTACTCGAACACTTGCAGAAACTTCTTATGAATATATTCATAAAATTAGATCGGTTTGAAATTCTAACAATCGACGATCGTCTCTCGTTACAGTGTTAATGCGTCGATACGACGTGCATGTAATACGTGCAAAAGTTTTTCTATCGCACGTGTCCGAATACTTCCTGAAGCCACTGTATTTGAGAGTGAAATTACAAATCTTACGAATCTATCCATTGGAGACATATTGTTCTTTATCTAATAACGATGTTAGAATAAAAGTATAAATACCTTGGAATTTTCGAACAACTCGGAGAATCCCACTCCTCGAGGTAGAAGTTAAAACAGAGGTAAGTGAAGCACACTCGCGAATTTAGAGTGCATAAAATTCCAAGAAGTTCGTCACATTATAATGCAGTTTCGGCGTGCAAATTAAGATATGTGTTATTATAAGTATAATTAACGCCATAGCGAGACGCAACTGTCGCGGTTTCATTTTTGATATTTATTCCATGCTTGAGATTTGTTCTGTGTACTAGCTTTGTTAAATTTATTAAAACTTTGTATGTGTTTGCAAGAAATATAA
>KQ435794.1:6902947-6920308 GCA_001276565.1 Melipona quadrifasciata | reverse complement strand
TTTGTATCGATTCAAATGTTTGCGTATCAATAAAATTTTATGGCAAAAAAGCCGTTTTCATTTCCTAGTCGGAACAGTTACTTCTGAGCCTTTCAGTAAGACGAATCGTACTGGGGTGCAAGTCGTGCAGTTTTTAATATTTCTGCGACGCGAAGGTGTGAACACACACCGAATTCTAGAAATTTTTCTAGAAATTTTTGATACATTCGAAACGATATCAAAGATGTAAGATTTAAAAATCTCTGTTCCATAAAAGATAGGATACTTTCTGGAGCCATTGTATCTTCCAATCTTTCGAAATTATCACTCGACTCAAAACTTGAAGACAAACTCTGAAGAAGATATCGGTAATTGAAAATTATTTTTCTCCGTCACCGTGTTTGATTGGTCCACATCTTCGTGATAAGCCTCGGTCAATCAAAGGTGAAAGAAGAGGAGGTTGAAGGAGAGGGCAAGGGAGGAAAAACGTTGATTCGCCGAGTAAATGGAAAAGCGGCGGGGATCTAAATGAAGAACTTAGCCTGTCCTAACTGCGGTTGAATTACGTGGCGGCTGCTTAACGCGTCCCCAGCCACGTTAATTACGTTAAACTGCCGGCAGGAATTAATTTCGCGGGACGGAGCTTTATCTTGGAGAGCGCGGACAAGAAATGGCGCGCGATAAAGCGAGCACCGGCCACCTTTGCCGCGCCAAACCAAATTGTTTGATTCGTGTCGCCTTAAATAAGGAAGGATTAAGAACGAGCAACGACAGCGCGAACGTGAACGCGGACTGGAAAATTAAGGTTGCATGTGGAATCTGATTGCGCGCCGCTGCGAAAGGAAGAAATATTTGCCGGCGCGCAGTAGATAAAGATTTATACCCCGTTGGAAAAGTAAGGAAATTAATGTAGGAAACGGTTTACAATGGGCGTAATTACGTTGGATGAGACTCGTTTGCCTTACTTATTCGTTTCTTCTTTTTTCTTTTTCTTTTCTTAAATTACTATACACTGTCGCTCAAAAATTGTCAACATGTTGACGCTTAATTTGCGATTCTTTATCGAAATTTTGTGAATTTGTAACAATGCGTCTTTGAAGATTTGAATCATTTCTTTTTGTGAAACGCATGGAAAAAAGATTATGTTCCTTGTAATTTAATTTTTCTGATATAGTTTCAATTTAAGTATTAAAATTTCGACAACGACTTCTTCTAGTACATAAATGCTTTGTTCATGATACACTTATACTACTGAAATATTACTAATTGTTGTTAAGAATTAAAGCTACAATTGTCACATTTTTCTGTTTCTCAGGAAAATAAAATATAGTCCAAATTGTTGGACTTAACGAATCGTTGGGATTTAACGAATTGTTCTAACGACGAAACGTTCAATTTCTCTGTTTGTAATATCGAAAAAGCGATTCGAATCTCTTAAATTGTTCAGCAAATACAGTTACGTAAACCGGGTATAAAAATATTAGCCATCAGACCGTTAATTCGTAATCCAATATTTACACCGTTTTCAATTTTTCGCAGAAATTCGTCATTACAAATTTACAATATTTCCAATGATTTTATTTCTGAAATATTTGCAAAATTTAACGACACCCCTTTCAGTGTCCAAAAAATAATCAACGAAACAGTCCAAACGATTCGTGAATATTAATCGGAAATGATACGTAAAAGAAAACTATCTTTGATTCTACCAAAAAAAATTCATCGTTTATTACAAATTTGAAATATTTACAAAAATTACAATTAGAATATCATCTCTCTAGAATTCAAATAAAATGTATAATTACGCTTCTACGAAATAGTCAAAATTTCGACTGGTAAGTATTAATCGGAAAGATTAGTGTCGATAAAATGTTGTTTAATGAAAAATAAAATTTTGTCGTATCAAATCTTGTCAATGTCCTTTGATATTCTTCCAACAAGTCTGAATCGACGAATTTATCGACAGAGATTACGAATGTTCTTTTTTTTTTTTTTAAATTTAATTAAAAAACATAGAAGCAACATTCTAGACGCTGTCAACTTATTTCCAAATCTCTCTTCTCATTCGCTCTTGGCGAGTTAAGAATGTATCTCACAGATACAGAGGTATCTAATCTTAAATCCAGCCGGTGATTTTTCTCACCCGGTGAAATTTCTCATCCCTGTCCCGCGAGATATTCGTATTTTATGTATTTTCGGTTGCCGTATCTCTCCTTTCGCGTCGTGCACTCCTACGTTCTCGAAATCCTCGCGGAGATAGATAAATAACGCGTGTATCGCTATTTTCGCGCGATAATCGATGCACGTTCGGAATAATAAAGACGGCGCGAGCGACATTGTCGAGCAGCGGTAGAGAAGCGGTATATTTCTAAGAGTTCAGAATCTATTTATTCGATGAGGCAAAACCGTGGAATGGGGGGAGGGGGGGGGCGTGTGCGTGCGAAGGAAGAACGGCAGAATGTGAAAAGGTGGTGGACGTGGAAGGAAACGGAGAATTCCGCTAAAGCGCAGGAAACGGGATTTATACGTGTGGGGTTGTATGCCAAGAAAATATGCTCGTAGATCACCGCGGCGGAATCGAATTTTACGCAAGAAATCAAATTAAAGTCACGGCGCGGAGACAATTCGATTTCAAAAATCGTCTTAGGAGAGCCTCGATAGCTATTTCCATATAGATAACAAATGTAACTTGGTTGGAATCGAGTCACGCTTTATCGATTGGAGTTTCGGTTTAAGTTCCTGCCAGACCGTGGGGAAAGTATGCCGCAACATCTCTCTCTGTCTCTCGACCTGAGAAACCGCGCGTGCAATTTCCAAACGATAATTTCAATCGATCAGAAACTACGGTGGCCAAGTTGCTCGAACCGTCTTTCGATTCTTCCTCCCCCGCAACGCGACGGTGACCCGAATATACACCGGGGGTTTAAATAGTTTAAAAATTAGAAGAGCATCGGTTGAATACCTACGCGTTTCTCGTGTATGAAGTTCCTCTGGATTTCGTGGATTTCGCTGGAAGAAACCTGATACAAATGCAAATGAAACGATACACGGAATTCGTAGCTATCTGTCTCGGGGATCGTATGGATCTTTGTTCATAGTTTTCTCAGACTGGACATTTTATCCAGGTCGTTGGTCGAATCATTTCGTCCGCGAGCCACTCGGAACTAAACGACCAAATTATAACAATTACTCGGGCAGTCAGAGATGTGTGTCAATAGAAAAAGAATCTACAGCAGAAGGCTGAATGATAGAAGAGATTATTTTTTAAGACGAAAGGAAGCTGCATTAAGTTAACTGAACTCGACGTGATTTCGTTCTAACTCAATTATTTCGAGACAACGCTTCAACGCGAATGCAAATGAATGCTAATTAGAGCTGAACTCGGCCGCAGGGGGGTCACGAGATAAATTTGTTTCCTACAAACGTATTACAAACAGTTTCCGACCAGCACGCACACACACAAACATACCAAAAAGAGAAATCTAGAATAGATCTTTTGGCCATTGAGTTTCGTAATAAAATTCCAAATTCCAGTACAGAAAAAAAAAAAGAAAAGAAGTGGAAAGTAAGGAAGTTGAACCGGTGAACGATAGTCCGTGAAAGCTTCGACGCAATCAATCATGCAAATCGCGGTGCCCGTTGCAAAATCTCGCAATTTCACGTCGGATTCCATATGGTAATGCCGTTAATATCCAGCTGGTATATCGATATACACGAAGATATATCTACACGTACGTATTACACACACATTCTACGTACACAATGAGAGAAAGAGAGAGAGAGAGAGGGGGGGGGCTCCATATTTGAAACAAAGGATGAGCGGCAATCTGGCTGGCTCCAGCCGTGCGCCATTGATTATTTATTAACGATTAATTGGCTCGTATTGATCTTTGCACACACGCGTCGTTGCGCGAGGCTCTGGCGTTGTTGCAACGTCATTTCGCCGCGATCATCAAAAAATCATCGAGCCAATTCGGGTCAAACAATCATCTCCAATCACTGTTGTCGCGCTGGACGGAAAACTGGTTTAAGTCCTGAATTCACGACGGCGTGACGGGCCGATAGATAGATTTTATCAATATTAATACCGACAGAATTATTTTGCCAATTCCGCAAATTGTCCGGCCGGTGGGTTAATATTAGACGAGGTACGCGGATCGTACGATATCGACTCGTGCCGGTGACAAAACTCATTACTTTCGACAGATACACACGCACGTCGGCGAGCGAAACCGAGCGCATCGCCAGTTCGCTGCGAATTACTGGTCAGGGCGATGGAAATTCGCACCTTTGAGTCGAATCGCGAGAATCGTGTGGAATCTGGCGAATGGAAAATTCAGTATACTGCTCCGTTTGTGTTTCGCAATTACTCCCAACTGGGAAATTCGGAGAATCGGAAAACCTGGAATAAATAATTCTTACGAAAGTTTTCCACGAACTTTTTGCGCAACACAGGCGCGTTCGTATTCTGTAATATAAGTAAAGTAGGTGTTAAAGTACTCGAAGAAACAAGATTGTCATTTTGCATTGTTAGAGGAATGCATTGAATTTGTTGGAAGATCAATAAATATATTAAGGGCATCCATATCGTTTTTCTGTACAAAATTTTATTTTATTTAATAAGAGTTAACACATCCATGATATCATTTAACAATAAGTACACTCTGTATGTCAATATTTTTAGCTAGAATATAGATTATGTGTAAATTATCATCACTAGATGATGATTGTTTATTAAATTTGATGAAAACGACGCTCCTAATATTCCACGTACAGAATTTTTAGACGGACGCCGATTTAACGGCGGAGAACGTCATCACGCGTACCAACGAAAGAGGGAATCGGATAATTTCCATTATAAATAAATTGCAATCTAAAGCGGGACTCGAACGTCGATTATTATCGTGTCTATTTCGAGCCGTCATCGAAATTGGACAATTCGACGCCATTCGTTTCAACGAGACAACGTTCCATCGAATTAATTACCGAGTGTTGTTAATTATTGGATTCGGCCAATAAAACGTAACCCCATAAGCCGGCCGTTGGCACGTGGGAACTTGACGATCGAGAGGGAAAAAGGGGGGATCGCGCGTTCGCGCGATGGAAAATTTGCAAAACAGCGAATTTCAATTATACGGGCGCGTGGCGGGAGTTAAAAATACCAGAGGGAATGAATTATAATTACCAAATGGCACGAATGGGCGTACGGACACGTCCTCGAAAATTAAAGGACGCGCGGGAAAAATAGCAATCGCAACTCGAAACGACCACTGCCGTCTGTTAATTGAGTCATTATGAACGACCGATCGCCGCCACGAAATTGGCTTCGATGCTTATAATGGCTCTTTCTGTTCCACTAGTTTTTTTATTATTTACGTCAAGGATTTACGATTCATTAATACGTAGCATGTATTCTTTGACTGAATGGGTGGCATTTGGTTTCGTAAGACAGTGGAAGTTGGAATCGAGGGTCGAAATTTGAATTGAAGTGCCCAGCTAATGATCGATATGAAAGGGAAAAGTTCTGTGAGAAAAAATTTTAGAAAAATTTAGCTGCGTTTCTCAAAGTAGATTGTGAACATTTATGCAAACTCATGTTTTCGTACGTTATAGTTTCCAAAGCAAAAGAATAGAATCTACCAACATTCTAAAATCAGACACTACCAATTATCTATATCTGAAGTATATTAAGTGTACACGCGATTCTCCACATCGAGTAAACTTGAACAATTCCCTCAAAAACTCGTCTCTCTCACGAAAAAAAAAACTCGACACATTCAATGAACATAATTTTCTCAAAAAACAAAGGGCCAGCCGACAATCAGGATGAATGGCAACGTTAAAATGGCACGTCATAATCTTCAATCCACTTCGAAACATCATCTGTTACGGAGGCCGCGTTTTTGTGTCGCAGGAATTATTATCATCGAAGGAAGGATGAAAAGCGGCTGGTTGATTGTAATCGGCGACCTAATTGCCGGGCATTGTTCGCCACGGTCTGCGATTTCACGTTACACGATTGCGGCACGGTGTCAGCGAGACTGTGAATTTCCAACGACGCGACGCGACGATTCGTTTTCGAGCCGGCGACACGCAGAAAAAAAGAGAAAGAAAAGAGAGAGAGAGAGAGAGAAGAGAAAAATGCTGGAATCCGTGGCCTAGACGACGTATCGAACCAAAAGCACGTACACGTTCGTGGTGGAAAAAAAAAACCTATTTCTGTTTGCGTGTCTGGCCGAGGCGAATGCAGAAAAATGATTTATCACCGAGATTTTGGCCAGGCAATTTTCAGCGGTTCGAAACGTCTAATCGCGCCTGCTAACGATCGAAATACATCCGTTTCTACCGGAGTTTACGTGACTGTATGCAAAAGATAGATAAATTGGAATTTTAAAGTGGGGACTGCTTCAATTTCCTTTTCTCCTCGTTGATAATGTTTCGGATCTCTGGAGTCACGGAACAGGGAATATTTTTGCGTATTCGTTGATGTTAACTCTTAACTGGTGTCGTTAGACACTGAAGATCAACCTGGGACTTTTGGAATCGTTAATTTAATTTAATTTTTTCATCATCTCGATTGCGAGAGAATTTAAAAATATTGAAATGCAAAGAATTAGATAACATGAATTATTACAGTTACGTATAATCCAATATGCGATACTTGGGGATTGAAACGTACGAGTAAATTTTAAAATTTCCGATAATCAACTCCCCCTTTGACGGTAGAACATTTCTGCTTTCAGTTTCTTTCTAATCTTTTAAAAAACTGCGCGTCAGAAATAGAATGCTTATCACGTTGTATAAAATTAACGTCACGTTTATTCTCGACTGTACGAAGCTAGATTTAAAGAATTCTGCAAAAGGTAATTCAGACGCGTTTAAAGTATACCGAAAGTATAACGATGCCAATTTCCTCCAGCTTTCCTCATAATCGATGGTTCATTTTCAGCGTTAAACGACTGTCCAGTTCGTCCGCCTCTTTCGACGCGATTAATCCGGTCTCCTTTCGGCGCGTCTCGATTCTCAAAGTAGTCGCTTCCTATGAGGATCAGACAATCGGTTCTGGCTGAAAAAAAAAAAAAAAAAAAAAAAAAAAAAAAAAAAAAAAAAAAAAAAAAAAAAAAGAAAAAAAAGAACAAAAGGAAAAAAGGAAAAAGAATGAAAGAAGTATTCAAGCAGCTTTTAAATCCGAAAGCGTACGCTACTGCCATCTACGCGCTGACGTGGAAAACTAGAATCCAGCGAGAACGACGAATCCTCTGGCTCGCGTGCATGTGTACGTCGTGAGAGACCGGATTTTCCTCGAGCCACCCCTTTGTAGAGGGAGAAAAACAACCCCCCGAGATGTGTAATCGTCAACCTGTGCTGTCACCGTTTTCACATCGCACGCGAAAACTTCCGAGAACACCGTCAGACGTCTTTCTCTCCTCGAGATTGTTATTTCGTTGTTGCGACGAGTAATTTTTACCTCTGATTAATTACAACGAATGACTTTGATTAACGGCACATAGTTTTATGTCTGCATGCATAGTGATGGCACATGGTTCGGATTTTCTCAAATAGTTGCTATTTAAAGTAACTTATAGGTGTCCGCAGTTTACTGAAATTGAAGATATTTCAATTTAGAGATTCGTAGTAAAATTAATATGTATATTAATGATTCCAAAATTCAACAATTGAATTTTAAATTGTCGTGACCTTTAATATGATCAATGACACTAGATAGACTAGCATACATTTTGTTTCCTACGAATCGAGAAACAAATTTTCATTGAATATTTGAATTTTCTAAATTAATCTAGCTTACATATGTAGTAATGTATTTACGAAAATTTATAATATATACTATTATTATAATATATAATATATAACATATAATACATATAATATAATATTTCAAACCTCAATTTTTATATCCAGTATAAATTGCTCAACTAATTTTGATTCGAGGACTGTTCCCTTTCAGTAAATTACGAACATCGACCGGTTCTCATTAAATTAAAATATTTTACTTTTCTAATTTTTGCTCAACACGACTCACCGGATGTACCCTGTGAAATTTATTATCTCCCTGTCCTTTGTGAAATTGAAGATCATCTTACCTGAAACAAAAAGGAAAATAACACTTTGTTAGTCATTGTACGTCTCTTAACGAGGCACCGTTGAGGCAATGACGCCGACTGTTTAGCAATACAACTGGGAGAAGATTCACAATCTAGCAGCTGCTTTGTAACGCAAGGTTTACAAATGGAATGGAAAATGGCATTAGTGTGCCGTGAAGAAACATAGTTGCACATATGTTCAGAAATTTATTAGTCTCGATGAATTTAGATGGCTATGGTTAGCTAGAGTCCCTGATTATTCCACGGTCAGAATGTATATTCCTGGTAGAATTAACCGGCGGAAAATCTTCAAATATTCAGGAGACTGGAACCACTGTGGTCAGACGAACAATATGAGAAATGAGACAAGAAAACCCGCTTGAAATATCGACAACGATGCGTTTCGAGATCAGAGAATCGAGGATAAGCAACCAGACGAGATTATCTGTCTAATGCTAGACGAATTCCAACAAAAATTCATCGTATTGCTAATTATATTCCACTGAAATAAGCCTGGGAGCTTTTTTTTTCTTATCTCTGCTGGTCGCGCCGGATAATCTATCGAATTAATCTTTTCGCGAAGTAAAGAATTCACGAGGGAAATGTAATTTGACGAATCTTGGCTTACACGTGTATCGTTGTCACGTTCTAAATCATTCCATTGTTCTACGTACGAACAATCGAGACGAGAAAGAAATTAAATAAAAGTAACGTTGCATACGTTGAGAGGTAAATGATAATGTTGGAAGATATGATGTGTTAATGTTTGATCGTGACAACGTTTTCACAGAATCTGACTTTTGCAATCGTTTGAAGAAAATGCTTCTAAATTACGCGAAATTTATAATAATTACGATACTTGATTCTATACGTTTACAGCATTTGAAAAATGTACATAGTGCAAAGTACAATTTTTTTTTTTTTTTGTAGAATATGTAAAATAATTTTCTGACTATATTCTATTTCTAACTGAATTTCTTCGCTTCACTGATTGTAAAAATTCTGCATTCAATGAAGAAACCCGTGAAAGCGAACGATTTATTTTCGAAGAAGCCTAACGCCTGATCGCGCAGTGTTGCCAGATGAAGACGAAAGATACAGCCGATCGGTTTGGTTTCCAAGTGGCTAGATAGAGTAGAGAGCGGAGTCACGCAATCTCTAATTTCTTGATTCTGTCGATTCCGTATTACGTGCACATCGAAATCGTTTCGAAACAAGAACGATAGCTATCCTCGAGTCCGTCGTAAATCACCGGCCGATTCGATCGCAGCGAAAAGCTCCGCATCATCCGTCTCTGACAAAGTGTAGACCTGCCAAGGGATCTTCCGCTGTTGGGAACTTCCGGCCGTTATTTACGGGCTCTAGATTGGTGGTACTTCGTTCGCGTTTCGGCGCGAAACGTGAGGTTGAAATCGCAAATTGATCTCGACTCGTTTCGGGGGTGGTCACCTTTTATCTCTCTTTCTCTACGTTCGTATAACTTTCACGAATCGTTTCCGTATAACGAGAGAATAATTTTCTCTGGCTCGGTGATAGTGAAATACGTGCCCTGGGATATTGCTATTAATTTTCGGTGAAACGCACGATACTGGCGACACTTTGACGCGCAGAAATGAGAGAATGAGACGACGCGCGATAGAGACAATTTCACAATTTTATTTTCCACGAATGAAGGTGCAAGCTCAGTGCAAAGCAAGTAGTTTTTTTTAATTCAGTAACTGTTATCAACTGTCTCGCACAGTTTCTTCGGTGAAGATTTCCGCTTCTCTGCAGTTTGCAAACTGTTCGAGAAAAAACGGGTAATTAATTCACGCGCGATCCTCCGCGCTCGCCGGCATAATCTCGCGAGCCTTGAAACCCGATCGAACGGGAGGGGTTACTTTATTCACTCGTTCGGCTTCTGTGAACTAGCATAAAACCCCTGTCACGCGCAATCATCGTAAAAAAGTAATGGAAGAGAGGGAGAGGGGCAAAGAAAATCATAAATACGCGGAGGAAGTGCCGGCGTGTAATACCATTAGCGTATCTCTGAAATCACGGTTGCCCTTAAAAAAGATTTCAATAAAGTCGGCGCGCGCGCGACGTCCGACCGAAACAGGGGGGAGGGAAAAGGAGGACGTAATTCAAGCGTTCTTATCCGATCGCGGTTGGCTCGATCGATTTTCCCATAAGCCTGCGAGCTGTATCGCCTCCGGTAAGGAACTCCCGGCGAGCATAAAACTTTCATTGGATCCACCGGACGCCGTGTATTTACGTTTCACTCGATTTCCAGCCCGACAGGACAAACGGAAACGAGGTAACAAGCTGCTCGCTGCACCACCGGCATTATACAGTAATTTCAACTAATATCGGGCGAGTCGTACGAACGCGAATCAACGAGTCGCCAAAGCAGAAACGTGCAAAGATATAAAATCTATAAAAAGTTAATTTAGAATTGGACGCGACGGAATAAAATGATTTGATAGCCTCAAGAAAGAGGAAGAGGAGGAGAAACTTACAGTTAATAGGATAGAGTACGAGTACTAGGAACACGGTATGTTGGTATTGTATGCTGTGAATGTCCATGCTTTGTACACTCGATACCGGAGATGATAGTTTACAATAGCCGAGGGAGAAAGTGTGAGACGAAAATTGAAAGAAACAGAAGAGATGGAATTCAACGTATTCCATGGCTAATAGAGTTTGAAAATTACGTAAAGCAAAAAATTGGATTTCTCCGTACTGTTCAACTTTTTCCAAAATGCACGACAGTTTGACCAAAATGAACGGTTGGCGCTGTTCCGTCGAGGCACAAGTTTGCTTGAGGATTACAAATCTATAATGCAAACGGATACGAGGTAACGAGCCTGCTTGCTTTCGATATAATTTCCACCAGGGCGAATTACCGCGATTACGCACGGACAAAGTTCGAACGACCGCTAGAACAAAGATGTGTAAAAGTGAAGCCTAACTCTAACAAGCGACAGTGTAGGTCAGGCATGAATTCTTGATGTCCAGAGCTTCGACTTAACCACAGACACTGGGTCTCTGGTGTGTGCTCCGCAGTGCTGCCAACCGCGAACGCCTCCGCGACAATCCCACGGTGTGTTAACGTCAGTCCGCTGTCTGTTACCAACTCTGTCTCTCACTGGCGCAATTGATCCACATAGGGGAAAGCGACGGAAGAAAACGCGACCTCTGCAATCAGGGAACGTGTGGACCCTCGTGCGGCGCGCGTGTCCTCTGAATCTTTGATGCTGAGGTCGCTAGACAATTCCGCGGATACGAGTTAGGTTATCGCGAATGCATCGGACGCAAGTTGAGTGAATTCAGAAATGGCATTTAAACAGTTCTCCCGCTTTTCAAATTGCAAATTCACTTTGAGGTTGATAAATCCCATGCACACGTCGCGTATGTGTATTTTCAATTTTTGAAATGAAAGTACAGATGAATTTCAGTTCGAAAACGCTCAGATTCGTAATGACACAGACAATTAATTAGTTCCGAGTGACTTCGCGGGCAATGCTTAGAAAAGAGGAACGTCTATTTCTACGAAGAGAGGCCCAAAAGTTTCCTAAAAGATCAAACGCACGTTCGAAAGTCGCATCTCACGGCTTCAGCTAAACCGATTCCAGCTTCACGCGCGACGAGGCGTTCCACCCCAATTTTCGTAGCGCTGGCCAGGTTCGCAAAGCCTGGCCAGGTGATTAGCAAGTCCCGGTCCCAATCCAGAGGCAATTCGTCTGGCTGGTGTGCCGTGGCGCAATCGGTTCGCTGGCGCAGCCCGTTCCATGGCTGATAAACTGCAGACGGGCATCTCGCTCCAGCGTGCCCGGTTACGCGCGATCCTGCGTATAATATCAGCCACGCAATTGATATATCACGTTGGTGGTGGGCCACGTGCGCAATTGCTCGTGCACAGCCGCGCGTTTACACGACCGCTTGGCCGATACCCGTGATTCGTCGAAAATTCACCGATAGCTCGATCTCCTCTCTCTCTCTCTCTGTTCTACGTTGCTCTCTGTAGTCGTCGTCGTCGGCCCGCCTAGAAACCCGGGAATTATCCTCGAGACCGGAAGATCAGTTCCCAATAATCCACGGCACGTGCATTTACATCGGGAACGAGGTAATAAATACGGCGTTTACACGGAGACCGGGGCCGGGTCCACCTGCACTATGAACGAGCGCGCCGGAGTTCAGGAGAAAGGGATCGGATAAATTCCTGGCCACGGTCCAGCGTTTCGAGTTTCCGAAGCCGTTCCCCCTCCCCCGCCCGATACAAATGGACGCCGCTGCCGCGCACAGACACCGAGACCCGGCGAAACTGCGAAACTGCCCGAACTACCCTGCTAAATGAACCGGTCACTATCCCGAAGGATCGGGAGAAAGTGGAGGACAAGGAGGTGGAAGAAGGGGAGAAACCAGCCGGTTCGGTTTTCCTCGATTATCGTCTTCGGATTTGCGATTAATGACTTCGGGCAGATTTCTTGCGGAGATGCGACGAGCGTGAAGAGAGAAATTGGAAGGGAACACGAGGAAACAGCGATTAGCCTAATAAAGAGAGAAAAGTTTCGTTCAGTTCTACCGGGGAAGGTCCGTTGCGCGGAAAAGCGAGCAGACACTCGCGTGAAATTATTTGTGTCGAATCGATGTTAATTTAATGGGAATTGAATTAAAATGAAATTAAGATTAATGTTAAATTAAATTCAAATTAAATTAAGATTAAAATCAATTGAATTGAAATTAAATTAAGATCAAATTAAGATACAAATTAAAATTAAATTAATGCTGCTATCGGTGGTCGGTTTTTGGCGAACTACTTTCGAGAGGTGAATTAATAATTAATTAAATTACAGCGCCCCTTTTTGCTGCGTTAAACGAAATCGAAAGAAACGTTCGGTCTGAAGGAACAGAGAAACCGGAAAATTTGCCGGAATCGTTTTCGTCTCTACGAGCAAACGAAAACAGACAGCAACGCGCCACGAGGATCAGACGATTTGTTTGTATGAAAGGGATAGTTAGGTGAGGACTTTCGAGAATTGTGTTTGCACGTGCATCTCACTGCCGGCGAGCGTAGAAGGACCGCCGCAGAGAGTGCTGGCCGTCGTACGAACTTGTTCTCCTGCGGGAAACTTGTTTTGCGGCAGAATATAACCGCGCGGAGAGTTGCAACGTGATTTCTCAAAAATTGCTTCCTAAAACTGGCCTCTCGCGGTAATCCGGCCGCAGATAACATCTCTGAGCTGCAAGCACCGAGGGTAATTAGTTAATTTATTAGGTTAATTCACGACGGGAGATAGGATCGGTTGGCTCGAGACGAAACGGTTCGGCCCTCTCTCCTTCTGTTCCGCGTGTGTATTCCGCCACGTTGCTTTATCATCCCGGTTCGTAAGCGCAATCGTAAATACTCCATCTTATCGCGGCGGGCCGCGTGACGCGCGGAATATCGGCGAGGCGTTCGCAATCGATTAAATAAAGATAATAAAGCAACAGGGTAATTAGCGGAGGGCCAGTTAGCAGCGTATTAATAACGCCGGAACGAATAACTCGCCGATCGCGGTACGCCGCGCGTTTCTAACCGGGGGAATCGCCGCCCGGTGGCTTTGGACTGGCGCTCGATGTATCGCGCGATGCATCGATTGCAATTTTATCACCAGCACGGTGTACGCACGGCTGTTGTATAATTACGCGCAACTTTACGATGCATAAACGCCATAAGGGGCCACTACGTAAAAGTAATTTCAGAGAGATAATGCTTCACCGGACGGACGAAGCGGTAATTAGGTGGCGCATTAAGCGAGCCGTTTGTCGGAAATTGCCGATTCCTCGTCACGATCGCCCGCGACAAAGTAATCTTTCCGCTTTCGAGTTATTGGATTATTAAAGGGATCCCGCGGGGATTGCGCGCAGATTCTCTTCGACGATCTCGTTGGCACAGTTTCGAGGCAAAACGCGTTGTTTCCCGGAAAATGTGTGTTACTCTTGTTTGTTACAAGGGAACCTTCTCTCTGTGACGTTGGAGGCTAGTCGAATCTCGTTCGCCTTAATTGCGGTTCATTTTGGAGTAACGAGTTATTTGGAAATGTGGACGAAGCAAAAAGCTTTTAATCTGAGAATTTCTGTTGATAAAAATAAAGAGTGGAAATAATTTTATCCGTTTAGCGACATTTATCCGTGTAGCGACACTCAATTCTTTGAAACACGATAGAGCATCAATGGTGAATATCAAAATTAAAGCAAAAATCAATCTCTTCCATTGGAAATGGAATTGCACCAAGAATCTCTAGAAAATGTTCCTCGATGAAAGAGTTTTTATTAGTTCTACGATCTGACCGAAAAGATTCCGCGGAGGGGAAACAATTAAGCCAATCGTCGGTTATTGCCAGCCATTAACTTCCATCGTACGCTTCCATCGTGGATTCAGCAAAATATATTTATCGCTTACGGTAAAGTAACGTGAGCGAAAGGGTTCGCGAAAGAGAAGAGAAACGGTGGATTAGCCATGGGGTGTCAATGGGAAACACGAGAGAGAAAGAGAGAGAGAGAGAGAGGACGAATCACGGTACACTGGCAGAACTCTACAGGCCATTAAACGCGGCCCTTATCAACGCGTAAAAACAATGACAACCCCCGTATCGGCCGGTTGATACCCTTCGTCCATTCGACGACGTTAAGGGCTCGCTATCTCTCTTAACGCGTGCGTGACGATCAACGGTGAAATCACGTTGCAAATCAAAAGACTCGTGACACCGGGTGTAACCAAAGGACACGATCGTTGCAACGATCTCGTACGCACTCTATCATCAGCCTTTTCTAATTTAAAGCGGACTGATATTGCAAGCGTTGAAGACGCTCGAAATTTTGGGATATGTTACGCGAAAGGGGTGGAAGGTTTATTTCTTTCGATTGAAAAAATAAGTAAACATGGAAGGTACAAATCGTTGCAACGCATCCCATCATTCATTTCTGTAATTTAAAGTATACTTTTATAGTACGCTTTTATATTAAATTGCGAATATTTAATTTTGGAAAATTCAACGTTGCGGAAATTTTAATAGACACAATGTTCACTGCGGTATTTAGTGAATGAAACAAACTAAAGAAACTACTGTTTAAACACTGTTTTTCTGAATTTAAATTTGGCGCTTGTAGCGTCGTTTCTTTCTCCGTACTTTCTAATTTATTAAAGTGCAGTTTCTGAACGGCATGAATCGCAGATCGTTAACGTCGTGGTAATATTTGAGAATCGTTATTGCACGGTACATTGACGATGCGAAGTTATCGCCGAGTTTTACGACGATTCAAATTTAGTTTAGTATCGCGGTGCAGAAAATTACAGTCGGGCGTCGTTAACCCGGGCGTTAATTCGCTGTGTACGCGTGTAATTATCATCACCGGCGACACTGAATTTCTATGGAATTAAAAGTTTGACCCAGATAGAGTGCCCGGCAGTGTTTTTCTGGTAAACTTTCTCCCCGAATTAAGCGTTTTACGACAATAGATTAAGACTAAACTTTGAACGAGCAAATTTCGTTCCCCACGTTTTCTTCTCACTTTCTCTCACCAAGGATCATCTCGCGCCTGCTCGAAATCTGTATAATGCACATTTTGTGAAAAATCTTAACCTATTGTACAATGCCTCTCTCATCTGACAAATTCCATCGTTGCTAATTTAACGACAGCGCGTTAAATTGTTACACTACCACACTTCACATATGATGCAATTTCGCAAACGTGAAAATATAAATATAAATTCAAAAGAATAGTCACCTCTATAGAAAATTTTTCGTCACCTTCGAGTGTCTTCGCGTTACGCACTTAAAGTTTCCTGCAGATGCACGAAATGCCACCGAAACATTTGCAGGATCGATCCATCAAACGTGACGGTGAAGTCACGGTGAAATGATCGAGAAGACGTTATATCAAAGACCCACTCCGCGTAGCTACGCGCACACACGTGCAAGCGACTGCGGCTATTGTCCGCGGAGCTATTTCCAATCCTCCAGTCCCAACAATCCCCCGTTCCCTATTTACAATTCGACTCCGTTTCCCGTGGAACAAGAGAACCATCTTCCAGCGGCTGGGTTCCCGGAACGTTACACGACACACACAGGCGGTAACGCGGTAGAAAAGCGCGCGAGAAAACGAGAAGGAAATACCGAGGGGGGGGGTTCCTGGCCGTGGAACGATGTGTGCCGGTCGGACGAGAGAGCAGAAAATAACAGAGCGAACAATTTGAGAGATTACAGAGGGCCCCGGTGCTGGTTTCCAATCGGTTGAATCCGGCCGCTGGCCGCATACCTTGTTGCCTTTCTCCGTCCATCTTCCCCAGCCAGCTGGCTTTCTCTTTTTCCCTTGGCCCCGCTCGTACCCTTTTCCCCTCCCCCAACCGAACGACGTGGCCGTTTTGCATTTCCTCTTCTGCATTTTGCGTTTTGCCACGCGCGCCTCGCGCAGGACAAATTTAGCGTAAATGATGCGCGTTCCGGCGCGTTGCCTCGCAACTCGTTGCCCGCTGCCGCACCGCAGAATCGAAAAACCTTCGACGGTTCTCCGGGATTTTACGTTGACTCGGTCGAAGCGAAGACGCGGTGAGATGGAATTTGGACAGTGTCGATCAAAAACTCCACTTAGTGACAGGACAGTGGTGACAAATGTAAGTGTGGCTCATCTTCCTTAAAGAAATTAAAAAAAAAAAAATTAATTTACGACATTCGACAAAGCCAAGAATGTGTTTTTGTTCAGTCGCTAGTCCTTGCTTCGTCTCTTGGATCATCGAAGATTGAAATGAAAAATTACAAGATCACGTTCTCCGATTTGTACTTTGCAAATTCATGTGTTACAAGTAAAGGCCATTGGATTCGTTACGTTTTTTAATCTGGGCCGATATAATTTAACAACAAGTTACGCAACGAACTGCAAAATTATTCTATTCGCGTAGAATAAATGTTCATAGCGATAATTCACATAAGATGTCCGCATCAATTTCACGAGCGTGTCCGCCGATGAAAATCACACACGCCAATGAAAAAATACTGAAATCCACTCTTGCTCTCCGTCGAGAACGTTTCTCCGCCATCCGAACCATCGATCTTCCTCTGCGAAAACACGCCACGATTCGCAAGTTAAAAGCTAAGAGTAAAACCATTCCCGGGTGCGCGCGCGCCGTGCACCGGGCGATTGTGCATTCAACTTACGTATGTAGATACATGCGCACGTGACACGGTTCGACGCGACAAGATATATCCACTGGCTTTCACGCGGCGTGTCGCAGGTACACGGAGGAGGAGGTGGAGGGAGG
>KQ435794.1:6854034-6873108 GCA_001276565.1 Melipona quadrifasciata | reverse complement strand
TGAACGAGGGATTAGAGGGATTCTTCGTACGTACAGTGTTTCCTCGGGTATTCGCGATTGTCAGTTGAATGGGGCGAATTTGGGGAGGATTGTTGATACTGCGAGACGAGCGGATGAAACCGAGGAATGGAACGAAAGAATGGGAAGTTTATGTAGGACGATCGTAAAGGCGTTAAATACCGTAATAAAACTACTGTGAATTTTAGATCTCTAACACTGAACGATTGAATTTTTCTCTGCCGAGTTTGAATTTAAATTTAAATTTACTCCCACGCTCGGTAATTACACAGTTCTATACTCGAATGACAGAATATTGAAGTCGAAGATATGGACGGCGAATTCTCAAACTCCGATTTCACGTTTTTCTTTTTCTTTTTTTCTTTTTAACTCTGACGTCTGTATTTTGCATTCTCGAGTTCGAACTTTGGAATTAAAATAAAACTTCGTGCAATTATTCTGTACAGCGACTATCTCGCCGCGGATCCTTAATTCCTCGAGTGCAATTTTTTGTTTTAAATTCAAATTTCTAAAATTTTAAATTAAAAAAATTCAGATATTCAAATTGGCCGATGCAAATGCACGGCGGCGCGACGAGAGCGCGCGGCGTAGGGATGTTCGGTAAGATCGGTTGGCTCGCAGCTGACGCGAGTTCATCTTCGCCTTTAGCTCCGTAATTATGCCGTTTAAAGTCGACCCTCGGAGGCAGACACGCGCACCTGTACACACAGTGATACCACCGGCCACGTAATTGATTTTATTGATCTATCGTCGCTTACGTATTGATTAAGCGTTGGTAATTGACATCCCGGCTTAATGGAAAGGCAAACCGATTAACGATAACGACGTCAAGGAAAAGAGGTATTACTTTGCCTCGATTAATCAACGCACCTGTTCCAGCGCCGGGGATCTCGGCGCGCCCACGTGTTTACATGTAAATGGCCACGCGTCCGCGGAACACCTGTCCGCGACACGGCTGCAGGTAGGCCATGCTTTGAACTCGTTCGCGGGCCTTTCGCCGCGCGTTAAATACGACTACAATGACTGTCACTTTCTTACACGTGTGGCCATACCTCTTTCGAGCGTGTAGAAGGATAAACGATACTTTGATGGGGAGAATTCTCCTTGCGAATAATGTTACTCGATATTATGGTACAATAATCGTACAATTAGGACGATTAGGATTAAAGGGATTGAGTTTCTTAGATGTTAGAAGTGCTTTGCACGTAAATGTATTTTTCTCTATTTTTTTTTAAATCGTCACGCACAGAGGAATAACTTGAAAAGCAAGAATATTCAACTATTCTAGTAATTTTAGCAAAAGAAAAAATATTAATTGGTCAAGTGAAATATTAATTGGTAACGTGTTCCAAGCTCTTGTTTCGTTTCTTCTTATTTCAAATCTTTTATTTATTCGACTCGTTGTGAGAAACTTTCTGGTATTTCTCGAGGCAATCGAATGCTGTTTCGGTAGAATCGCTAAACTACGGATTTATTTGTTCGACGCACCTTTACTCTTCCGCGACCAATCTGCTTTCGCTTCGCGGTCCTCGTATCCTCGCACTTACACTAACGCGCCAATTCGCATTTCCTCGTTCATTACGTACCTGCAAATCAAATTTAATCACCTTTAGCAATTTATCATTAAACACGTAAATAGGTTGATCGCCGATAACGCGATAACGGGATAACCAACGTCAACCATTATTACAACTACGTTTCCGTGTAACTGCGTGATACATTCATTAAACGCGATTCCATAATGCAGCGCGTCGAACATTGCTCTGCAAATGACTAAATTACGTATTACGTTCTTGAAAATCTAAAGTACCCTGGTCTGGGTCGAGATTCAAAATTAGAAACGAGACGAAACACCTCCTTCCCAAATAAAATTCCTCTTCTCCGAGCAAACAAATTGAATTCGTGAGATAGAGCTAAACGAATGAATTACGAAACTGTTACAGCCAAACCGAGGATAGGACAGGAAACTTCCAAATGCAAAAATGTAATATTTCCTACCAAAGTTCCACTTGTTTGCTCGCACCTCCGAATACACGAATCTGCACAAAAGTCTACAATCCAACAGTGATGTATCCCCTGCCCCCCTAAATAAAATCTTCGAAAGTCACCAGTATAGTTCAAAACACTTCCTGCAGCTCGGCGATCAAAATTAGAAACGGGACGAATTCGATTCGATTTCGCAATTGCGGAAGTGTACGGAACCTGCCGGTTACGGCAGGGAGGAGGCGCGCGACGCCACGGCGAAGAAATTTCGCGAAATCGCGGCTGAACGTATTGGAAAAATTGTTGACATAAATTCCGAGGTAGTCGGAAAAGTTTTCGCGTCGAGGCGGAAGGTTACCGGGGACCGTGTGTACGTAAGTACGTGTGCACACGCGTCGATAGAGTCGATCGATTTCCTCGGCCGGCGCATCTGAAAAATACAGTCCGGCCGATGAATAAGTATCCCAGCCGGGCCGTTTGTCCAAATTATATTCTTCATCCTCGGGTCTCGCGTTCACCCGGATGCATGGGAAACTGCGAAACTGCGAAATTATTACCTCCGTCGAAATCGATTTCGCTTCTCGAATTCCTCCGCATCGCGTGTCCGTGGCAGGACAGGTCTCGAGAAGATGAATTTTTCACGAAGTTGGCCCGCGCTGTCCGGATAAATAAACATTCTCACCTTGCGAAATTTTTAGGCTCCGCGAGAACAGAAATAGCGCGTCGCCGCGTTGCGAATTAATTATTTCTACCTTAAACGCGGTTCCTCTCGGCCAATCGGAGACCTCTGTGTTCGATCTTATTGACTTATCACTGTTATCGTGCGAAATTGTCGATCCAACGTTCCTCGTAATAATCGAGAGCTCGACGACGCGAATGAACGAAGAACGGGTTTCTTTTCGAGATGATTAAAGTGTAACAGGGGATTTTTCGAACATATAGTACTGATCGAGAGTTTGGATACAAGATCTACGTTGTAGATCTTTTGATATTATCAGTAGCCTAGAATCTTTTACAACACGTGCATTCTACATACGTACGTTGTTGTACAGTATAGTCGAAGAATATTTAACGTAAGTAAGTAAGCACGAAATATAAATATTCAAATTTTAGCAGATACATAGAGATTCCATAAATCTCTTTGACAAATCCTCTGTTCCAAATCTGAAATCTGAAATTTTATATACCTATCCCACAACTATTTATCTCTTATTTTTTTCTCTTAGAATCTTCATTCATATGAGAAAAATGGAACCCAAGTTTTAAATAAGTTCGTAACGAGTACCGTACTCGCTATCACGTGCATTCTGAACGTAATTGTTACATTATCTCCATTTGTCCTCAATATACCACATCTCATCCAAAAAACAACTCTCTTAATCTTGTAGACAAAATTTTTATCGTTCCAATCTAGCCTAAAATTCTGAATCTTCCGACTGCCTCGAAACGACAGACTCGCGGACTACGAAAACTATAATATACATACACTCGATGCACTCTAATGACAGTGAAACTGCGTATTGTAAGAGCTGTGCGTGCAGTAGACCGATCGATTTCGCTGCGTAAAACACGGAAACGAAGAAAAAGAAAAGGCGCGGCACCTGCAACGAGTCGAACGTATCCAGCCGTGTAAATCAGCGATAAAATCGGCAGTAAAACGTTAACAAAACTCGCTCGGTGGCTGTGCTTGCAACCGGCTGGCCATTTCGTTGTTAGCATGGAACTTCACGGGCAGTTGAAAGGTGAAGGGGAAATGGGTCAGAGGCAGTTGTAATAAGCGTGTGTACGCACGCGGCTCGGATCGTTACGCGCTCGACGCTGAGAACTTCGCGTCTTTTTTCACTCCTCCCTGGCAAGAACCTCGCGAGCCGACGACCAGATCTCGTTCCGCGTTTATTTCGCAAATGTCACCGCTTCCTTTCTGTCCTCTAGTGCCAGTCTTCTTTCTTCTTCGTGGAAGAAAAGCTGCTACCTCGTTCGGATTGGACGAGTCGTATTTATGCAAGCGAAGTTTGTCGACTTGGACTCCTTTGAATCCAAGTCCTCCGAGTTCTAGTGCGTTATCTAGTGAATGCTCACCTAGTTGTACGAAAGATACCTACACGTGTCTTATCACTGAAAGTGATTTCAACGGGAATAACACAGAAAATCGAGCCTCTTCAGGTGCAACGCTGATGCAACGAAAATTAGCGATTGGTTGATTTGGGTCACGTGACTCGCGAGGAGGCGTAAACCTTGAGTAGGAGTGGCGTTGTCTGATACTGAGCAATCGCTTCTGTAATTTGTTTTGTATCGACTCCAACGTTTGCACATCGATAAAATTTTATGGCAAAATGATCGTCTTCATTTCCTAGTAAGAAGTTGGCTCTCTGAACTTTAGATTTGTCCGGAAACATGATTATAGGATAATAGTAATTACAATAAAAATAACCTTCTAAAGTAAAAATTTTAAAAGGACAATAGTCGTAATTTTGTCGAGGAAACTTTGAAAATTCGAGGAAGAATATTTCGAGTTAAATGTAGAATAAATTTAAAATTTTTTGTGGAAATTTTACATGTTTAAAATAATATATTTTCAGAGACTCGAATGATTTCTAGTAAAATATATAAATTTTTTCCTGTTCCTTTCATTTTCATTCCTCTGCTACAATTTACACTTTGATCGTCGCTCAGCTCTAGTATTAAATTGTCAGAGAATATGTTATAAATTTATACAAATTTTTAAGAAAACGATGATTGTAATCTTGCATACGGTGGAATATTTGGAAATATTTCCAGTCAAATAAACAGTAGATTCTTTCTGGAAAATTCAAATTACTTACACATATGCGTGGATATCTGAAGTTTCCTCTGTGATTTTAAAAAGTAACAATTTTGAAAAGTAACTGTTCTTTTTTTAGAAAGAAAAAAATTTCGAAAATTCTATTCCATTCCCAAAAAATTCCGAAGTCTTGTTTCAAGTCAAATATATAACGTATTCACGTTGGAAAATGGTTTCAAGTTGCCCGAATTTGGGTAACTCGACTATCGAGAACGAGCCGATAACTCGAGCCAGTAGAATGATGTCGATTATGCACAGACCGGCCGGGTCGAGCCTCCGAACGCGAAATTGACGATCAATCGATGGAGGAATTTCGGATGAAGCGATTGAATTTCAATATTGATACTAAAACGAATTTACCTGCTAACCTTTTGATTGCAAAATGAGTATGTGCAAGTGTGCTCTCAGAATACTGTTACGTTGTTACGTGTTGGAGAGTTGCACGTTATGTGCTCAGCAAATTTAGCTCGGTTGAATAAATTCCTTAGTTAACTGCCATTATCTCGCGTGTGCTAACGAGTACACAGAGAGAAGAATTTTTTAGTAGGAAATTGACGTCGTCGATTAAGGAAAAACAGGTTGTAATTATTTACCAAAACACGATTTTATCACCAGAAGTGAAGAAAAAATTGTTCCACTGTTCGGCTATTGACGATTTTAATTCACCCTGATTTTATCGCCTCTCGCGAAAATTAATACGAAATAAAATTAAACGCCTTGAGTTCTTATATATAGTGTGACACAATCGTAATGATCCAACCGCTCGATGATTCAAACAACATGGAAGTACGTTGCCAAAAAATCAATGCAAAAACCGAATACAGTTTGGTTTGCGAAAAGGTCGAAGTGTTAAGGCGTTTCCTGTTTTAGAATGGTATAATTTCAAGTGAAAAGATCAAGGTTGAACGTACCGAGCGCGACACCGCGCGCCCGCGGTGATAATTAATAAAGCGTTCTAAAATTTCGAGTCACGGACTCGCCGAGATCCGATCTACCGAAATAGATCTACCGCCGGTGGAAAGTTAAGGTTCGTTAGGAAACACATCGAACACTATGTTCGAGCAACCGGTCTAAATTTATAGGCAACGAAATCGAGGTCTGGTACACGCATTGTGCGTCACCTCGAATCTATTTAGATTTGTCCTGCGTGCCCAAACGCCGCCTATAAATATCCGAAAGCTACCCCCTAAAAAGAAGTCGCCTCTTTGAACGTCTTGGTTTTTATATCGGTTAAGCGGCAACGCGTCATAGTGATTTTACCGTCAGCCGTGTGCCGGCCCGCTGCGTCGCACGTCTCGCGCAGACATGCCTCGCGGCTAATATGCAGTATGTAAGCCTCTAAATTTAATCGATGAACAGAACGCTCTGCCTCGAGAGTCGCAGCTACAGCGATCCCCGTGACGAAATATTCATCGTGGAAATGGAGTTTTATCGAAGTGTCGGGGGTCGGTGTTTCGATGACAGTAGTTGACGAGAAATTAAAAGACACGCTCGTCGTCAGACGTTCTCGCGTTTCTCGCGTCAACGCGATAAAATTCGAAGCGTATTTAAAGCTTCTGACATTTACTCATCGTCGCCTGACACGACAAAGTGCAATTCGCGCAAGGCAACGGAAGGAAATTCTCGCGGGCGTGCAATCTGAAATTCACTCCGTGTTTCGAAAACGTTTATCCGAAGTCGCGTTCGCGGGCAGAACAAATTCGTTCGCCCACGAACGGTTCGAGCCGGACGGATAGACAGGGACGGAGCAAGAGACAAGAGAAAGTTTGGACGAAAGTGGAAGAGAGGTCTGCGAGAGAATAGATTCAGCAACGAAGTTGGAACTTTCCGCAGGTAGGACCGGAAACGGGGATCAAAGTTCCTCCCGGTTCTTGCGAGCTGTTGAAGGAGCCTCGAACGACGGCGGGCGACGAGGAGGGATGTTGCCGTGAACATTCGGGAGCGGAGGCGAGCGCACCGCGGCGCGGAGCGGAGCCAGACAAGTCCCCACCTCTCTGGCCCCGAAGTGTAACTCGATGCAGAGAAACTTGACGGGTCCTGCCGCTGATTAGAAGCGCTCCAACGAGTTTCTGCCGTGCTGGCGTCGGGGATTAGGCAGGAACGATGGGAGAACAGTCTCGGCGAGGGCCGAGAGCGAGAGAACGGGGGACGCGGCGCCGCAAGACAACGCCGAGAGAACGAACGCTGCGAGAGAGGATCGAAGAAGCTGCGACATGTAAACGAGTGAATGTTATCTTATCGAAGTATGCAAATCGGCCGGCCTCGTCTACCAACCATACGCGTAATCGTAAGGTACACGCTGTTTATAGGGTGGATTAACGCCATAAAATACCAGGATCGATACGATAATACCGGGGCGAGCTTCAACACCTTTCGACGGGACGGTGTGCGTATCCGTGGAATACCCGTGAGAATTCGAGCTCGGTTAATAAAGCGTAATTGTATATCCCCGGCCGCAATGAGATACAGTAAATGACTTCCTTTTACCGTAATTAGATATATGGAATAATGAAATACGGCGGAGGAAAATTCATACGAAAATTGAACAAAGGGGGCAGGAGTCGCAAACGCGCGTAATGGAATTTTTGGCTAATGGAACGATCGCTTTTCTCGTGTTAAATTGCATACGCGGGAGTCTGGGACATCGTACATTTAGGTTCGCGACAAATAAAAAAAGATTATATTGTACGATCGCGTCAATTCAAAAATTACAGTGCAACTAAATTCAATTTAGCAAGAAAAATGACATGCTCCGTCAGACTGTCAGAATCACGCGGGTTCATTCAAGCGCCTCAGAAAGGCACAGCAAGCTGCTAACGGCAAGAAGAGCGAAAACTACGAGTCTAACGTTACCGATGCTTCTTAACGCATCGATCTGCGACTCATTCATGGATCATGCACACGTGCGTCGTACATCAGTCACTGAATTAACGAACCGATTGAGAATGGACGGAATGAGTCCTGGCGGGCCAACAACCCGGGGGACAATCAACGATGAAATAAGGCGAGTGTCGCGAGATTCGTCGTTTTACATAACTGGCGAATAAAGCGAAACACCGCGAGGTGCCACGCGGAATTACCACAGCGCTGTAAATACCGCTGTAGCTCGTTAGAACGTGATAAATCGGCGTTCGCCGACCGACGGAATATAATATCAATTTAATCGGGTGGCTGGTGTCGTCGTCGTCGTCGTCGTCGTCGTTGGGAGATGACGGGCCGAGGCGTGAACGTTTGAGAAGAGAGATTCTGGGAGGATGAATTAACGCGAAGTAACGCGACTTCAAATTTAACCCACCGCCGCCGAATTCCCCGCTATTTGTCACCGTGACTAACATTAACTAGACCTGTCGTTTCGACCCACTACCGGACACGTAATTAAATTCAGAAATGAGTCCCAGTTATCTCTCCCGGTAGGTGTGCAGCGTGTATTTTCGTCTTCTCGGTTTTTGCAAAAATCGCCGGGCATTCCGGATTGGCGTTCCGTCGCGGCCTTTCGGCATCGTGCGCGCGTTCTTGTTACGAGTCGTCTCGAATCTTTGATATCAGCCTTCGTTGAAAGATGAGAATCGGTAGAGAACTGTTATTCCGGAGAGTTACTTTGCAAGTTTGTGTCTGTTAGGCAAGGAGAAGAGCATTAACCGCAATACTGCACGTTAACGTAACGTTAGCATCGTCGACCAGTATTAAATTCGACTTTCCACCGGCTGGCAACTCGTTGCTTCAATTACACAGCGCATGGTAATCGGAACTAGCTATAATCTACGCTAGGACCACTTTCTCCTTTCCTTTCTCCTTTTGCAATTGAAAGTTTCAAACCCGGCTTGCGTGACGCCGAAATTGAACTTGAAATTTTCTTCTTCCTGCTCCCGTTGTCAGCAATCCACAATCGGTGACGATAAATCCATGTTTGCATCAGTAAACGTAATTTTTCATTGAATAGACCACAATCAACGGCTGAAATATTGAAACAAAATCTCGCCGCCGTAATAAATAACGAAGCTCATTGCACAACGAAACGATTTTCGTTAACGCCAGAAACAATCAAAATGATCGAAACGACCAATTTGTGGTATAGACGCGAAACAGCGTATTTTGATTTAATTTAAATAATTTTCCGCGAAACGTAACGAAGATAGAAATTAAAGGTTGCATGCTCCGTTGTATTATAAAGTTATTTCGTTCCTCTTTGATGGAAATTTTACGTCTTGGTTCGTCGGTTGCCTCGAGCGTTGAAACAATGCCCAAGTCCGGCCTAAGCGCAACTACCAAGCGCACTCGTTTGCTCGGTATCGACGCTCGGATCTTGTTCGCGCGACATGATCTATGGGAAACAGAAGGCGGGTGAGATTGACCGCAACTATGCGACAGATAAAATCCGGCCGCTTAGGCGCTTAAGAATTCAGCAGGCTGGAATTTCGAGCGATAATTACAAGCTGTGCCAAGTCGTCCGCTCGCCCGGCCACGAAGACAAATTAAACCGGCATCTGTTTCTCCGCGTTCTGCCCGCTCGTCAGGCCACCGAGGCATTTCTTAATGAATTCTTCATGTTCGTGCGAGAAGTATCGTTGCAAAAGTTCTCCAGCCTCTGAACTGGACGGAAAGAATTCCTCCGGGAATCACGTGTTTCTGAAGCACGAGCAACGCGCGCATTCTTCTTTCCACGTTGCATTCCCCTTTCTCTCGCGCGCGCTCGCGATCGATAAAACGGTCGTTCCTGAAAACTTCCCGGTTCAGTCTCGTCAACCGTTGTAGTCAATTATCGAGTTCTTATTTCATATCCGTCCTCGGTCTGGATGATACTTATAATTGACGCTCTGATCCCTGGGCAAAAGGTAGATTTGATTAAGCCACTGGCAAATTGAACCGACTCCGGCTCCCCGTAGCTAACTTTTACGTAGTTTTACGCTTTAATCCGATCCCGTTAATACTCCTCGGGCAAGAGTTGGCAAGTTTCACCCTCGATTTTCCAACGTAAGGATTCTAATCTGTCCCCGGCTCTTTGTACGACCGTAATTCTACACGCGAAGATGTAACCCGCGAATTATCAACTTATTTGTTCTTGGCTCGATGAGTGAAATTCACCGTGGCTCCAGCGAGAAGATCGTGTCTCAATTTTCTCAGTTGTTTCGAAACTGGCGCGAGAAGAGAATAATTTCCCTACGCATTAAGGCCTTCCGAACCCGCATTGTTCCAACGTTTTAATATGCAAACGTTTCCGCTGTTCCGTTGAAATATTTGCCATCGGAGGATGAATCGCGTTGTACGTTTGACGCGTTCTTCGTAACAAAATTCAACGATAATGATGATACTTTCACGTTTGAATCTCGATTCTCTTCACTCTGAAAGCTGGAATTTTAGGAATCCTATTAATCCTTTGAGGAAGGATGAGCAAAAACTCTGGGCAAGGGACGTCGAGGGAGAAGACGCGTTCGTCCTACAACTCGGCTTCGTCCCGGGCGAAAGCATAATTCGTCATCCCATTAACGCGACCCCCCCCCCCCCCCCCTCGCATCGTGTTTCATCGTTACGCGTCAATGTTTCGCCTCAAATTCCCGATCGGTTTCGGCGTGCTGTTCCTCCGCGTACCACGTGTCCGCCGAGTATTAACGGCGGCGTTGCGTATAATGCTCGCCGACAGGTTTAATCAACAATCAAGATCCAAAGTGACAGTCTCCTTAATCACGGGGCTCGATTTTGGTACGCGCGCGACTCGTCGATATTGGACGATAGTTCGACGGAGCTGAAGGAAAAGAGAGATTGAATCGACCGAAGAAGAAATGAGAGAGAGAGAGAATCGACCGCGGGGATCACACCCTAATTTCGTAGTCCTGGCCGGATAAATGGAAAAGCAATCCATGGATCTCGACGAGCCGAGGATTAGGAGCTATCTTCCGCCGTTACGTTTCAACTCTCATTATCCGAGGGCTGGAGCCCGGAGGAGGACTTTCGCGAGGCCTCTTTGCCCGACAACCCGAAGGGGCTCTTCGACAGATGGCTACGGATCCAGATTCTGGGCGGAATAGACTCGTGCTCGAAAGGTTACCGAGCATTGTGCTGAAAAGAGGCAAAGAGTTGGGTGTATTGAACGAAACGGAAAAGGCAGCGGGGGACAGGTGAATCATCGGCTGGAAGAATTTTTGCGAGAACGAACTTCTCCGGTAATTATCGTAGAATTGATTCATCTTAGGATGCTCGCGGTTTTTATTTGCGACGGATGACGAGCCGGCCTTTTTATCGAGAGTTGGCGGATGATTGCTTGTTTTCTTATGAATAGTCGAAGAATTTATACGTGTTATGTGTTATATATAAAATATTTTATTATATTTAAAATTTCATTAGCCCAAACGATTAACCTTCTTTCGTTCGTCATATTGGTAAAATTTGAAAATATATGTATCCAAATTTTACACGTATAACGCATATAATATATTTATAAAAAATATTCTTACAAATGTTCAGATATCTCTCCCTGAGCAACTGTATAATCAAACATGTTATATAGAGGTATTACGCTGTAATACAATACTTCTCACCTCGCCTCAAATCATTAGCTAATTACTTATAATTGGCGAAATGCACAAAACGTAAAAATTTACAAAAAATGAGATGGTGACAATTACGAAAACAAGGTTACTTACATAAATCGAGGTGAGTTCACACGTATTAAAATCACCCCTGCGCGATTTTTTTTCCTCTCTGCGTTTATAAAGCAACCGCGAATTATAAAAGCCGTTATATAAGTTTCGGTCAAGTTGATTGCTCGACGTCGATCTTTTCTGGGCCAGCCAGTAATTAAAATTCGCTCGGTTTTGCGAGCACCTTTCCATCGATCGATATTAAGTGAAAATCAATCGACGCTTGGTTAAAGCTCCCTCGGCCATTCCCGTCGCGTTTTTCACCGATTCAGCCCCCCGCCAACTTTCTCTCTCTTTTTCTCTTCCTTTCTTTTTCTTTTTCTTTTCAATTCCACAGTAATTAGAAGCCTCAAAAATTTTCCCTTTTGAAGGCGGGGGAGGGGGGAACTACGTTACGTTTCAATTCCACTCGATAAACAGCGTCAATATATTCGAGATAATAGCTTTTAAAAACAGATAAACAAAGCGCGATTTTCCATTCTGATAAAGAGCGTATCTCATCGATAGAGCTCGGGGAAAAAAATAAATAAACCTTCGGCGCTGGCCGCTTTTATTTTTATTAAAACACGAACACTTCTGTTTCCACTTAATTTTTCCCATTTTAATACAATGAATTCCCATTTTAATACAATGAATTCCCGGGCGCGATCTTATGAAAGCCATTAATTCGTATCCATATTATTTCTCCTCGAGAACGAATTTTTTCCTTCGCCTGGGCATATTTGCTGAAACGCCAGATTCTCTAAACATTTCAACGAGTTATAATTTTCCCCGGCGCGCGTTCTTTTTTTTCTTCGCGAGGGAGGTAAGCCGAATGCGTTCGCATAAATTACGCTGTCGAGCTGCTAATCTCACGCGACGTCGCGCCCTTTTCCACCTACGCGCTGCGCGAATAAAAATATTAGAAACGAACGAAATCCTTCCTCTGACATCTGTCCGCGGAATGTGTTCGAAAGAAACGGAGAAACTTGGAGCCGGAGTTAGTTTGTTTAACTGAATATCGGACATTTTCTAATTGGATGCAATTCTGTAGTGCAAACGGGACAAAAAAGCTGCAATAATCGTGTGATTAAAATTCTTCGTATTTTGTCATATCTCTGTATATTGCACGACGGTATACAAATAGTGCGAATTTTTAACATTAAATGTTAAATATTTTAACAAATACTTCTACTCTGAATATTTTTCATAAATGCACAAAACCCACTATCTTTATTAATATTAATTACGTACTTTTTAAGAGGATCTTGAATAAATTATTGTCCCACATAATTTTTTTAAAACAACATACAAAAATGTCTTTACTTTTAATATATAGATATTGAAATTTATAGATGTCGCGATATTGACTTGTGGGCACATATTAGAAGTTTGTACATTACTAAAAAGTTACGCAAGTGAGATGAAGAAATGAAGAAGAATTAGAGTATAGTCTCTAGTCCTGTTTGGCAAGAATCTGTATGTTCTGAACCTCTCTATAAAGATTGTTTATCCTATTGACCAAAATAGCACAAGTGTGATTGTTTAGTCTGTGGATTTTCATGTGCATTTATCATTTATAAATTTAAAAAATGCGCAATGCATGTAATAACGAAGAAACGCATAAAATGTGCAAAGTTTCACTTAGATTCCATTTCTTTAACTACGTCCACAGCAATTTAAAAATATAAAAATCACGCTTTCCCCAGAAATAAATTGTCCTCTCAACCCCGGCGCAGACAAAAAATATTTAGAACTCCGTTTGGAATTTTTCATAAACGAAACGACGGGAAAGAAGATCTCGTCATCGTGCGAGCTGCAACGAGGAAAATCAAACGATCGGATCACTCGTCCCTGAAGCGAATCGGGAGACGAGGAAGAGGGCGAAAATCGAGAGAACGTGGGCCTGGCCACTCGAGATGAAACTTGGAAGTGAGTATCGGGGGCTCGATTTCGCGTCACGCCGGTCTGCCGTGAAAATAAAAGCAAGGCTAAACGCACCGACGCGCTCCGCGATCGGCAGTGGATATCGCAGCGTGGAAAATTACGGCGGGGCAAGAGGGCACGTACGAGCACGGGTCTGAGAAACGTCGAAGACGAACAGGTAAAGATGGGGGATTCTGAAGGAGGAAAAGGGGAGGGGGACGAGAGGGCGAAGGAAAGCGGCTAGGGAGACGATTGCTAGGAAAAAGAGAGAGAGAGAGAGAGAGAGAGAGAGAGGGATGAAAGCAGAGGGGAACGTCACTCGTTTCTATCGTCTTCCTTTCGATTTCACCTTCGCGTGCTTCTTCATCCTTCTCACGGTTTTTGTACGCGCGACGCGCAATCTATCGCGATATGTCGGGCCCGAGATATGGTTGTTGGAAATATAAGGTGGCTAAGTCTATCTATCTACCGATATATGTGCACATATATACCGGGTGTCGCGATACATTTATAGGATCGAGTTTGAACGTAGAAACGACGAGAACAGCGTTGCTCAGAGACGATTTTATTTTACAGTTGCGCGTAAACGAATTCGAACGCTTTCTGCGAATGTCTTCGTTGAGATCTGACTGTCACGATTATTAAGATTGAAAATCCGTGTAGAAATTACGAGATATTAAATTTAACGTAGTTGTACACCTTGCAGGAATGGCAAAAGTGTTTAAATAGTCTTTCTGTAAACCTGAATATTTACATTTGCAACAAGCGTTTTGTTATATATTTGAAATATCTATTTATGTTATATTGTGTGTTTCCGCCAAACATTTAATATTTAATATGAAATAATACAATTGAAGTTTGATTTTGATTTCTTCGCGACACTTTAAAATGTTTTACATATGTATGAAAGTTAATACATAGAAATTCTTCAATACGTACAACGCATTCATCAATTAACTACTGCTGAAGCTTTGCTTCTAACTCATTTTCGTTACATTTTTCTTGCTCTTGTATATCATATAGGGTGGCTCAAGAGTTTCCTTTTTAACAAAACATCAAAATACGAGAAGGAACTAACTCTATTAATTTCAAATTAAACAAATGTACCTCAATTTGTAAAAAAAAAAAATTTTTAAACAATACACAATGAAAGAATTACGGATTTATCTTAGTAGGAAGTGATCTTTGGTCCACCCTATAGTAACATCCACGAACATCGTTCGTCATCTGAGAGATACGATCGATTTTCATCGACTTTGCAAATATCCACGACACGTTTCGCGACAGTGCCGTGCGTACACGATGCACGCGATTCACTCGATAGTCGATATTCTCACTAGGGGTTTTCGCGTGATCGCCGGTAGATTCGCGCGTGCTGTTTTTATATCCGGCGATGCGGCGGCGAGTTTCGAGAAAAGTAAAACGATACAAACCCGGTATCTACAGGGAAGCGTGCAACGTTACGTTTAATCGACGTTTCAACTCGTTACGACGCCGTTAAATCCGCTCGTTACCCCCCTCCCGCCTTGTTGCTCGTTCCTCGTCCCGGCGTTTATTCGCCGGCGTCTAATTGTCCGCGCTCTCCGCCGAATTCCGGCGAAACTGCATCGATTCAGAGGGCGCGATTAAAACCTTGCCGGTCCGCGCTCGCGAGAAAGTGAGAAACCTATGCAGATTAAATGCGCGGAGTTAGGCGCGCGTGAAAGGCTGCGAAATCGAAACTGAACGGAATCTATTTAACTGGTGAACGCTCTCGTGAAATGTCGGCTAATCTGCGGCAAAAGGTAAAAGGTTAAGTTAAAGTTTCTGCCGTGAATTTTTCTTCTTTTTTAATCATCGTAACGTTGTGGTGTATCTCCGAGAAAAGAAATCTATTCTACAGGCTAACGTCGTATATTGTTCTCTGTACAATTTTGTCCAAATCAAGGCTGAAATTTTAGCTCCATCTGAATCGATAGAAATAACGAAATTATTCCAAGACTACGAAAACTACGCATTGATAGGGGGTTGAAATGTACGAAAGGCTCGCAAATGATGCGCGCACGATTTGAAAATGTTTTTTCTAAAAATATAAACAAGGTTTATAAAAAAGTTTAAAAACTGATGAGTCACAAGTAAATAATGCTTGAATAATACCAAATAATAACAAATATAAATATGTAGGAACGAAAGATGTGAAGGATGCGTGGGAAGGATTTGAGGTAGTTGCGAAAGAGAGAGAGAATTGCGTTTATGCGTTTCGTCCCGGAGTCACTGTCTAGACTCATCAGTGGGGCTGATGGCAGCGACTCCTCACCCCAGACGCTTGCTGTTTTTGTAAAAAAAATTACCCCAGCTATGTTGGAAAAGAGGCGCGGAGTTGACATTCGTTAGAATGCACCAATCATAGCGGGGTGTTCCGCACCTGCTTTGCTTAACATCGGAGATCGGTACGACCTCGACCCTAAGCGCGCAGCCACTGCGACTTGTGCTGGTCAGGGTTCGAAACCCGTAGTTGGGGAATCCTAGGCCGTTACAAATATATATATATATATCGCGGATGATTATTACTTGCGTACAATGTATCGCAAACATATACATCCTATTTCGAAAAAAAAAAAAAGAAAAAAAAAAAGAAAAAAAAGGAGAGGAAAAGGAACAAACGTAATCGGGATGCGTGAGACAGACGGTCGAGTTTCCACACTGTGTACTTCATTCTGTCACGCGTCGTTAAGCTGCCCCGGGGGCAGCGTTGGCGGCGTACGATCGATGAAAAAGGAAATTCTGATATAGCTGGCTACAGAAGCCAGCCGGCGATAAACGTTGCCGGAACAGCCTCGTATTTTACTAAAGTTCGTAGCAGTTAGCACGGCGGCGCTGGTCGGGTCGGGTCAGGCGAACTGATCGTCGATCGAACGACGAAAATTCCCCGGCCGCTCCTCACCCCGGCCGCTTGTTTTCATAAATCAAAAAGCAGCGGCGGGCACGAGAGAGAACGAACGGCGGCGCGAGTGCCGCGTATCAATCACAATTTATAATGGCTCTCGTTTCGATGACAAATGAGATATCGCGTATCGTCGTGATTCCAGTCGGAAAAATGGCCGTGGTAATTTCAACCGAGAAGCGTCCTTACGTTCATTAATCGTCGCGTCCCTGATAATTCTGTTTCACGTAGCTACGAGCTACGTGCTACGAGAGAACAGAGAGAAACAGAGAGAAACAGAGAGAGAGAGAGAGTACACAATGATCGTCCCTCGAATTTTTCGTCGAGATCAACAGGTCCGCGAGTGAAAGAGCCGCGTCATCTCGTCGTTTGTCCCTCTTTCGCCCCTCCTTGTCTTTCGTTCATCCCCCTCTGTCGACACCGAGAGACGAACGCGTACCGAGGAAAAAGGGCTGGTTCACCAGGGGACGAAGGGTTTTTGGTAGGGATTCGCGATTAAGATACTCTGCTCGGTGTTGCTGATGAATCCGTTGTGTTTCTACGGCGAGTTGAATGAATTGTATTTAAACTAGGTAATTAATTGTATTTGACAGTTGCTTCGTGCAAGTGGAAAGTTGGACATCAACGTTGGAAATCAAGTTTTGGAAATTCTTCCGTTTTCATTCATTCGTTACTGTATCTCGTTTGAAGCGAACGAACGTTGCGGAAATAAAAAAGGAATTATTTATATTAATTATTAGTTCCCGGATTTTCGATCGAATTAATCAACTTTGTGGACATTCTCTCTATGGATCTGTGAAGTCCTCTAAAAGGGTATGAAGGGTTCGGCATGCATGATGGAAGGACGAATGGACTTGGGGATATTGAGTGGGAGAAGAAAGTGGTTGACGCGTTTTCGTCTCGGAGTCAGTGCCTAGACTCATTCAGTGAGGTAGCGACTCCTTACCCCAGACGCTTGCTGTTTGTAAAAAAAACTCCCCGCTAGGATGGAAAAGAAGATGATAGGATGGAGCCGTCATAAACGTGCCAACCCATCCTAGCGGGGTTTCGCAACACTGCTTGCTTAATAACGTCGGAGATCGGTAGGACCTAGGTTGCAGCTTGAGCTAGTCAGGGTTCGAAACTCGTGGTTGAGGAATCCTAGGCCGCTATACTTGTATATATATTCGCTGTACATACAATACATACACTTTTCATACAATGTTGCAATTGCATTTATAGAATCGTTTTCAATGTGGATTTATATTTCAAAAATTGTAACTCTGACTGTGCAATGGGACAACGTGCAGCGCAGCAAATAAATAAAAATAAATAGCAAAATATCAAAATACAAAAGATAATGTAAAAATTTTTTACTCGATCGTTGTCCATTTATAAAACGATACATTTTATGCAGAGGAGAAATATCTCAGAGTGGAATCACTCGACACATTGAAAAACTTATTCACAGACTATACTCGTCCTCTTCTTCTTCGACGACCTGCTTTCTTAACGATCGATAGATATTAATCGCTAATGTGTTACGCTGTCTTGTTTAATGAGGAAACTTAAAGTTCTACGGACCATTCTGCATCGGTTAGTGGATAGAAAAGGAAATATTTTCTTTAACCTGTTACATTCACTCGCCAAATGCGTCAACACTTGTCACGCGTGCGTACACATAGTGCACATTTTGTCATCAAGATCTGTCCGAGATAATTTTCCGAGATCCGGTTTAACACGTTCCCTTTCAAAAGATATACGCGCATATTTCTAAGCGGTGGACATTCGTAGAAAATTTTAATGTTCAAATTTAAATTTAATTCTGTAAAGTACGTGCAAGGCTTTAGTGTATATTAAGGTGCTCGTGAAACAATTTCCTATTTGCACGATCAATTTTTAATAATGCTAATTACTATTAAGCATCGTGCTAAAATATGACACATGCTACGTTAATTCCAACTGTAACAATTTTAAGCATCGTAAAGAAATCACGTTAGTTTTATCATCGATGAAATTTCACCCCTCTGATACACCTCTTTTATTTTAGACGTTAATGGAAACAATTTTGATTATTATTATATCCATTGTTAGTGATAATTCAATATACAAAAGAAGATACATTTTTTACAACATTTTTAAATATATCGTGCATGCTGCTTTCTCGAAGTTTCATTTACAATGCATAAAGAAGAACGGCCAAAGTACAAAGCTCTTATTAAGTAATTAATTCGAACAAAGAGCTGAAAAACGCATCAACTTGTCCGAAATCCCTCAGTTTCTACGATTGGATTATTTTCTGCAGAATCTTCGTTTAAACCTTCACGAATACAATTGACGAAATATGCAGAAATTTGTTTCCTTTTAACATTATAAAAAGTAGCTTTATTTTTCATATTTTAAACGTTACGCAATGCATGTATTCAATGGCTGTATTCCAGTATTAAAAATGCAATAGTTTCCCTTACTAATTTCGTTAACACGTTTTCGAGCGCTTCTTATATCCAACGGTACAACTTGCCATAAAATAAAAACCCAGCAAACCCACCACACAGAATAAAACTGAAGTAAATAAAATTATCATAAAGTAAAAACCCAGAGTCTACTAACGATGATGCTTCTCGACGTCTTTCTCACGCACCTACACGATCTCAGATACCGAGGAGGCTGTAATAAAGCGATCTTCGCCTGTCATTTCTGACGTGGCTGGATTCCCATGACGACAGGAGAGGAACGGATTATCCACGTACGAAAGTAAACGCGCCGCTCGCTTTACTTTCGGCGCGGCCTCGCGGTCATTACGATTTGCA